>VZQC01011963.1:609992-1159597 GCA_009823505.1 Rhizomys pruinosus
CTCTTCCAATTGATCAACATGCCTATGCATACAAGCTTCTCCAACTGGACTATGGGAACCTTGGGTTGTTCAAAATTTGGACATAGATACTTGCAAAATGCACCAATTACCTAATTGTATGACAAACTGAGTAACATCAATGTTATCTGCAAACAATTGTGTCATTATATTGTAGAATCCCTTAAAAATAAACAAATAATAAATAAATAAAAATAAATAAATAAATAAATAAAATCATTAAAAAAAAAAACATTCGTCTTCAGTAGAAACCCAGTAAAATAACAGATACCAATACTGGAACAAGGTCTCATACATAATAGAGAGCTTGATGGGTTAAATGTAGTGTGTGTGTGTGTGTGTGTCTGTGTCTGTGTCTATGTCTGTGTCTGTGTCTGTGTGTGTCTGTGTGTTTATGTGTAAACCTTTTCCAAATGCCTTCCAAAGAACTACACTGGGTTCTGCCCAGAGCCTCCCAGACCCTTAAGGAACCAACACTTGCAGAGCTTTATCTTGGGCTCAGCCAATGGCAGCTGGACAGAAGGTGTGACACTTCCTTCACCTCCAGTTTCAGCCCCTGCTTTTGTCCCCCTTAATCAGGCAGCACACACGGATCTAGGAGAGGCAGAATGGACACATGTGACGGCCATTGTGTGGGGAGGCTCCAAGGAAACACTAGTATATCCGCAGCTGAGAGCTGCTTCTTTCTTCCCAGAGGGAAGCAGATGATGTTTGGGGCCAGGTTCACTCTTCAGCTCTGGACACATAAAGCGTTTCCTGCACTCTGGGCTCCCGATGTTCTTTCCAAAGCCCATTTTATTGGTTTGGAGCAGAGCTCTTCCAAGGCGAGTCCTCTCCAAATTCCTAGCACTGCCAGAACTGTGTGGTTCCCCTAATTCATGGGAACTGGAACACCAGGTCAGCCAGGCCAACTCCCGTGTCAACATGGCCTTTCTCCATTGACACCAATGGCACACGCTGTAACTCCTACTGAAAATCGCTCTTGCCAAATGGTCTTTTCCACAGGATTTCCAGAGGTCAATGGGAGATCCAACCAACTGAGCTCTCCAAGAAAGCCTAGGGACCTCAGAAAAATACCATCACGGCTAGAATTTGTAACACTGGCCACTCTGACACTGAGAAGGAGTGGAGGGACAGGCAGATCCGCTGTCATTTTCCAAGTCTCTGCCCTAAATACACAGCTGGGTGGTGTGAAAATCCCAATTCCAGGCAAGGTTCCTGCCCCTTAGAGAGGAATTTCTCTAGATGATGACACAGGAGAGCTGTCCAGATTTAAGCAGTTGGACTTACACACACACACACACCCCTCAAGCAAAATGTCTTCAATGATTCATGTGAGGACCCATGTTCCATTTGACAAAATAAAGGCTCTTCTAAATAGAATGGAAGTTCTGTTATTTAAATGAACCATAACTTGGTTTTTCAGAACCCAGGACTCTGAGAACAGTGACCCTGCCATGTGCAGAGTGTGAGAGTGAGTGCATGTCATGGTGCAGCCATGCAGACCCCAATGCAAGGGTGAGGGCACTACCATGCATCCACACAGAGCCCACTGTGAGGGCGTATGCACACCAGTGTGCACTTATGCCAACCCCTACTGTGAACCATGCTGGATGACAGCTGTGCTTCAGTGTAGGTCAGCAGCTGTTGCCAGTGGACACCCTGTGGGATATCTGCCAGTCAGAGGTGGTGAGGGTGGGAGGAAGGAGGAGTCTGGGAGATCTGTCACTTTTGCTCAATTCTGTAGTAAACATAAAGCTATTCTGAAAATAAATTCTACTGAAAATAAGAAGTGGCAAGCCACAGACCTCCACAGCTTAGAACCAAAGTGAACATTTTGTGCAGGACTCACCAGTTTGTCCAGTGCCACCCATGTCAGAGCCTCACAAATCAATGTCAGTGTCAACTGGCATGGCATCAACACCACTCTGACTCTGCCATGTTACAGCAGTAGCAACAAGAAGCATGGATAATTCAATAGTTTCTATTTTAAGGCTGTTTACAGCCTATCCATCTTGTCAAGGACAATGCCCTCTCCTTGAACCACAGCTATTCTGAGACAGGGCAAAACCAGGGCCATTTCTAGGAAAGAACCCGGAGATCATGGAGGGACATGGGAACATAGTTAGTAATCTTTTTTTAACCAAGGTTTCCTGACAAACTTAAGAACTCTGCCTGGATTCTCTGGTTCTGCAGATGTTAATGGAAAATGTTGATTGTATCTTATTTCAGAGCTGTGGTGGGAGGGAGGCTGGGCTGGAAACTCATCCATAGAGAGAGCTGAGGAAAGAGAGCCATCTAAATACAGAACCTTGCTCAGTGGGGCATGATGTCCATCTTAACTTTGTGTCCCTTTGAGGAAATCCCTAGTGTTGGTCCTCTTGCTACAGAGCTGAGGATGTGATAAGCATGGAGTCATCATTGCCATTTCAGAACTTCATCTCCTGAGCTGCCAGGAATGAATCACCTGGTGTCCTAGAATATTCACACTCCCATCCGGGATCAGCAAACTCTGACGTGCCAGCTGCACCTGACCCACCAACTAATGTAGTAATTAAAGTTTTATTAAAACTCATCTAAGGTATGGATATTTGTATGGTTTTTCACTTGCTGTCATGCTAAAACATCAGACTTGAATGAAACATAGGACCCAGAATGTTTAAAATACATCCTTAAAAAGAAAAAAAAGACCCTTAATTTCTAATAGTTTTAAGTGCCAAAAAAATGTCTCAATGGATTGAAAAACAGTATACAAGACTGGGTTTTTTTTGCTAATTCCATAAAGTATATCTGAGCAAATAATTGAAGGATCACATGGTGCTCAGACCCAGGAGAGATTCAGAGAATTCTGGGTCCTATTTTTGAACTAAACAGTAAGGTAAATAAAGCACTCCAATACTTTTTGTTAGATCTCCACCATTTGCCTTAGTGTTCAAGGTCTGCCTATGCCCTGCGATCACGTTGTGGTTTGTGACATGGGAACTAATATTCAGACAGGGCTTCCAGTTAGCAGGCTGCTTAGAAATGCAACTGAGGGGAGCACCAGTTAAAGGAGTGGAACGTGCTGCCTCCTCATTAGGGCAAAGGGCCAGCTGCCTTTAAATTTAAGGTTATTGATTCTACCACTCTTCTGAAATAAGAATAGTTCTAGCTTTGACATACAAGTAAAGATTTGAAACAGCAAACTGTGACCTCATCTTTCTCCACACTAATTATCCCCTTTCCTTTCTTCCAGAACTTTCACAAAGAGCTCATCCATGCTTGCTTCTCTGCGTAGTTCTTGGTTCTTCACAGTCCATCAAGGAACAGTTCTCAGTGCTGTGTGCTTCATGTTTCTGAACAAATCCAGTGCATTCCCTACCTCTGGCTCTTCCCTGGCAGCGGCCACAGGTCATTCCTCTTCTGTTAGCTCCCACCCTCCCTCTCTCCACAGCCTGTCCTTTTACTGTCCTGCACAGGATCCTCTTAGCCCTCCAATCTCTTTGGTCACCTTGTCCCATTGACTTGTCTCCCACACCTTTTCCATCTGCATCATCTTCCTATGCACTTTTATCCATTGCCATGAACCCAGCCCAAACCCTACCCTTCACCACTTATTTTGCACTGTGCTGGGTTTGTATTGTTTATTTCAGATTACAAGGATTAAAATTGGATTTCTTGAAAACCTCTTACCTCATTTGCCCTCAGGGTATCCCTCTCTCAAATCTACTGCCTTCTGTAAAGCCCAGCATTCCTTAGTCATTCTTGAACTTTTCTTCTATACTCTACCTCCTCTAGCCAATCACTGGCTTCTATGTTTTGAGTACCAGATTCATCTCTAACGTGCTTATTTCTATGTCACAGACAGGCTCTTCATTGTCCTGTGCATCACATCCTGGTTGCTGTGGGTCTCAGTAATGCTCTCAGCATCCACTACTGGGACCCCACTATCTTCCACACTGTAGTTCTGATAATCTTTAAACAAATAAGCTACAGCATCATTAGCATGCACCAGTGGTTTCCTGGTATCTACACTTACAAGCTCCCAAGCCAGTGCCATAGTCTTTAGGACCCAGTGGACATAGCTCCTGTTTTCTTCTTCTGCCTCGTCTGGGTTTCTTCTCACTTATCTGATTTGTCTCTCTGGCCTTCCTTCTAGCCTGGGCACTGAGCAGACATTCTAGATTGCTGGACATCTGGACCTGGCCTTCCTCTAATGCTTCTCTCTAGCATTATATCATGAGTTCACATGGTCCCATTGGTATAGACTTTCTTATTCCAGCTTCTATCCAAGATCACAAATCAAGTAATAAAATGGAAAAACAGTGTATGGTTTGTAAAAACATATTTGCAAACCAAGCTACCTATACAAAAGGTAAATCTACCTAAAACATAAGAAATTTATACAACTTAATGTCAAAAAGCACACCCCTAAACACAAATAACCTGACTAAAATGGATACTGAATGAGAATAGATAATTGTTGCAAAGAACACATAAAAATAGTTTCCAGCTATCCTGAAAGTCATTTGACCCTTCCACTCATGAAAGGAATGCAAATAGAAAATGGGATTAGATCTCATCTCACACCTAGTGTTGGCTATCGAGACAAAGGACAGCATGTTTCAGTGTGGGGACTTGACTAATAGGACAGTGTGCATGTGTATGACTGCCCATGACCCCCAGTCTGAGGCTTCATGTTTGCTCTGCTGGTTGAAGTTCACCGTGCTCTGGGAGTAGTTAAGGAGGTAGGGAAGGGGACCTAAGGTATCAAAGCAAAGACAGAGAGGACCACATAGCACATTTCTCATAACAGTGAAGTCTGCAAGGCCAAAATGGAGGAAAGCTCACCAACTGAGAATGAGGAGCAAAGACATCACATCCAGAAAAGGCCAAGGCCAAGGTAAGTTGCACAGCCTTCCAGGCATGAATCATATAGCTCCCATCTGGAGTCTTGGCCCATCTACCAATAGCTCAAAGTAGATCAAATTCACCCAGTGGTATATTTAATGCATCCTTCACAACATGACTGATGCTCTCCTGACCTGATGTTGTATTAAGAGAGAATAACAGTTCTAGAATTAGGCAGACTGTGACAAATTATTTAGTGCTGCTTGGTGAAAGAGAATATTCTGAGATTTGACCAGATTGGCACACTATAGGCACTTTATAACTGGCCATGGATATTTTTCAAGAAATTCTAGGAGACGCCATAACGCGCCAGGCCAGGATCGAAAGGTTATTCCTGGACAAACTGTCAGCCCATGAAAGGAAACAGCCAGAATTGACCAGAGTCCAAGTCAAGTTTTACCTCTCATCCACCTGTGCCCCTTTTCTAAGCCTAGGGAACAACCTGCGGAAGAGGGGGCGTGGTAGAATGTAAGGGCTGCGATTGGGGTGAATGGTGAAACTACAGCAATGTAGTCTGGACACTCATTTGATCAACTTGATTGAACAAACAACCTGTCACCCCCCACTGGATGGTGGGGCTGTAGGTGTTTGGGCACAACAGCCTGCAGATAGGTTTTGCATGAAGGATGCTTGTACTCATGGATTATCACTTATAGCTAAAAATGAAAAAAAAAACTGAGAGAAAGATGCAGGACAGTTATGGCAGAATGCATGATCTGGGATGGGGTGGGGGTGGGGGGGAGGGAAAGGGAAATAAGCCTGAACTGAATTGGAAAAAATGTATGAAATGCACAAAGCATCAATAAAAATTAATTTAAAAAAAAAAAAAGAAATTCTAATAGACTTGAAGACAGTCACTGTCTCATTTGGCTGGTTCCCAGTGTGTGACCTGGCATATTGTAGGCGCTTAACATTCATTGAATGAAATGGATGTTTCAGAGAACTTGGCCAATGAAGGGTAAATTCTAGATGTATTTCAAGTCACAGTTCTTTGTTACTATTTTTGAGATGATCATTTTCAATCATCTTCACAATCTTCTCTTGACATTTAATTGGGTCTGGCTCTCCTCTGGTCCTTGAAAGTAGATAAATCTCATTAATTCCTGATTCTTGGCCATCACTGTGACATTCATAGCCCAAGACTGTGTTTGTTTTAGGATGATGCAGTGTGACTCTTGCAAAGCCAATCACTTATTCCATGCATGATCGTTTCAGTAGACTTAATTATGCTTAATCAATAACAATTCCTGGAGGCCTGGATTCCCCCATTGAATCTGCCCAGCTCCCCTCCTTACAATCTGTCTCGTTGATTAGCTTGTGTTTTAATTCAGTGGTGTTCAAAACTTGTACGATTATTCCCTAGAGCTGGGTGAAACCTGCCAGGGCTGTGGGGTCCTTCTCAATTCCAGTTCAAGCAGCTGACACGGCTGCTGCCCGTGCATGGGACACACCTTGAACAGAAGTCTTCAAACCCTCTAGTGTGACCACTTTCCCCTTACATATGACAGAGCTTATGTTCTGCATCTTCGATTATCCTCTACCCTCTCTGTAGAATATTATTCCTGGACACTTTCTCTCAGGAAATGTCTGCTCATCTTTGGCGCCTAGTCCAGTTCCATTCCTTATCACCTCCATTGTCCTTCCCTCTTCTCTGAAAACATCACTCCATCTCACCCAGCTTTATTCTTGCCCCCTTTACTGCAACACAGCTCAGTTCCTTTCTGATTGTGCTAGTTTGCATTAATGTTTCTGCTTGTTCCACTACATTTCTAGCTCACTGAGGCCAGTGAGTATTTCTCTGGAGCCTTATGTCTTTACCAGGAGAATATTAGATGCAAAGGTGTTTTAATATATTTGTTCTTGATTAAATTACTGCTTCTAGTTCTTCCTTCCTTAGATAAAGCTATAATTGCAGTACAGGTTCATTCTAAAAGTTCTCAATTTTCCATTAAAACAGCTATATACCAGATGGCCCAGGAAGGCTTTAGTTTAATTCTCTACAGAGATATTGGTGGTTTTGGTAATGGCTGTGCACAACAAGGAACTCAAGGAGTATTATCACAGCCTAACAATTACAGCCCTTTCAAACCATCATTGTCTGCAGGGACTCTCAGCAGGCCACAGTCATTAGTGATAAAACCACATTAGCACACACTCCAAACAGGAAGGATACTGCCTCTGTGTAATGAAGGCAAGTTGGGCCAGTGAAACTGTTCACCTTGGCTTCATTTCAGGTCGAGGACAATCAAAATCTGTAAATTAGCTTGAGATTCATAGGGAGATAAGAAAAAAGAAAACAGATTCTCTCGGGGTGGTACAAGTGTCTGATGGCTGCCTCTGCTTCCTTGAGTTCATCTATGAAGGGGCTCAGTGCACTGCCATAAAGGAGAATGATTCCCTCAAACAGCTTAATTTGTTTATTGAAGTTTCTCATTAAGAATTAGCATTTAGCTGGGCGTGGTGGCACACACCTTTAATCCTAGCACTTGGGAGGCAGAGGCAGGCGGATCTTTGTGAGTTCAAGGCCAGCCTGGTCTACAGAGTGAGTTCCAGGACAGCTAGGGCTACAGGGAGACCCTGTCTCAAAATACAAAAAAAAAAAAAAAAAAAAAAAAAAAAAGAATTAGCATTTCACATGTTTTGGAATTAACATATAGTTTATTGTCAAACATCATAATTTAATATATGTGTGAAATATATATATATATATATATATGCATATTTTAGGGCAATGCAAATTGGAGGGAACAAAAACAGCAAAAGGACTGGGTCAAATAACTGACTGAAAGAGTAAACTCGTGGCCCAAGTATACCTCTCATAGAAAACCTTTAAAAAGACTGAGAAAAAGATGCAAGACATTGCATGAGTTAGGGTGGGGTGGGGGACATGGAAGGAAGTATGAGTCTAAATTGGATGAGAAAGAGTGTATGAAACTTCAATAAAATGTTTTTTAAAAAGAATTAGCATAGTTTGGGTCCAAGATCCCACATTCATTTAGTTGTAAAGCCTTCTGGAGATCTTTACCAAGAGTTTTTGATGAGTTTAATAGGCTTTAGGATGCTGGTGAGGATGAGGATTAGGGTTGGGCTGAGGCCGCTTATAGTGTGTCGAGTGGGATTTCTGTAGTGTTTTCCTTGGGATTAAATCACTGTTTTGAAGAACACAGAGAGGGAGAGTGCCATTACCATCGCTTCACACCAACATGCCCTCACTTGTCACTGTGGAGCTGAACTTGATGATGTAGCTAAACCATGTGTTAGGTCTCTCCACCATAAAATGATTCTTTGTTTACACTTTCCATACTCTGCACCACATAAGGAGCTCACTGTGTGCAGTCCGTGTTGTAGACGTGGGCAGCTGGAGTCTGCTTCCCTGAGAGTAGACCATCCACATACGTTATTTAGACATCCTCCACCTCTGGTGTCTCTCTATCTGTCCTCATTTGCTTACTGGAACATTTATTTATATCACTTTGAACTCATGGATAGTCCTTGCATATCCTGGATTATAATGCAATGCTATTTCATTAAATGGTTAATAAATTTGATTAAGTTGGTCCAAGTTTGGGTTTCGGAGCTCTTCTTTGGGGTAGCGCCAGGGCTCTTCTGCATAACTCTGCCTTGGTGACACTTGTTCCCCTTGCTGCTGCTGTTTATTGCTTTGAGCAATATCTTCCTTGCCAACACTAGAATATTGTCAAACCATGGTGAATATTTCACATCCCAGCCCTGGAATCAGTCATTTTGCTAAGAACTGCTGAATCCTTTTTATTAAGAATGGTATCTAAACCAAGGTCTGGGAGCTGGTGAGTATCCAGGCTACTGAGGTCTTACTGTTTCTAGCCCCATTAAGCACTTCCAGAACAAGAAGTTATGTGTGAGTATGGTGACCTGTGAGCATTTCTGCTTCCATTGGTTATTTTTGATGGACAGGTTGTAATTGTGTTGCATCTCTGGTATACAGCACAGAAATTTGATACATGCATACATTGTACATAACAATGGACTGATGAACATGGTCTTCAACATAGTCATAACTTTAAACCTTTACCATTTGTTTGTGGTTATAACATTGAAAGTCTTCTCTAGTCATGTTGAAATGTACACTATGATGTTATTCAAGGTACTCAACCTACTTGCGATAAACCCAAAACATATTCCTTCTTTCTCACTGTAATTTTGTACCTGGTGGCCAATCTCACTTAGTGCCCCTAATTTTTAATCCATATATTCATGAACATGACTTCATCAGCCAGAGCACAGAATTAATGCAGCTGTCTTCACCTCCTACAGACCACTCCATTAATGCAGCTGTCTTCACCTCCTACAGACCACTCTTCTCCAGTTACTTAACTCAGCACCTTACCTCCTCACTCTCTTTGGTAAAGTTTACCATACTTTTCTTTGGTATACTTGGTACATGCAATTCAATCACTGAGCTAAATCTCCAGCCTTCTTCTGACTTTTTATATTGAGTCAGGATCACAGGCTGGCATCGAACTTGCTTTGAAACTTGGATTTCTCCTGCCTCAGCCTCCTTAGTAGCTGGGATTATAAGCCTGTACCACCATAGCTGTACAGCACTTTTTTTAAAAATACAGTTAGGTTATTTTTTTTTCTTGTCAATTCTAACCCATACTTTCCACATACCTGTGAGTGTGGGGCCATTCACCTCACACACTCAGATGTCTCAACCTCCTGAATTATCTTTATTTTTGTGAGCTGTCACTCACCCTGCAGGACATAAATTTCTATGGATACTGATAGATATATATTGTCATGTATATACCATTGCAGCATGAAAAATAGCAGCTTTCCTCCCCTAAAAACATGCTCTGTGCTTCACCTGTTCACTTACCCCTGCCCCTGGAACCACCAGTGCCTACCTGCTTCCTGAACAGAGCCTTTCAGCCTGGTTTTCCTCACCTAGCATTTTGTGTTCATGTCTCCCTGGTTTGAGAGATCATTGCTTTGCATGACTGAGGAGCCTTTCATTGCAAAACTATACTGCTGTTTGTTTGTCAACTCACATGCTGAAGGCCATGTTGGCTGCTTCCAGATGGGTGATTATAAAGCTGCTATAAACATTGCATTCCGATTTTGTGTGTTCATAAGCTTGAAAATCAGCAGTTACATAGAAGTGACTATTTTTAGCACTATAAGAAACTGCCAACCTGTCTTCCAAAGTAGTTACACCATCTTGCATTCCCATCAGCAATGAAAATAATTCTTATTTCTACAAAATCATTGCAGCAATTGTGGTGTCTCTTTCTTTCTTCAGTATTAACAATTCTAATAGATGTGTAGTCACAAGAATTATATTTTAGAGGCAGGTACATGACTTCTGTATATACTTATATTTATATATTTATATTTATGTATTTTCAATGTTTATATTTATAAAGATTTTTCTGAGTTTCTTTAAATTAGAGGTCTCTTGGGGGCATATTTCCCTTCTTGGATAAGAAAACTCTTAATTCCTTGATAAGAGGAACATTAAGATTCTTGGTGGAGCTTTGATCATACATTGACAATGTTGTCTCTGCTTAGGGACTTGGATAGAAATGCAAAATTTTGGGCCATAACTCAGACTCGCTCAGTACTTATGCACTTTATAACAAGATACCCAAGAGAATCACACACAGTAAAATTAAATAAGTATTCTTCTAGAATCATAATCTTACAGGTTCCTGAGGGTAGAAAAGACCCTGCCATTTGGCAGATAAGGAAGCTGTCTCTGAGACAGAGCTGTGAGTGGTAGGTGTGGTTGTATGTGTGACACCACGCCAAAGCTTTCAGATCGTTCTTTCTCAAAGAAGAAGACAGCTTGGTCGGGTTACACAATTGATTACATAGAAAGAAGAAATTAAACTAAGGTTTACTGTCCATTGCTCAGCAATATGTAAAGAATATAACATCAATTTGAAATCAAGAAGTAAGCCACTAGGAAATTGCACTTATAGTCACAAATCAAATTTAAAGATAACTCAAAAGAGAACCCAGTTGTATCAAAGAGACAGGTCCTCTGAGTCTTCACCTAGAAGGCTGTGTGCTACTCACATTCAGAGAAAGTACCTGGTCCGTATTTGGCCTCCAGAAAAAGCTAACACAAATAATCAGGAATCTTGTTTATCACTACAGCCATGTAGCTATGAACTCCTACTCTAACAATGACACTTAATCAGCTAATAATGTATATCAGCCCTGAGGCCTGGCACCAAGTCAACATTCTAACATGAGCCCTGGGAAGCCAACCTCAGGGAATACTTAGATCTTCCACAGCAGAGCAGAGAGAGGAAACTTCACCTTCCTCAATGGACAGAAACTCTCTGAGGACCCTGTCTTCTTTCTAATCCTCATTTCTTAGGAGGTGATTATGTTATGAATCAGATTAGTGCCCTTATAAGAGAGGCTGGAGAACCTGCCTGTGCCTCCCACACACAAAAAGGTCACAGCCACAAGACCTCTGAAGATCAGTACCTCATGGACGCTGTTGCTGCCTTGACCTTGGTCTTTCCAGCTACTATACAATGTTGATCTTCACTTACCTGTTTGCTTAGGAAGACCTGGTCTAAGGCACTTAGCAGCATGAGTAGGTAAGTGAGAAACAAATCCCTAGCTCCTTGTCACAGTTTGACCAGCAATCCCACAGTTAGGAGTTCATTAGAAATGCAGAGTCTCAGCCTTCACCCTAAATCTCCCAACTCAGAACCTGCATTTCGACAAAACACCTAAATGACTTTTGTGTACTTGATGCCTGCCATCTTTGCTAAAGAAGGAAATGCAATATGGGGAACAGGCACCCAGGCTGTTTTCATGGTGGGTAACGGGTTTCCAACCTTGGAGTCTTCCATCAAGGGCCATCGATAAAGACAAACAAACAGAAACACAGTGGCCCACCTCCTCTTGGAGACACAAGACTAGAACTAATGCATGCACTGGTTGGAAAAGTCAAATCAGCTGCTAATGGAGGCTGACAACTATGTCAGAAGCTTCAGTCTAGCATTCCAGAAGAGGCTGTAGCTCCTTCCTTGGGTTATATGAAATGAATGGTATAATGGAAAGCACTGACTAAGCATTAGATGAGAATGTTCACCAAAGCATGTCATTATGTGAAATTGGTATTCTCTAAGAGTAGGACTCCTAGAAGGAGATTTATAATTTCTTTTTGCCTGCAATGAAATTTTATTTATATAAATAAAAATGTATTGGGAAGCTGACACAGGAAGATTTTCATGAGTTCAAGCCCAACTAAGGTACATAGTGATTTCATGGCCAGCCTGCCACACCATGAAGCTGAGTCTCATAAAACCAATAATGAACAAATAATAATGTATTCGTACATCATAAAATCATGTTACATCTCATAAATATACATAAGTTTTGCCAAAAATGTTAGCAAAAGAATATATCTAAATAATTACTTTCATAGTTTGTAAAACCTAAAAGTTTAAAGCAAAGATTAACTGTGGCCAGCCAAGACAGCATGGGTCTTGTTCAAAATCTTTATTCTCAAAATTTGATATATGTTCAGTGGATTTGTCAAGTACACTTCCATCAAGACAGCTCTTCTACTTTGATCATATCACCCTTCCCCTTCACTGCCCTCCAGTCCCTTCTTTCCCCTGGTTTTGTTTCTACATGCACACACACACACACACACACACACACACACGTGCGCGTGCGCACACACATGCACACACACGCGCACACACATGCACACACATGCACACACGTGCACACACATGCACACACATACACACACATACATATGCACATACACATGCACACATACATATATACATTCATACATACCATACACACAGGATTTATGTATTTCAATAAAATCTAGGATCTACATGTGACAGAAAACATGGTATTTTTCTTCCCGAGTCTGGCTTATTTCACCTAGTTTGTTCAAAGTCTTTGGAGAAAATGCTTGTTCAGTTTGGTTTGGAGGCTCTGTGGTTGGAGTGTGCTGTTCCCCACCCGTGAGTTTTCTTGAAGGTCCTGTTGACTTCTTAGTTGTGTTGTTACTTGCCTGCCCTAGTCCTACTTCAGAGACTTACGGCACTGCTACTCGGACTCTGCCGACAGAGTCCCTGTGCCTCTTTCCTGTTGAGGCTTCTGTGCAGACCTGACACCCATTTCCTCATGTGCACCTCCCCTTATCAGCCATGATGCTGCAGGTACAGGAGCAGTCCCACCTAGTGAGAAGGCCCCTGACTCTCCCACTCACTACGTTTCATATCCTTGCTCAGGAGACACATCAGACAATCCTTGTTCAGGGCAAGGGACTGGGACCCAAGGGAATCAGTAGCAGCTCCTTGCCCTTCTGTAGTAAGCAAGCCTGTTTTAGGAAACTGTGACCATGGTTGTTTTATGTGGGATGACTTTGGAGAAATGAAGGGGTTGGGCCTGTGTTGCCTCCATACTGGTATGGATGTTGCTACTTTGAGGAGGTCAGGGTCATGTGTCCTGATTCTGGTCCCCCAAAGAGGTGACCACAGTGGTACCAGTGGATTCTGGACTGGACATCACACTGAATGTGTGACACATGAAGGGTCCAGCAAGTCCAGCAGTCGGCAAGTCTTTCAGGGACCTTGTGGTGCTCATTAAAATACTCTTTCAGGGACAATGACTTGAATCATTTCATTTCCTCTGTGAATTTCCTATCAAGCCAGGAACCCCCACTCCCTTATTCTGGACATTTGCTTTTCCTGTGGGTATAACTGGTTTCTTTGGAATAAAATAGAAGGAACTAAGTAGTGGCTACTGGAGAATATGGGGGTGATGCTGGTCTCAGCACATTTTTAAGCTTATTTTTCCCACAAAATATAGAGTAGTTATAATACCGAACCTCAAGAAACCCTTGCTGTTTGAATACAGATGAACAAGGCACCACTGCCCATCTCTGGGAACCAAAGTGCATTTTAAATGGAATCCTCCCCTCCAGTGATGTTGGCAGTACTGAAGCTTGCTTACAGTGCCCGCTGCTCAGAATCCAGGAGTCAGATGAAGCTGGTTTTCTGAACCTACAGGTTAGCCTACTGTGCACACTAGAGGACAGGCACATGAGCAGTGCCCCCCTCAACAGGCCGAAGCCAAGCACCATCAGCCAGTGACATTTAGTTGTTTGCAAATGTGGAAGCAAGGTTGGACTACCCCAGGTTGACTGTTCCCATCCCTCTGTTCATTCCTTCTCGACATCATTTATTTCTTCCTATTGAACTTAGCCACCTTTGCAGATGATATTCCAGATCATTGACACAAGAGGAAACTGAGGCTTATGGCAAAATTAGAGTGAAAACTTAGGGCCTGTCAGTAATTCCACCCACAGGCGCCTCCATTCCCCTGCCACCTTGAACCTGCTGTCCTGTCTGGCCTCATTCAAGAAGGTTCAGTGAGCAAGATGCTGGGTCAGAATCAGCCTTGACAGGGTTGGCAGCCACTATTTTCTTTCTCTGGGAACCAGATTATGCCATGCAGAGTGACCATGTAGAGGAAGTGGCCATATCCAGGGCAAAGCTATGTACAGAGAGGGTCCATGTGGAGGAAGGGCCATGTGGAGTAGTCATGTGGAGGAAGTGGTCACATGTGGAGAGGGGATACATGCGTGGAGGGGACTTATATGGGGAGGAGACACATGGGGGGAGTGGTCACATGTGGTAGAAGTGATCACCTGTGGAGAATGGACACATAGAGTAGCCATGTGGAGGGAGTAGTTTCATATACAGGAGCTGATGCTCACTGATAGACAAGGGAAAGCCCAGCCATGAGTGAGTCTGTAGTGGGCTCGCCAGCTTCAGTGATGACCAGCCAGTACCATTCATTCGCCATCATTCTCTATCCTGTAGTTATCTAATATGAATTTTCCTGGATTCAACCCAAATTCCCAACCAACAGAATCACATCCAATGAAAGTTAACTATCCACCAATTATTAGGGAGCTTTGAAAATCAGATGAAATGGTAAGCATTGAAGTCCTTCTAAATTCGTCAGAAGTTAAACAGTAGTGCCTACACCTTAGTATAGAGGGTGCCTGTATCATATTACTTTAAGATGTCTGGAAGTTCATGGGTGAAATGCCTGCACCCTCCCCAGCATGGCAGGCAGGGAAGAAACTGGAAAGAATGAAGCAAGGGCTTCTTTTAATAGTGATGATGATAGCAATTATTTTGTTAGCTATCTGCTAAGTGTGGTATTATGCTGGCCAATTCACAGCTCTCGGTTATGGGGTAATGATCTTCCTTTACAATGATAAAGCTGACTATGGAAATTGAATGTGTCACTAAGTTCATGCAACAAGACAGGGCTGTGTCAGGACTGAACAGAAGCCAAAGCTCTTTCCAATCAGAACATCCCTGTGTTTTGTTTTTTTTTTCATGGTTCCAGCAGAGGTAGAGAAACATTTGGAAACACCCACAGTGAGTGTCCAGGAGTGGAGTGCATTTCAGGGGTTCTGGCTTTCCCATCTAAGGCCATGCAGTTCTCCCCCACCTGTTCTCAAGCATTCTGAACTGCAGGAAGGGCTGCATTGCACTGAAGGTGTGACCTGCATCTGAGCAGGCCCAGGCAGGTGTCTGCACTTGTCTCCCCAGCAAGTGCTGAGGCTCCTGCTCCAGGGAAGGAGCTCACCAAGATCAGATGAGCACCTGACGAATTTGCATTGACTGGGCTGATTTGACAGCCTCTTGCATGACTTCAAGCAGGTAGGAAACTTAAAGTGGAGAAATTAGACATGCCTTGGTGCCCATGATCCATGGCAGCCCCTGAGAGGGTTGGGGGCCTCTTGCCCCCTAGTTAAAATCAGCCAGGTTCCATGCCTTTTCATCTTTCTTTGCCCTTATGGCCACCCCGATATTTCTTATGGGTAATAATAGATAATATTAGCGTAACTATCATAGGAACATTGCAATATGAGCACAGTTGTTGCAGTGTCATCAGTTTTTATGAACAAGGTTCATGCATTAACTGACCTGACCAAGGTCACTCAACATGACCTCCTCTCCTTGGATTTGAATTTCATTTCCTTGTAAAATTCACACCACTAGCTTCTTACTTTATTCTTTCTTCTTCTTAGTAAAAGCTGCAATCCATTTTTAATCTCCCCCACCTTCCGACAATTTTTTTTTAAACTTCTCTGTGTTTGATTCTAGTTACTCAGTAAATATTCAAGGAACAAAATGAAAATAAGCAGTTTTATTCTTTGCACATACTAGAAAATCCATCTTTAACTCCTGTTCTCTTTAGCATAGTTTACAGAGGTAAATTTATTTTCTGTACTTCTTGGCCTGAAATAGTCCATCCTCTTAAACATCTGTCTATATTCAAATTAAAGTCAAGAGAGATTATTTGGGGGCTGGAGAGATGGCTCAGAGATTAAAACCATGGCTGTTCTTGCAGAAGACGCAGGTTTGAGTTCCAGCACCTGCATGGAGGCTAACAACCATCCATAACTTCAGGACTCCCTCTTCTGTCCTCCATGGTCACTACATGATATGGGTGCACTTACAGGCATACAGGCATAACACTCATACACATAAAGTAAAAGTAAATAAATCAAAAACCATTCATGTCAAGAGAGAGTATTTTAAAAGCAGTAGCTTTACTGATCAAAAATGATATTCATCCTTTGTTTGAGAGCCATACCTAAAATTTCTTTATTTTACTCTTTTAATCACTACCGCCCACAGATAGCTACAGAAGCCTCTTTCAAAGTGGCTTTCAGGGAAGATTAGGGAAGGTGCTAGCTGCAGACAGGGCTAGGCTTGTATAGCTAAGCTTAGAAGGCCTATTTCACAGACAGAAAGCAGGATGGACAGTTCTCCATGCAAGCCAGATGTTAATTAGTGTTCAGCGAAGCTACATCAAAATAAGCACTTCGGATAATTGCTTTCAGGGGTAGTCTAAGTGCTTTCCTTAGCAGCTGATTTAACTCTGTGTGATTTGGGGTGATATTGGGAGATAGGCCATAAAATAAAAAACAGTAAAACAAAACAAAAGAATAAAACATCAAAAATGTCCTCAAATATATACTCTTTTTTTAAACAATCTTAATTAACTTTGTTTTTTCTCCTTTGGCAGCCACAGCCAGAGCCTGGGATCTCTGAGTTTTCAGAAGTTCATTGGTGAATTTCTTGTAGGGAGATTGCTGATAACCAGCTCTTTCCAGAGGTCACAGGTCAGGTAGCATATGTCATTTAGAGCTGGCATCTAAGGCAGCCTTGGAAAATTTGCCTAGGGTGGTAGTGCAGCCCTGCCCCTGGTTGATGTGTAGCAGTCCTTAATACCCACCAACAGCAGCAGCTTCCTAAGCACAGGAGCAGAGACAATGCCGGTGCCTGTGGAGCAGGGATGAGGTGAACCAACACAGAGACACAGCAGACTGTCACCTTGCATGGGATGGTGTGGGACTTGCCAATCTTGCTTCCCCAGGAGCCTCTCTGCACAGGGACAATGGAAAGCTTGGCCAAGATGGTGGCCCCTGGTATGGCAGGGGCTGCGTCCTTAAGGGATGCTCCCAGGAAAAGTCAGTCCTCTCAGGTTACAAGTCTCGGTGCAAATGTGTCTTTGGAGTTGATGGCTAGAGTATGAACACATTAGTCACATTTTGTCTGTAATCAGGAAGCGGAGAGAGATGAATGCTGGTGCTCTGACTGGCTTCTCTCTATCCTCTTTATTCAGTCCAGACTCCAGCCCACGGGATGGACCATCAGCATTCCTCTTCCTCCTCAGTTACCCCTCTCTAAAATGCCCTCATTGACAGAGGCCCACTAGAGCTACAGGAGAAGGGGCCAGGTTAGATCTGAAAATGGTGAGAGAACTTGGCAGTGTTGTCCATACAGTGCTGCTTTCACAAGGCACATCAAATCCAGACAGTTCCAAATCTGCTCAAATTGACAATGAAAACTGACCACTGCAAGATTCCTCTCATCAACTTGATACTTAAACATATTACTTTTAACCCACAGCAACCCCACTCTGGTGCTCAAAGGCTTATGGCCCTCTCAAATTGCACATAGTTCAACTCAGAAAGTCCCCATCACCTCCAACAGTTCAAAACCATTCAAAAGTCCAAAGCATCTTCTGAGACTCAAAACAAAACCAAACTCTTAATGTCAAGTATCTATAAAATAATAATAAAAAAACAAGTCTCATACAACACCAGACCCTCCAGCTTCATAGCTAAAATCTGGGCTGGTGATGGCATGTTCTGGACTTCTCTAGTGTTTAGCAGTTCCCCCAACTCCCCTGCCACACACACCTCCAGCTCTGCAATCTGTAGTGCATTTGACTTCAGCCTTGGGCCAGCTACAATCCATGCTCATACCTTTCTTCAACAGACATTCTATGATCCTTGCACCTCCAACTTCCTGGGGTCTCCTATGCAACTTCACAACTACACAATTTCATAAGCAGTAGTCTCCAAGGCAGCCTCACAGACACTCAGAACCTGACACGTATTGCCTAGCCTCACCAGCTTTCTGGCACCTTGGGGTAACCTTCTACTACTCGCAACTCTTGCATTTTACTTCATGAAACTGATGCCACATAGACCAGACTGTGCTGCCTGCCAAGTTCTGCCGCCAGCTCTGTGTACTTTGGCCAGCTTAGTATACAGCCTGTCCCCTTCTACCACAGCTGCATGGGCTCTGTGTGCTTTGCCTTGCCTTGCCTGTTGAACCTGGGAAAGCAGTCCCTAGACAGCTTTGAGGAGGAAGCCCTGTCAGTGGCACTCTCCTTTCAGGCTATCTTTTCAAATGAACTTGCATTTTTATTGTCTGAAAACTTTGAAAGTTGAGATCCTACCCTCAGGATTCCTTTCCTACTGTGAAAGGTGCAATATTTCTATTTAATTGCACTAATCTTAAAATCTCCAGGTGCCTGTACCCTCCTCCTTGCACACAGAAATTTTTAATCCTCTCCCACTCTTTCTCTTCCTGAGCCACAATTTCTCACGGTTCAGCTCCATTACTGTAGAGCCCTGCCGGAGCAATGGTCAGTAGCCATTGCATAGCTCTGCTGCTTTGGAAATTCTTCTGGCAAACAAATTAATCTTTACCTTTGAATCCCACTTCGGTTATTTCGCAACACAAAATTCCACCAGATTCTTTGTCAGAAGGTAACAAGAGTTTCTGATAGATTTGTTTTCCTCTGAAACCCTGTGAGTCAAGCAGTCCGTGCCCACATTCCCATCAATGGGCTGGTCTTCCCCACTCTTCCAGGATAACTTTGCCCTCTGCTTACAGGACTCAAGGGTTTAAATGGCCCAAAGCTCCAAACCCTTCCAAATTCCTTGCAGCAACCAGTTCCAAAGGACTGTGAACCACATGGCCAGTTCACAACAATGAACCCATTCCCAGTACCAATTTGCTGCATGTTTTTGTTTGTTTGTTTGTCTGTTTGGGGGAGGTTTAGGTTTTTGTTGTTGTTGATTTGTTGTTTTGAGGGTTTTTTTTTTTTTTTTGGTGTTTTGAGTCAGGGCCCCCCTGTAGCTCCAGCTGTCCTAGAACTAATTATGTAGACCAGGCTGGCCTTGAACTCACAGAGATATGCCTGCCTCTGCCTCCCAAGTGGTAGGATTAAAGGCGTGTGCCACCACACCCAGCAATGTATGTTATTTTTTAAATTGATGTGAAATAATACCTGGCAGAATGAGCCACACTCAGGCAAGCAGATATTGAATGCTGTCATTCACATGCATGGCTGAGGAGAGAGGAAGAGGAACTATGTAAGGAAAGGAAGACTATGGAAGGGGTGGAGTGAGAGAGGGGAGGGTGGGAAACACAATCAAAGGACACAGTAGGTATATGTGGAAATACCATGATGAAAAGCATCACTCTTTACATTGAATATGCTAATTAAAAATTTAAAGCTCTAATCCTACCAAAGCAGTTGGCTCTGCTGGCTAGCTCTATTGTTGTCACAACATTTCAGGGGCTAGGAATGAGTCAGAGACCTTAGGCACTGCTTGTCCTGTGGGCTCTGGAGGCCAGAAAGTCCCCTCCGCTCGGCTCTTCTCCCTTGTTGGGCTGGCTCCTATCCTAGAAGTGAGGCTACTACGCTATGTCCAGTACATCTCCCACATGCCTCATCTCATTGCTGCAGCATTTCCTCATGACCAGGCCCTGGCAGTTGTCTGTCTGGGCCTTTCTGAGCCCTGAGAAAAAGCCTGAAGCCATACCCTCTAGCCTCAGCTCAGTGTGCCATCATGGAGAGATTGGTCTGCCCTCATGGGCCAGTGCCTCATGCTACTAACCTTCTTGCTTAGCCTTGAGCTCAGTCTTCTGAATTCTGACCTGGCATACTGGGTAGAAAAGAAGTCAGAAGTCACATGTATCAGTCTCCCTCTAACTAAAAGAGCAGAAGAACCAGATGTCCTTCTGGGCAGCTGGACCTACACAAGGCAGGGCAGCAAAGAACCAGACTGGGGAGATGTATACAGAAATACTTGTGTGCATGTCTGTGTGTTTTAATCTCTCTCTCTCTCTTTCTCTCTCATCTCATCTCAGTGTAACTTTAAGGCCCACCAAGAGTATTGAGGTCAATAAGATTGCTCAGTGGGTAGGCACTTGCCACATGGTAGAAGATACAACTGACTCCAGAAGATGTCCTCTTTCATACATGCAGTACTTTGGAACACACAATTAATTAATTAATGCATAATGATCTATTTTGTTTAAAGTCATCTGATTAGGAATGCTAAGACATTACCAAAGACATTTTTATAGTAAGACCTACAGTAAAGCCCAACTAAATGAATCTCTACAGATCATATTCTGGCTGAGCCGACACCTCAGAAAAGCCACCACAGTCTATCTATCTACCCTTATCAACTTGCCACACACGCACATCTTCCTAATCCATCTAAATCTAATATGGACACAAAATACAGTCAAATTGCTGCCTTGTGCGGTACAAATATCCCGAAATTAACAAGCACACACGGAGAATAAAACATTTTCACAGAAGAGTGTGGGCAGTGCCAGTGGCATGTCACCTCCCATTGTGTTTCAAGTCTGGAAGCTCAAATAGTGAAATCAAATCTTGACACATCCATGTTGAATGATAAGCTATAAAAGAGGAAAGAATATTTTATATAGAGAAATATGGGCACAAAAATGCATTAATATATGTGTTTATCACTATCTACCTCTCTAGGTTATACTGGGTGAGTGCAAGACACCATATCCTACTTACAAACAGCAGACATGTACTGCTCATAGTTCTAGAGCTGGACTTCCAAGGTGTTCAGGATCTGGTGAGGGTCCTCTTCTGGGCTGCAGAATGCTATTTACTGTTGTATTCTCATCTGGGAGAAAGAGAGCTGGTTGTCCATCCTGGCTCTTCCAGTAAGGTCTCTGATTCTGTTATGAGGTTGCATTGCCATGGCTCAGGCTTCCCCAGTGGTCCAGCTCCTATTAGTATACTGTTATTAGAATTTTAATATTTGAATTTCAAGGAGCATAAACGTTCAGTCCAGTACCTATGCAGACATTCATATCAAATATCAAAATGAAGAATGTGTACATAGCATAATCACTGTCCTCCTTTTTGCTCCTGCATTGGTATAATTAGTATTAGTAGCTCCCACTATGCATCCTCTGCATTCTTTTTTTTTTTTTGGTCTTTTCTAGACAGGGTCTCCCTGTAGCCCCAGCTGTCCTGGAACTCACTCTGTAGACCAGGCTGGCTCCTCTGCATTCTTTTCACTGTCACTGTTTTAACTGGTTGTGTCTTTGGAATGAAGGTCCCCAATCACTTCTGAAAGGTTGGGGACACTTTTCGTCTTACCTGAATAGGACTGGTATAGTTTTCCATCAAGATTATCCTGTAGTAGTGTACTAAGGAATGTCCTGGGTGGCATCCTTCCTTGCCACCATTGTGGAATAGTGGTTCGGTTTCCTCTTAGTGATCAGGACCCACAATGCTACATGGCTTGCAAATCCCCGTCTTTCGGTTAGAAGGAATGTGATCCTAAAGTCACTAAATTTCATTTTTTTTATGTGTATGAATGTACTGTCTGCATGTAGGTCTGTGCACCCGTGTCACACAATGCCGTGGAGGTCAGAAGAGGGTGTCGGATTCCCCTGGTACTGGAGTTCTCCTGGAATTGGAGTTACAGATGGTTCTCAGCTGCCATGTGGGTGCTGGGGATCGAACCCGGGTCCTCTGCAAGAGCAGTTGGTGCTCTTAACCGCTAGGCCATCTCTTCAGCCCTAAATTCCATTCTTAATTTCCAGTTCCTAAGTGTCATTGTCCATTTCTCCCTGGGCACTAAGACCTCAGGGCTAGAAACAGTGAGTGGACCTACATCATTCCCACACTTGGTTCCCAGGTGTCTGAACACTGACTATGCAAGGAACAACCCCATGTTTTGACTGTAACTTACAGTCCTCCCAGGGAACCCTGGCCCATCCCTACTGGCATGTCAACTAGGTAAAACCATAACTAAATCTCTGAAGGATCACATGGCTACTCTCTCAAGATAACAGCTTCAGGATAATGAGAAACATGTCGAAACTAATGCACCTTATGATGGTGGTCCTGATGCTGTACTGCAGGTACTGTGAAGCTGCCTGATCAAAGGCAATGCCCTGTGGAATCCTATGGTGGTATTCCACAAGTTCACAGATGATGGCTTGGTAGTAGCATTGCAAATTCATATCCAGAAAGAAGCACTGCCTCTCCCACAGTGGAAAAGGTCCAATGTAATCAGCCTGCAGCCGGGCATCTGGCAGATCCCCACACGACACAGCACTATAGCAACTGCCAGTGTTGGCTTTTGCCAAACCGATAAAACTCTGACTTCAGTGTTTCGGCCTTGGCAAGCAAAAGCTCATGGTACCAAGCCCACACATAGTCTCCATGTCTGCCATCCTGAGTCTTGCTCATGATCCCATTGGATGACAACAGGTGTTACTGGAGAAAATTCTAATTGGTGCCCATAGAACAGGACATTTTGTCAATTTGTTTATTAAAATCCTCTTCTACTGAGGTTACACTTTGCTGAGCATTTTCAGGGGTCACAAATGATTTCACATTCTGAATCTAGGATATAGAGGAGAGGTTTATGTGCATATCTTCCCTAGATTGTCTTGCCTCCAATTTTCTTTTTTTTTTTAATTTTTTTATTTTTATTTATTTATTTATGTGTATGAATGTACTGTCTGCATGCAGGTTTGTGCACCCGTGTCGTGCAATGCCGCGGAGGTCGGAAGAGGGCTTCGGATTCCCCTGGAACTGGAGTTAAAGACGGTTCTCAGCCGCCATGTGGGTGCTGGGGATTGAACCCGGGTCCTCTGCAAGAGCGTCGGCGCTCTTAACCGCTAGGCCATCGCTCCAGCCCCTAGATTTTTTTTTTAATTTTTTTATTTTTAAACCTCCAATTTTCTAAATGCACTCTTTCTGAGTTCTTGGTCATCCATCCAAACTGTTGGATGAATACATGGAGGTCCACTCACACCTCAGGAAGTTTCTCTTCATAGAAAAGTGGACAATCAGGTACCCTGCTGTAAACTCCACACAAAAGATGGTTTCTCTTCACTGCAGCCTTCAGGATGTCTCATCTATTTTATTGAAATACCATGAGAGACTGGTCAACAATATGGTTCTCAGAAGAGATGGCCATTATAGATCCTTCAGGCAAAAGAGGGTAAAACTCTTCAGACAGAATAGAGAGCGACTTCTGCTAGCAAAGCACAGCCTCAAAGTCAAAGGTCCTCCATTCCATCCAGGTCTCTGCACATGTTCCTAAATATAATTTTCCAGTATCTCATTTGGTTGATAATAGCAGAGACTTTAACTGAAGGAGTGGGATTTCTGAAAACCAAGTCCATCCGGTGCCCTGCAGAGCTAATTTCTGCTAGGCTGAATCTGGTCTTCTTAGTAGGCCCTAGAATGAACAAAACTATGGGCAACAATTAGGCAGGACCACGAGTCCTGATGCTGTTGCCTAGGTCTTAGGGCAGAGTTCAGCATGTTTTAAAATGAGCCTGGGTCTCTAACCCAGGGCTCTGTAGATAAATGCATCTTTTGATAATCTTCTCAATAGGATGGACTAGTACCTGCAAGATGCTGCCCTGTACCTGTCATTCCAAACATTACTGTCCTCTCTCTGATCATCCTAGTTCCCCCTTTTTCACTCTACTCTGGCCAGCCTGCCAAAGAAGCTAATTTCCAAACTTTCTTGATAACCTGATTCACACATGCGTAGGTCATTCCTTTATAAACCACTACATGTTGATTGAATTCATTAGAACTCTTCTGGGTGCAAAACACAGAACTCTCAACTGCAGTATCTAGTGATAATGGAAGGTGTCAGGCATTCAGGTTAAGATGGAAAGAATGGACCTGTTTCCATGTTCAGGAAAATAAAAGCAGGTTCACAAATGTGCCTGCAACTCTCTGACTCACGACTTTTTCTTTCTGCCTACCAGCTTTACTGTCACCTATCGACTTGCTCTCTTTAGCAGAGGATGGCTCCTTTAGAAAATTCAGGTATTCTTTCTCAGCTGTTAAGTTGGTGACATTTTGACCTGTTGGAACATATAAATCTTTTCCCATAGTTAGTTTTAAGATTTGAATTGCAAGGTTTTTGACAAAAAGGTTTCATATCTATCTGTATCCCCCCCCCATTTTTTTTTAGGTTTTTGTTTTTTGACCCATGAGTCTCCAGAAGGCAGTTGTATTATACATATCTATAGGGGGGAATCAAGGCACAGATTTCATCAAATTCACCCATGCTGTTTTGGGTGACTGTATGTGATTAACTTGGGAAGCAAACTTAATTTTTACGTTAAATCATCTTATAGGTGAAAGAGAATGCTACAAGGTGATACCGTACAACAGAAAAATTATAGAGAACATTTCTATGTGCCAATCTGAAAGTTATTGTTATACAGATTTTATGTAGAACAAACATGGACAACAGCAATTTATATCTCCATTTAACTCAGATGCATTAACATTTTTATCAGAGTCTGTAAACCAATGTTGTTTAATATACACATATTTACTTTTACTAAGTCCTAAAACACCATGTTACCTGTAGACAGTGTCTGGGCAAAACTGGATACTTGTTGAACTCATGTCAACTAAATATGCATTAATCGAATATAGACCCGTGTCCCTCTCCCACCCCTCCCACCCTTCCCAATTCACCATTTCAGTCAGTTTTCTGATGCAGTCTTTCTGTTGTTGTTCTTTTACTATGCATCCCTCTCCACAAGAAATATTTATATCTGGATTATTGGCACTAGCATCCACATATGAGGGACACCATTTGTCGTTTGTTTTTCTGGGACTGTGTTACTTCACTTAACATAATGTCTTCTAGCTCCATCCATTTACCTGCAAAGTTCTTGATGTTGTCCCTCTTTACCACTGCATAGAACTCCATTGTATACATGTACCATATTTTCTCTATCCACTTGTCAGTTGAGGGGCATCTGGGCTGGTTCCAGCTTTTTGCTATTGTGAACAGAGCTGCAATAAACATAGCTGTGCATGATATCAGCAATGGATTATTCTACAAGGAGATGTTGGTCAGGGTATCCAAGCACCCACAAAAGGTAAAGGCTCCTTGCCTCTAAACTGGGATACCTGCAAGAAGAGAGGCCATAAGGCCCTGCTGTCGAAGACCTGATGTTAACATGGGAAAGATGTATTGAGACCACACATGCAAGTGTACAGATGGTCTCTGGAATACCAGAGAGTGTAACCAAAGCCCACTAAACCAATAAAGCAAATATGGGTCTCCTTGAGTCAAGCAAGACTCCTCCGCCAGCACCAGCTACACCTCACCTGCCTGGAAATACTGTGCAGCAGAGGCAGCCAAGCCTGGTAATATCCAAATCATAATTGGCTATTGGCTCTCTTCTGGAGAATAACTCATGGCTGATCCCACAAGCTTAGATCCTCTTAATGTTAGGAGATGTATAACCCACAGTAAGAACCTGTCATAATTATACAGGAGAATAAATGTAATTCATGGATTACATAAACCCAAACATCTGTGTTCTAACCAAAGTAACCTACGATAACAATTAGTACTGTTTAAATACGTATAATATCTAAATGCTTGTGCTTCATTAGTATGACTGAAAGGGTTATTCCTGGACAAAGAGTCAGCCCTGAAAGGAACAGCCGGATTGACTAGAGTCCAAGACAATCAGCCCAAAAATAGACGGTTTTCTTCTCATCCACCTTGCTGCCCCTTTTCTAAAGACCCAGCGAAAATCTGCAGAAGAGGCAGGCTGGTAGAATGTAAGGGCTTTGGCGATTGGGGTGAATGGTGAAACTAGAGCAATTAGCCAGGACACTACATTTGATGATCAATTGATTGAACATTACAAGCCCCCCTGCTGGAGGTGTGGACCAAGGGGTGTGTGGTTTGGGGCACAACTTGCTTGCAAATTGGGTTTTTTTTTTAAACAATAGGATGCTTATACTCAGAAATTTATCGACTTATTGCTAAAAAATGAAGAAAAACAAAAACGTGGGGAAAGATGCAGGACAGTTATGGCAGAATGATGATCTGGGATGGGTGGGGTGGGTGGGGGAAGGGAAAGGGAAATATGCCTGAACGAATTGGAAAAGTAGCACACGCCTTTAATCCTAGCACTTGGGAGGCAGAGGCAGGCGCTCTTCTGTGAGTTAAGGCCAGCTGTCTACAAGCAAATTACAGGACAGCTGGGCTACAGGGAGACCCTGTCGTCGAAAAGACCAAAAAAAAAAAAAAAGAAAGAAAAAAAAGAAATACACAAAGCATCAATAAAAAAATACTTTAAAAAAAAAAAAAAAACAAAGAAAGAAAATTCAAGTATTACCCATACAGCACAACAAGCAGAAGAGAAAGGAGTCTTTGTATGATCTAGTTAGGGAAACCCCAGGGAAGCCTCTGATCTCACTTAGACTTCATACTGTCTAATGGATATTTCCCCTCGAGCCACAGAGCAGGATTCTAATATTAGTCTGAATCCATCATGAGCTCAGCTCTATATAAGGACAGGTAGAAGAAAAGGAAGGAATTTCAAAAATGTTGCAGCTGGGAAAATGCCGGTAATCGAGTGTCATTGGCCTGTGTCTACTACTTGGCATTCACCTGTTTTCTTGAATGACTTTCCCACACTTCATGTTCTCTTCCTATGCCTCCCTGGATTTTCCATTCAGTCGAACAAGTATTCATTCATTCAGGTCAAGGACTTCAAGTTATTGAAGTGGGATCTTATGAAGCTGAAGATAAATAATTCATGTGCTCTGGTCTTGAAGAGCTGCCTGTTGATGGACAGCTACTTCCACTTGCCACTGTGTTCACATCACCCTTGAATTTGTGTCTAGTGACAAAGCCTGAACTTGTATTAATTGATTTGCATTTTGGCCAACTATTGTAATCTAGTACTGGACTGCCTTCTTTTTTTAAATTTTTATTTATTTCAGTATGTGATTGAATGTACTGTCTGCATGCAGGTGTGTGCACCCGTGTCGTGCAATGCCACGGAGGTCAGAAGAGGGTGTCGGATTCCCCTGGAACTGGAGTTCTCCTGGAATTGGAGTTACAGATGGTTCTTAGCCACCATGTGGGTGCTGGGGATCAAACCCGGGTCCTCTGCAAGAGCAGTTGGTGCTCTTAACCACTAGGCTATCTCTCCAGCCCCTGGACTGCCTTCTTAAAGCTAACACACCCTGTTAGTTCAGAATAGAAAATAGATTTTATGTTGTAGGTCAATCCCAGTCCATAACAGCTGCGTGAAGAGAAAGGTTGAGAATAATCCTAATCCTGGGGCAATGCTTGCTCTCAGCTTGCGTGCGGGCTATAGACTGGTCAGGAAGCTCTGGGAGGAAGATGGAGAGGCCTGGAGATCACTGATGTGGAATGCTGGGTCTAAAGTTTAGCATGAAACAATGCTGCTAATTGGTCCTACCTGAATATCAGTGTGCATTTGTCATTGAGAAAGGATAGTTCTATAGTGGGCATTGCCTACCAAGTGTAGATGCATGTAGCTTCATATACACTGGCATTTATATAGTTGGCAACATCTGCAGTTGTGGCATGCATTCAATGCACAACATGTCCAACAGAGGGAAGGACTGGGATGCTTCTCAGCTGAAGACCACTTGCCTAGTGTCTGCAGGGCCTTGGCTTTGATTCCTGATACCACTACAGCAAAACAGAAGGGTGCATGGTCAGACAAAAGACTGCTAGGCCTTGGGTCTGAGCCTTAATAACACACACACACACACACACACACACACACACACACACACACGGAAGGGGTGGATAATCAAACACTTAGAAGAAACAGCTGTCTAGAATTTAATAGAAGCATTAGGTCAAGTTCAAAGGACATTTAGCATTAACAATATTTTAAAGATGTATTTTTGTTTATTTGATGTTCGTGTGTAGGGGTGCACATGCCACACGTGTGTGTGTGTGCAGGTCAGAGAGCAGCTTGCAGAAGTCTTCTCTCCACTTCCACCTCGTGGGGTGGGAGCAGGGGATCAATGCAGGTTCTCTGGCATGGCAGCTGAGCCATCTCACACAAACAACATTTTCTTCAGTTTTGAATGAAGGAAATTGACACTGCTTCCACATAAAAAATAGTTTGCAATATTACTTGTGGGACAAGGAATTCGATTCATATCATGAAGGAAGAAATACCTGGTTGTCAGTACCTGATTCTGTCAATAATACTATGAACATACCTGAATGACTGGGGTATTTTATTAATCATTTTTTCAACAATTTAAATGGTCACTTTCTTCCCCTTTTGGCCTCAGAATGATTCATTTGAAGAAAGGAAGGTAAAGAGCTATTAAGCAATATTCCTGTTCATGTTTAATCGGAACATATTACTAAGATGAGCAGAGGTTGGTGGATAAGACGACTCCTCCTCCCCACCATCTGGTGCGTACCTCATTTAAACCACATTTGTAGCTATTTGCCGAGAGATGTTGAGAAAGCTTATGGAGAAAGGTGCTGGTTCCCCTTGGCTACCCATGGCTAAGAAGCGGAAAGTGGATGAAGAGGTGAGAAGTCAAGAAGGAAGCTGCTGAGGAGAGATGGAGAGAGAAGGAGTTCTTCAAAGCTGCTGCCCAGTTTTCAGACACATCAGGAGCAAGCATCTTACCTTCACACCAGCAGCTGCTTTCACTGTGATGCAGTTGCCATGGGAATGATGTGTGGCTTGTGCCACCTTCTCATCTCGTGCATGTTCCATTATAAAGTGAACACTTGAGACTTTCGACCATAAATATGCATCTGAAAATGCTAACCTGTTAGCTAACCTTAGGACCAACTCAGAGCTGTATCCCTGTTCAGCCTGCAGCTGCCACCAGCCTCTCTGAAAGCAGCATAGCAGGTGGCCACCAGCCTGGCACTGGCATCGCAATTAGAGATCCTATTTCCTTTCCAGCCATTGTAGCCTGTGGACTAAAGGAAGAAAATGAAAAGGAATGTAAATTGCTTTGGCAGCGTGTGCAGTTTACTAAGGATTGGTTTCCAGGTAATATGCAGCTCGGCAGTCCAAGGCTTTGAAAACATTTTTCAAGCCAGTCAGATCCTTTTTCAGACTTGTAGGGAACTGTCATATATCTGTCTATCTATCTATCATCTATCATCTATCTATCTATCTATCTATCTATCTATCTATCTATCTATCCATCCATATAATTTCTTTTTTTTACAATTTTTTAATTTATTTCTGTGTGTGTATGAATGTACTGTCTGCATGCAAGTTTGTGCACCTGTGTCGTGCAATGCCGAGGAGGTCAGAAGACAACGTCGGATTCCCCTGGAACTGGAGTTCTCCTGGACTTGGAGTTTCAAACGGTTCTCGGCCGCCATGTGGGTGCTGGGGATCGAACCCGGGTCCTCTGTAAGAGCGGTCAGCGCTCTTAACTGCTAGGCCATCTCTCCATCCCTATCCATATAATTTCAAACAGCCCACGACATGTATTTAAAAACAAAGCCTGGTTCATGTCCACTGATCTCAGACTAAATGCACATGAAATATCTCAGACACCCCTCCCCTTCTAAAGTCGCCAACCACCATGTGAGATATTTTCTTCATTCATGACCCTGCTGGGATTCACAGAAACTGATTTTACAAAGGAACTCAGAATCCAGCACTTCCTTCATACTAACAAGCCAACCTGGCTTCAGCCCCTTTCAAACCATGTTAGCCTCAGACAATGGGAGGTCTGTGCTGAGCTGACCTGATATTTCCTGTTAACTTCATCAAAAGATGGCCTGCAGGAGCAAGGTGACAGTTATTCACTTTCTACCAATGTCCTTGTTTAACAGACATTCTGCTGCAATTATCCTATGATCTTTGTCAAGGAAGGATCTACTATGTTCTGCTAATTCCTTTTAAACAGCATCTGGAACAACACATGCAAATCATATGGTAATCATCCTGATGTGTTCTTATTTTTTCCTGCTTAAAATTTATTTTTTAATTGCACATAGTTATGAAACACAGTGTGATAATTCAAGACATGTAAGCAATACTAGATGATCTAATCAGGATAATTAACCTTTCCATTGTGTTGAAAATCTTTGAGCTCCTGTCTTCTGGCTCCTCGTGAAATACACAGTACATTGTCAGAATCTGCTTCAGTTTGTGCTGAACATGAGAACAGAAGATGATGCTTCTGTAATTTCTCAGGAACAAAACGAATTCTACAATAAGCTACTGTAATTACAGCCCACATCCCCTTTGTGATGTTGATAAGGTCATCATTCAAATGGTCCATCTCTGCTCCCTGGGCAGTAGGGTAGCCTGCATTTTACTGGCTGCAGGCTGGGACACTGACTTGCTTTGGCCAAGAAAAGACAATAGAGTGAGGTGTTCCGTTCACAGTAGAGACCTGAAGAGCATCTAGATTTCCGTCCTGTTTCCTTTTCCCTAACACTTGCCATGTCCGATAGTGTCTGCTCTCCCAGAATAATGACGATTTAAGTAGACCTTCAGCTCACCCAAAGACAGACAGCATATGATGTTTGGGTTATCATAAATATGCTTGGTGTAGTTCTGGCCATGGCTTCTATTTTCAAGCCTCCCCAGGATTTTGTTTGGATACAACCTGTTTACCTCTCATTTCACCAACCCACACACATCACATGACTGCCGATGATAGCACTGGGCCCAATGGTTGACTCCAGAATCAACATAACACGGGACTGTTCCCACCACACTGTTCAAAGGTGGTCTACCCCAGTCCTAATCTAAGTCTTTGCATATATGTTCCTTGGCTTCCAGTTAGAACCAAAAGGTGGGCTGGAGAGATGGCCTAGCGGTTAAGAGCACCGACTGCTCTTGCAGAGGACCCAGGTTCAATCCCCAGCACCCACATGGCGGCTGAGAACCGCCTTTAACTCCAGTTCCAGGGGAATCTGACAGCCTCTTCTGACCTCCGCGGCTTTGCACGACACAGGTGCACAAACCTACATGCAGACAGCACATTCAAATAAATAAATAAATAAATAAATAAATAGAACCAAAAGGTAATACCTTGCAGTTTCTGTAGGGCTCATCCTGCAGGAAGGACTGCCCTCTGCCCTTCCTCTTTCCTTGGTTTCTCTTGCTGTCTTTGTAACCTATGTGTCCTTAATTTCTTATTTCAATATATTTTTATTTCACTTCCTCCTGTCTCGCCTTACACATTCTTGATCCAATTCCTCTCCTACAGAGTGTATCTTGGTTGGGTCACTCCAGACAGACCTCCAGACTAGATTAAGAAGAAACCAGAACAAGGAAAGTCACAGCATGGAGGATATTGTCACAGCAATATAGCCTAGCCTATCCTGATGCACCCTTAGTTAGAAATTGTCTCCATTCCCCCTACTCAGTATTAAATGCTTACAGCATGTCAGGTAAGGAGAAGTTAAACAAGAGAATGGCTCAGTTACTGTCCTCGAGTGTTCAAGGGCATATTACAGTAACATTAACAATAAAGCAATCTTTGAAAAACAATGGCTTAATTTTCACAGCCCTGCTGGGAGGGGAGCTTCATTGTTCCCACTCCTCCATGCAGAGGAGGACATGGGCACTAACAGCCTGGGGTCTGTCCTGTACGTGGCAGTTATGTCTCCTCTGCGCGTGGCGGCTGTTTGCCGTCTCCTGGAGAGGGTGCTGCCAGCCCACAGCCCATCACACCTCCCTGGCTGAGGCCCCAAGCAAGCGCAGAGACAGGATGGTGTGCTGTACAGCAGTGGGCAAGTGCAGACTCTCCTGGTTGGCAGGATTGCTTTCTGGGAAATAGAAGCCTTTCCTTATTATTGATTCAGTCTTCCTAATCTCAGAAGCTTCACTCATTTCAGCATTCACTGAATCTATGTCGTTTTTGTCCCTTCCAGGAAAAATTTCACAACACTTCCCTTTGTTTTGAATATATAAAATGTCTATCAGCCTAGAATACCTCACTTCCAGAAGGCTCTACTGTCAGATTCTAACATAATTTATCTCATCTGAAAACTGCCTTTAGTTTGAATTTAATGAAAGGAAGGGAAAACTCAGACAATGAAATGAATTTTTTAAGCAGAAAATGTGTTGAAAAAAGCTCTGCTGTGCACCACGAGAAATTGCTACATGGAATTTTTGTATAAATGTGGGTATTTGACAATGGGGAGCATATGAATACATTAGCCATGCCATGCCTGGAGCCTCGGTGGGTCTGAAAATTGCTTGCTTCTGCTTCCCCAGAGCCTACACTCCGAGAGCCACGGAGTCGCCCCTCCCTGACACTTGGGTTTCTGTGAGAGATATATGTAACTCATTAGTCATATGACTCTTGCTGAGTCAAATAGCTGGTTTTAGTTGAAAAGGAAAAGAAAATCTATTTAAGTTTTATTATAAGCCAAGAATACAGGTAATCTCTGATAGTTTAGTAACATTGTCTCTGTCTTGTCCGATTCATTTCCTCCTTTATTTTTCTTGGTTAACATGACAAAATGTTCTGCTTCCTTCTGCCTTTACTTTGTTGACTTTCTGACAAGCCCGAGTCCTTGAGAATTGTGAAGTGAGCACCCTACCTCTGAGCCACACTGTAAACCTCAGCTGCAGGTGTTTCTTCAGTTGAATTCGTTCAGCTGACCAGAGCAATTCAATGTATGTCTGCCTGACCCTACACTCTGAATAAGAAATGTCTACGCAGTCCAAAGAGTTAGCATCTTGGGCTCACTGTAACATTGTACATGCCAAAGCAATACATAGAAGTCAATAGACAGACAGAAGACTTTTAGAAAGCTACATAGAATCAGAATCCGCAAGTAGCAGAGTGTGGTGGCAACAGGTTTAGTCCCAGCACTCAGGAGGCAGAGGCAGGCAAATCTCTGTGAGATCAAGGACAGTGTGGTCAATGTAGCAAATTTCAGGCCTCAAAGTCAGCAGCTGTCCAAAATGACCATGCACTCACACAGTCATGTTACACACAACATACACAGGTGCACACATACATACAGGTACATACAAAAACAGACATGCACACACATACAAATGCATGCACATATATACACACATACATACATACATACATACACATACACAGGCATAAATACGAACTCACATACATATGCCAACGGCACACATTACAAGCACACATACACACATATTGACACACACACAGTTTAGTTTCATGTTATTGGTGCAAAACTAACATGTTGGCCTTGTGTTTGCACTGCCTCTAATTAAACATTTTTTGTGTGTGTTGTGTTAGCTCCTTCTGTTTTAGCAGTTATCTCTGTTCAGTTTGCTAAGAACATTCTCTAGAAATATAAATTTAAATTTGGTGACATGGTCTCCAAAGCTCAAAAATAAAGAATTTTTGTTCTCCTTATACCAAAGTTGAAAAAAAAATGGATTATCAAAAATGCCATGATCTATGTTCCTCTGAATTTCTCTTTCCTGAAGAGCAGTGTTTTGCTTTGAAAGTTTGGAAGATTTTGAAGACATACTTTCACTATTTTATCCCTGAAAGTTTTGAAATATTCATTATTTCTCTCTGGTGATAAATGATGAATTATAGCTCAAGTTTTAAAGAAAGACTCCCTTCTGAGTGGAGATGAAACATCTGAAAACTTCTCTCAAAACTTCTGAGGTTCTTTAGAAAGAAGTTAAAAATTCTAAATATGTGACAAAAAGTTTGATCTGTAAGCTACCAATAGGATCGTTTAAGATAACATTTGACCTATTTTACAATGTTGAGACAAGCCCCAGATCCCACTGCTGTACATTAGCAATAGTGATCAGAGAAGTTACCCTGTGGTTTGTTGACACACCACGCAGCTTTCTGCACTTTACAGTTTGCTTTGCTTTCTGTTGTCCAGATTTTGCAGATGTGATGCAGTGGTGTGGGAAACTGAGAATGGTGGAGGTATTTTCAGAGTTAAGTCATGTAGGAATAGCTGTCAGCCTCTGGTGATAAGACCGCACTGACTGCATCCCAGTGCAATCACAGCACTGGGTTACTGTCTCCACTTTCCAGAAAACGAGGCTCTGGTTTAAAGTACATCAGCCATGTACCCAAGCTCACAATGCCAGTAATAGTTCAGAGCTTTCTTGTTAATGAAACTGCACTTTTAACTGTTGGACGAGGTTTCAGGAAGTTGAATGATGTCCTGAACCTCTTTTGGAGAGGAAAAGATTCCTTTAAACTGTTAACTTCTGCCCAAACAATAAACCTTTGAAGAGAAAAACTTTAAAAAGACTAATCAGATTTGAGAGATCGTTAATGCCTTTGAAGTGGTTTTTGTGGGTATGAAACAAATGGTGAGAATTTGAATTGTTCCCTTATTATAGTATTGAAATTAGGTCTACTTTATCTACCAAATCATGTTCATGCCCTGATTTTATATACTTGTATCTATCAATAAATACTGTGGGAAAAAATTTTTTTAAATAAATAAATAAAAAAGAAAAAAAATTTTTTAAAGACTGAGAAAAAGATGCAAGACATGTATGGCAGAATGCATGAACCTGGGGGGGCGCTGGAGGGAGATATGGAAAGAAGAATGTGTCTAAATTGGACTGAGAAATGATGTATGAAATATACAAAACACCAATAAAAATACTTTATTTAAAAAAAAGTTTGATTCCACTACCCTCCACAGCATCCCAAAGGACAGGTCTACCACTGGCCCCTCGATGTCCAAAGACATGTATGGCCCTGGAAGCATGAAGGGCCTCCCTGCCCTTTGCCACACTCAAAAGTTTGGGCACACACTCACCCCTGTTAAGGTCATAATCATCTGTATTCTGATTTCTTTCTGGTAAGATGTTTTGTAGCTATATATTGTTTTCAATTCTATCTTATTGCCAATATTTCTGGACTTCTCTAAGAGAGGGACTCCAGATAGGCTGACTAGGGCTCAGAGGATGAACTGGCACTGAGGAATGGCCAGGGAGATTAATTTGGCACAATGGGCCTGAACACAAATGACAGAATGTATGAACTCCTAGGGTGGGGGGAGGCCTTGGGAGGGTGCCAATGGAGAAGGGGTATAAAGGCAATCAAGGTTGATTGAGATGTTATGTATGAAATACACAAAAATTCAATAAAAAAGTAAAGACATTCTATCTTGTTTACCCTGATTGCAAAGGTAATATCTGACAGTTGCTAAACTGAAAAAGTACAGCCATACATGAAAGTGCCATGTCCGTGGAGGGTCAGCTGTTGTTAGGGCTCTGTGTGTTTCTATCCACACTTCTACATAGAGATTAGCAGACACACACACACACACACACACACACACACACACACACACACACCTCTCCTGAAAATTTCCTTTCCTTTTTCATTTTCTCAAATTATTTTCTCCAGTTTCCCATACTGGTCTTGCAACTCTTCCAAACAGCCCTCACACAGGTTTTGAGTGTAAAGGAATCTGGGCCATTCTTGAGGATGGTTTCCTCTTCAGCCACCCCAGGCCATACAGGCCAGTGCCTCTCAAGCTTGGCTCTTTGGAGGGTGACTTCCCTTCTTACTCTCTGTGTCTTGTTCATGGACAGTGGCTCCTTTGCTGCAGTCTCAGGCCCCTGTCTCTCCCTTGCTGCTCCCTACTTACACTGGCTACAGTGCCTGCCTTTAGCTGAGTCATTGGGCACCCCTCCCCGGTCACCCAAGTTCATTATGCCCCATGCTTTTCCCCAGTCTAATTTACATTCTAGCACCAATTATCTCAATCCCACACTGATCTTCCTCCAAGTCTCTGATCTCCTTGTTTGGAAATCCCTGGAATCTGTGATGAGAACAATTTCCTTCTTTTTTAAATTTTTTATTTTTTTATTTTTTATTGATGCTTTGTGTATTTCATACATCATTTTCCAATTCAGTTCAGGCATATTTCCCCTTCCCTTCCCCCACCCCACCCCACCCCATCCCAGATCATGCATTCTGCCATAACTCTCCTGCATCTTTCAGTTTTTTCCCATTTTTTAGCAATAAGTGATAATTTATGAGTACAAGCATCCTTCATGTAAAACCAATTTGCAAGCAGTTGTGTCCAAACCCACACAGCCCCTTGGTCCCATCATCCAGCTGGGGGGCTTGTATGTTCAAGTTGATCAAATAAGTGTCCAGTCTATACTGCTCTAGTTTCACCATTCACCCCAATCGCAGCCCTTACATTCTACCATGCCCCTCTTCTGCAGACTTTTCCCTAGGCTTAGAAAAGGGGCACAGGTGGATGAGAAGCAAAACAGTCTACTTTCTCTAGAGCTGTTGTCTAGGACTCTGGTCAATTCTGTCTATTTTCTTATCATCTGAAGCAGATCCTGATAAAGTGAAGTCCACACAGCTCAGTAGCTGGTTCTCCCTAAGTCTGTTTGTAGTCTCAGTATCACAACTGTGGAATTTACTATGTGTGAAAATTTGAGCAAATCATGCCATGTTTTTATTTTTAAAAGAATTGCTGGCTGCCTTGTGGAGAGCAGGATTTAGAAAGTGCTCAGAGGAGCAGGGTCATAACACTCATTAGTGGATACTTCAGACAGCCTAGACCAGGGAAGAAGGGAATAGAGACCAGGTTCATAGCAGCCAAGAGGCTGGCACACCCTTAGAGTGTATAAGGTTCACTTTGTCAAGGCTGTAGAAATCGCTGGCTTCTGCACTCCAAAGTCTCTGGCAATTTTCAAAGGTCACTTGCCTTTACATGGAGAGGGAACCGGTGCTATGCTCTGAACTGCAGTGTTTGCAACATGTGATTTTTGGTCCCTCAGTCAATCATATTGACATTACTCCAAGTTCCCTTCCCACATGGAGCCCTGAACTGCTGCATCCTGTTCAGAGCCTTCATTCATGGCAGTATATTCTCCCTGTTCACTGTCGATCTGTCTTCTCTGATTCCTGTGTTTCAGAAGTTCTTCAAAGCTATTTCCTGTTCATTTCTCGCTCTGTTTTTAGTGCTACTACTAATTAATTTATATGTTAATGTTTCTTGTAATATTTCAACAGGATTTGGGGAAGTATGCCTGGGAAAATCATGTGCTTAGTCATGTGGTTCCACTGGTTATTCACTGTCTCACACTCTGCCTGGGCTGCGTGAGGCTGTGAAGAGGAGGAGGTGCCAGCTGAGAACCTTCTTGGGCCACTCAAACTCAGTGTCTTATTTTCTTCATCTCAAAGCTTCCTCGCGACCTAATTTATTGTCCAACTTAATCCTGCAAATGAAAACTGGAGGGACCTTAACTCAAGAGCAAATAATAAAGGAGGCTGAGCTGTGAAACGCTAGAGAAACGGAGACAGGTGAGGGAACGGGGGTTTTAGAAAGGGACTGTGGACAGTGTTGCGATCACCCTGCCTTGGAATTAGGATGCTGCATCGGATCTGATGAAAGGCCTTTCCTTCTTGCTCCAAGAGAAGCCTACAGCTTGACATTCCTGTTGAACAGTAGGATTAGCCTGCAAGGAATCAGACACAGGTGCTAACCCACTCTAGTCCGTGGGAGGCCACGCCCCTTTCCAGGTCTTTAGCTTCCTACTCAAGAACCAAGAACTGTTACCCCCATTCCATCTTCTGTAATACCAGTAAAGATCTATCAAGTCCAGTAGCAATAACTAGATTTTAAAAAATGATTCCAGCATCCCTGTAGAGGAGTATCTTTAGTGGGGTCAGAGAGAGGCTCAGCGTCAAATAAGAAAGCAAGGGCTTTCATAGGTAAAATCAGAATCTGATTGAAGCAAAGAAAATAATCGAATGTGGAAGACGCACATGTAAAGGTTGTGTGGTTTTCATGAAGAATCCTGCATGTCTGAAAACAAATGGAACGCCTGCGAAAAAGTGCTGGAGAAGAGTGGGTTGGAGTTGAAGCCTGAGCCTTGAGCAGGGGGCGGAAGCCCCTCAGATCACCAGGAAGATTGGATTTACAAAACTGCGATGCTGAGCGGAGGACACAACTCTGTGGAGGAAAATGAAGAAACGCGAATGAGCGATGCTGGCTGGTTTGTTCCTGTCTGAAGAATAACATGACTCCAAAAGGAGATGAAGATGGCTCCACTGGGAACACCCTGGTGCATCTAGCTTGGGCCAGAGTGCCGAGGCGGCCAGCACCATGCAGATCACGTGGGTGTACAGCAGACCCACCAGCGCAGTTTAGAAGCTGCAAACAGTTCTGTCTGGGTTCGTCTTACAGCTCCTCTGGGGCCTGGGAACAGAAATGAAAATTTCTGCAGGGTTCCAGCTCATCAGAAGGAAGTCCAGGGGCCCCAAAGGAAAAGTCATCTCTGAAATGATAGAATAGAGGAAAAGTGTGGACTGATAAGGACAAAGTGGCTTGGTAGTTACTCTGATAATGACTGAATAAGACTGAATCTCACAGGTTAGGGAGTAGACAGAGAAAATACACCAAAGAAAAGAAGAAAAGAACAAAAAGGTCTATCAAACCACAATGCCCCATCTACCAGGTAAAGAACCTCCTGTCCCATGCCAACCCCTCCTCAGATACAGAGACCCAATGCCCTGCTTCTGCCCAGGGAAATTTGCAGGTTGGCATTTTTCATGACTGGCTGAAGATGAGACAAATGAATATTTGTTGACTCTCAGACAATCTTTGTAGTTGACAGGCAACTTATCTTTGTTCACATCTTAATCATGACAAGGACTGACACCCCAATGACCACCCGGGGCTGTTCTAATTGGAGATGCTCAGTTTCCAGACAAGCAGAGCCTGAAGTGGGACAGAATGGTCCAGGGAGATAGGGCTAAGAGGATGTGCAGAATGAAATGTCAACTTAGGAAGCTTGTGGCAACCCTCCATTCCCAGCGTAGTTCCAAAGAAAGGAAAAGGAACTTACCCAAGGCTCTTGGGGATCTTCTTTGGGATGAATGGCTATGCTAAAACTCTGCCTACTCCATCACCATCCACCTGGATTTCCACACTGCAAGAGCCTTCCTGAATTCTCCACCTCACATGGAACTCATCTCGTAGCAGAAGATAAACCTTACAGTGGAATGTTAAAGCCAAAGTTACTACTAGTGAGACTTGTGTTAATAGTTCTGATGATACAATTGTTATTTTAGTAAATGTTACTATATGTTGAGTACAGAATTCCATAAGAGAAATCTGATTATTCAAGATGCTTTGGGATATAAATAAGAAAATGACCAATTAAGTTGATAGAACAGTGTAGTGATTTGAAAGAAAACGTCCCCCACAGGCTCCAAATATTTGGACATTTTGTCCCCAGTTTGTGGCACTATTTTGGGAGGTCTTAGAAGGTGTGTTCTAGCTGGAAGAAGCATGTCACCAGGGGCAAGTTTAGAGAGTTCTTCAGCCTTGCCTGATCCCTAGTCACTCTGCTTCCTGTGCCTGCCAGATGTGAGCCTCTGCTTTCTGCTGCGGCTGCAACAACTTCCTGTCACCTCTTCTCCTTACTCTGACTCTAATTCCCTGGAAACATAAGCTCAAATAAACTCTTCCTTTTGTAATTTCCCTTGGCCACAGAACAGAAAATTAACTAATACAAAGAGCCAAAGAGAAAAATCATCCAGGAAATAGAAGACTTGAATAACTACCCTCTAAACTGAGCTTATGACTGTGGGAAGCACCACAGAATGTCCTCACCTTGCACTCTACGTGTTTCTCAATTGTTTTCACATCTTGTACATTCTGAGAGTCATGCTGATTATCTGACATTTACTAATCAGCTGTAGAGGACTGGGAGAGCTTAGTTAAAAAGAGCAAATCTTGATTTTGGTAATGGAAAGATTAGTGGTAACAGCACAAGCACTAGGGATGGTAGTAATAAAATTTTAGATTAAACTTTGAAACAAAATGTTTATTACAATAAAAAAAAAAACTTCAGAGCATGCCCATATCAGCTCCTTGGAATTTCTGTAACAAAACACTAGGCACTGGATGACTTAAAAGAATAGAAATACTTTTAGTTCTGTAAGCTAAATTCTAAAATCAAGGTGTCAGCTGTGATTGACGGTTCCTGCAAAGACAGTCCTTGGCTTATGAGAGAGAGCATCACTCCACACATGCCCTCCTCCCTGTGTCTCCACATCTGTCTCCACTTGGACTAGTCATTGGATTAGGATTTGGATTGAATTCTTGATCTATATATTACTAGTTTGCTTCTCTATTGCTGTGACAAAACACTCTGACCAAAACCAACTTGGGTAGGAAAGAGTTTGTTCGTCTTCCATCACCCAGGTTACACTTCATCACTTAGGGAGACCAAGGAAGGAACTTGAGGCAGGAACCTGGAGGTAGGAGCTGAAGCACAGGCCATGGAAGAAAGCTCCTTTCTGGCTTGCTTCCTTGGCCCATGCTCAGCCTGCTTTTTCATATAATACAGAACAACCTTCCCAAGGGTGGCACTACCCACAATGGGATGGGCCCTCCTACATCACTCAGCAATCAAGAAAACCCCAACAGACATGGTCACAGGCTAGTCCAATGGAGGCAATTCCCCAATTGATGCTCCCTCAACCCAGGTGTGTCAAGTTGAAACTAAAGATGTCTGGCACATATCCATATATTTAAATATCTCTATTTCTATCTCTATATATTTCTATATCTCTATATCTATATATCTACATCTCTCTGTAGGCACAGCTGACCTGGAATGCTTATGTAGAACAGGCTGGCCTCACACTCACAAAGCTCCACTTGCCTCTGCTACCTGAGAGCTAGGCTTAAAGGTGCACACCATGGCACCCAACCTGATCACATATTTTATTGTTGAATTCCTGAGGTTATGATGAAGAAAACATTAATATGTTCACATAAGTAGTAGGTAAATCAAACCAGTTTAACCACTTAAAGTTGGCATTATAATAAAATAACCAAACATCTTTCATAGTTTGAGATGAAGCCCGTCATGGCAGGGAGGGCCTGTTGCCAGGGGTGGAGAAAGTTGATCACAGTGTGTTCATAACTGTGAAGCAGAGAGATGATGCTGGTGCTCAGTGGCTTTCTCTTACCAGGCAGTCCAGGACTCCAGCTAATGTGATGATGCCTCACATAGATAAAGTGGATCTTCTCACCTCTGTTAACCTAATCTAGACACTCCTCCAGAGGCTGGTCTCCTTGGTGATTCTAGATCCTATCAAGTGCACAGTCAACATTAACCTCCATGATCAGCCTGAGGTGGGCCACATGTGTCTGTTCCCGAGGCTGACAGACAAAACAAAATTAAACAAACAAACAAACAAACAAACAAACCGCCTTCTGTTGCATACCTGGACCTGGAATCTAGTCTTCAGTGTGTGCGAGATCATCTGCGAATAAAGCAACATCTCATGTTTGTCTAAACCCTGAATTCACCTGGATATCTAAATAAAGACAAAGATTTTCTGTTTCGGATTTAGGAAATTTGATATGACAATTTGGCCATTGGATACAAGAATCAAGAGACCTGCAGATACACCACTTATCATTATTATTATAGCAATCAGCCCTCCATTTCCAAGAACACCTTTCTTTCACAGGACCTTGGGGGGCAGCACTACTGCAGCCCAGGTGGATGTGATATCCTCTGAAGCCCTTCCTGAGTAGCAGGACATGTGGGAGTGCAGTTCTCTAGGGTCGAACTGCAGGGAAAAGGATGAGCATGTTTCAGTTCTTAATTGCATCCCTCCCAATTATTCTGAGCTGTGCTTTGGGACCCCACCAATAGAGACATTGTGCTCCTTGGCTGTCCTGAAGGTAGTGTTTACAGTTCCATGAAAATCAGCACTGAAAATGCCTGTGTTCTTCAGCTCATAAAGCAGCTATTCTTGCAAATAATCGCGTTGGCTTTTTTTTTTTCCACCATCCTTGGGAATGAATGAGAGTAGCAGTCTTTTGTCTGTCTACTCTAAATCCCCTCTCAGGTATATTCAGGGCACTAGGGAAGCATCATCATTTTATAAGTTATTGGTAGAGGTGTAAGAATTTTTTCACCTAGAAAATATATGTTCTTGAAAAGTCAATTTAGATGATCCAATTGTTTTTCCATTGCAGTGAATGTTATGGTCTCCCCTAAATGCTTTAGCAAAAATAGGAAAGTATTTTCATATTGTTGACCCCTCCCTCTCTTCCCACTGCCACATTCTGAGTTTAATAATATTGCATCTACCTTGAAGTCATATGGCAATTCAAACTGTTCCTTCTCCCAGATGCTGCTGCCTCTCTAATTCTTGCTGCCACATGTCACCTGCACTGTACAGGATCTCCTGCCCGCCCTCCTCACCCCACACTTGCCTCTGTCATCCATTCTACTTTGTCATCAGATGGGCTAGCTAAAGCTCAAGCCTTACATACGCCACATGTAGGCTGCATATATGGTCAGTGATAAATGGCAAAGATAGGTGTTAGTGGCTCCAGAACCAGTTACATGTCAAAGTAAGAATGATAAAGATCCTTCCTTCATATCAGTTTTACATTTTAGATGTGTGAAGAGTTAAATAGGAGCAATAAGACAATAAATGTATGGTTTAATATCCTCACCATCCTGATATAAGCAAAAGTTTCTTTAGTAACAGGCACAAAGACATTAATTATGAAAGCTGATTGATAAACAGTCTCATATTAAAATTATGAACTTCTGTTTTTCATGGAATCCTTATGAATATAAAAGAACAAGACATAGAATGAAAAGAAATTTGAATACACATAGCCAGAGAGGAACTGCTTCTATAATATCTGAAAATTTCTACAAGTCATTTAAGTAAAGACATAAGCCTAAAGAAAACAAACAAGAGTTGTCAATATCTGCCTACAAAAGAATTTCTAAACAGCCAATAATGCTGAATAATTTCCTTGACCATTAGGAAAGTCACAATTTCAGAACACACACATCCACAGAGCCAAAAGGAAATTAGCAAGTGCTACTGAAGAGACTTCCAGTACTTGTGGTTGGCTCTGCACACTGAGCAGGCTCTGTGACAGTTGGTTACCAGTAGATACTAACCTAAACTTTTGTAGATCATGTGATCCAGCAACCATACTTCTGTGTATACATACCCCAACATCTTCACCAAATGACATCAACAATATTATTCATAACAATATTATTGCTTGATACCTGAAAGGTATAGTCAACTTGATATTGAGTCAGTAGTACAAGCAACAGTCCCAATGTCCTTCACTAATAAAATGGATGAGTAATCTATAATATATCCATGTCATGTACCAGTATCACAAAGAACAAATGGACTTTTATCACAAACAAACACATAGAAGCAAAAATAAGAGGTCAACAGAGTATACCTTGTAGACACATTTTAGAGCAGGTAAAATTTTCTCTGGTGTTCTGGGTTGTGGTAGTTCCAGAAGGAGAAGAGGGGCTTTGGGACACCGGTAAGGAATGTGCATTGTGCTGCTTACACTAGAAGAAGTGGAGAGTCTGAGCACCACTGAGGGGCCTGGCTGACAGCCTCAAAGGCATGTATATGCAAGTCCTGAGCCTGGGTGTAGGCCTGGACCTGGGGAAGAGTGTCAGCCCACAGGGCAGAATGATCTGAACAGGCTTCAAAAGGCAGTGACACTCCTGATGAGGGGGAGTGCAACAGCAATAGAGTATTTGAGGGACCTTAAACAGACTTCTTTTTCAAAAACCAATTTCCCCTTAATTTTAGAAAATTGCATTTTATTCTATAAGAACTAACTGAGGTAAAGTGCTTTATAACTATTTGTTTTAAAAACTTTTTTGTTTAAGTTTTATGTGTATGTGTGTGCCTGGTTGCCTGAATGTGCAGGCGTGCAGGTGTCTGTGGCTGCTGGAAGAGTATCATATCCCCTGGAGCTGGAGTTACAAAGCTCAAACTAAGGAAGTTGTGTGCTGCCTGACATGAGTGCTGGGAGCTGAATTCAGGTCTTCTGCTGAAGCAGCAGATGCTTTTAACCACTGGGCCGCCACTTCACCTTTTATATATCTTAATTCTTATGCTGTCTGGGTACATCACAATGCCTCTGATAGTCTTACCCCTTTCCAACAACACTGCCTTTTGAGTCTTGCTGACCCCTGTCACCCATCCCCACAGGGTCCTGTCCAAAAGTTCCTCCTCACTTTGGGGAGTTTACTGCCCCTGGTTTGAAAATGAAGAGGATTTGGTGGCCACACTCCCAATTACATTTATTCAAAGGCTTTTTTTAACAAAGAGGTCAAAGATCACCATTACCCAAAGCCAGTGGGAAAATGCAGACATGAACTGCTCCAGGCAGAAGCCTAGAGCCCTTTGTAAGTCTAATTACCTTAGATGCTTGTGCTCAATGACACAGTCAGTTTCAGAAATCTGTTAAAAAGAAGACATTTGAGAATCAGAAGATATATGTACACAGATGTTTGTTGAAATACTTGCTGTAAGGCCAGACAGAAAAGAAAGAAGGAGAAAGTTCTAGTCTGGAATATTCCAATGTCCTTAGCTACACAGCCCCTGCCTTTAACAAGATCAAGAAATAAAAATAAATAAATATTGTTCTCTCTCTGATTTTGGTTCACAGATGTTTGTGTAGCACTTGCTATAGGACTAGACAGAAAAAGCAAGAATGAGAGAGTTTCATCTCATTTCTGTGGCTGAGATAGAGCACTCCGATCAAAAGCAACTGCAGGGAGGAAGAAGTTTGTTTGCTTAGACACTGAAGGGAGTCCCTGTCTCAAAAAGACAAAAAATAATCCAATTTTTTAAAATATTATTTTATTTTATGTTTATGTATCTATTGTCTGGTGTAAGTGTACCTGTGTCCTGCAGTAACCTCAGAAGTCAAAAGATGGCATTGGATCCCCTGGAACTGGAGTTACAGAGGGATGCTAGCCACCATGTGGGTCCTAGGAATTGAACCTGAGTCCTCTGCAAGAACACTGTGTGTTCTTAAACACTGAGCCATCATCCAGCCCCCAACTTTTAAAGGTCCCATCATCTTTATATTTTTCAATACTTTGAAAGATCTATGTCTCTTTAAAAGGCCAAAGTGTCTTAACTATAAGCTCCTAATAGTTAAAAAATAGAAAATAAATTAAGAATAAACAACTGGTTCAATAAATGTGCAGTGTACTAAACACCAATTAAAATGCTTCTAAGACATGCTCAATAGATTGGCAGATATACCTGTTGAAGAGTTAATTAACAATATCCTATTATATTAGGATCCAGTGTATTAGAGTTTATTAGTATGAACTCAACTATGTAAACAAACAAAATATTATCACTGCAGAGAAAGAAACACATGGACTGATTGTGGTTAGGGACAGATTGTTTCAGTTTTCTTCCTTGGAAGATTTGCTTTTGGCATTTTCCAGAATCATCATGTTTTTCTTTTCTATAGGAGAAAACATCTAAGTTCACACATCAGTTTCCATGTATAACTAAAACATTAATAATCAAAAGAGAAAAAAAAGAAAGATTGTGCTCTCTGTTATGAGCCTAGAACACTTCCAAAGTCCTTAGATGCTTATATGCTGCCTTTAATGTGATCAAGAAATTGAAAAAAAAGAAAAAAGTACATATTGTTCCCTCTTTGATTTGGGGTCCATGGGTAGGGATCAGGAAGTAATTTATGCCCAGAAACCATACATTCCCCTAAAATGACTATTCAAGAGCTTATTATATAGTTACTACACATATAACACACACAAGTGTGTGTGTGTGTGTGTGTGTGTATACTACTTTTATGCTAGTTAGGTCAAGAAAATCATGTTGATTCAAATTCAAGATTACTCAACCCCTGATGGTACTGGAACCACCTTTTAAACTCTAAACTCTAAAGCTTGTGCTGTGAAACAGGCAGTAAAGATTCACAGTCCCTTTAGTAGACATAAGCCTGGTTTTCTGTGAGAAACTTTCCTTAGAAAACTCAGATCTGCCAGATCCTGATCTATGCTCTTCAGTTCACTGGCATTCATATTATTCACCATTGTTTTTTAAGCAAATTTGCTTTTGTAGTCTGTTTATTGAGGGCATACAATAGCTGGCGGGACTAGCACTCACTCTGATGCTGAAGTCCAACTCGCCAATACTTCTGCATCTTTCATAAGTAACTGAAGTAGCCGTATGGCTAACTAACTCAGGAGAGCAATGATTTAAAACAATTATTCACCACAGGATTTATATGCTGGCCAGTCTTGTGTGCCATGAAGGAAATAATTCTTTGGATTGGAGATTACTATTAAAGGAGAGAGATAATGGTCAGTAAAAAATGTGAAGAGGAATGTAAAAAATGCCAAAGTAAAGAAGAAAAAGGGGCTGGAGAGATGGCTCAGTGGTTAAGAGCACTGGCTGCTCTTGCAGAGGACCTGGGTTTGATTCCCTGCACCTACATGGCAGCTAACAACTCTCTGTAACTCCAGTTCCAGGGGGATCTGATGCCCTCTTCTAACCTCCATGGGCATTTCATGACATGGGTGCATTTACATACATGCAGACAGCACACTCATACACATAAAATAAAAATAATAAATAAAAATATTTTTAAAATAAATTTGTTTGTATTTTTGAGACAGGGTCTCTCTTTAGTCCCAACTGGCCTGGAGTTCACTTTGTAGACTAGGCTAGCCGTGAACTCATAGAGATCCACTGGCCTCTGCCTCCTGAGTGCTGGGATTAAAGGTGTGCGCCACCACTCCCGGCTTAAAATATTTTTTAAAAAAGAAGGATCTCTGTGAGTTCAAAGCCAGCCTGGTCTACAGAATGAGTTCTAGGACAGCCAGAGCTACAGGGAGGCCCTGTCTCAAAAAGACAAAAAAAAAGAAGTGAACCAAAATTATTTCATACCATGGAGATGAAGTTAAAGAGGAAACAATTATTTTTCTACTTCCCTGTCTTTTCTTAAAATTAGCATAGGTCTTTTCAACAATGATGAATTATCAATAAATTGTCAAATATAACCTTTTAAAGCTACGTCTGTGGCCCTTGTAATGAAGCCACTCACATGAGTAGTGAGTCATCAGCTACCACGCTACAAACAAGGAAAATCATTTTGCTGTCAACAGTGATTAAACACTTGACCCTCTGGGAACTTCTGCTGTTTGGAAACTCCAGGTGACTAGCAATGCTTAAAAGCCTCTGCCAATAGTGTTAGATACTAACAATTAGAAAACAAGAGAAAGGAATGCTATCTATTGGGCAGGCTTCGAGTCAGCAGCGGCCTGCACCTTTGCCTCTACCCTTAGCACCCCACCTTGCAGGGATCTTCAGACCAGTAGGCCAACTTTATAGAGGTCAGAGCTGAAGTCCAGGGAGTCAAAGCAGCATGTTCCAAATGTCAGGGCTGCTAAATGAAACAGGCAGAGCCTGCCACACATATGCTTCATCTCAGGGTCCAAGTTCCTCTCTACATTACATGGCTTCTGCATTCTCTGAATGGTTGTAGCAGCCACAGACCGGGTCCCAATACCACTCATCACTCATCACACTGATAGCTTTCCTGCCCTGCTAATGCAGTGGCACTCAGCCCAGGATTACACAGAAAAGGGTTGTCTAATTCCCCATCTGAACACCAGCAAAGAAAGATTATTTTTTTTTTGTTTGAGGTGAAGTTCCCACAATTTGCAAGTTATTTTACATTTGTATATATTTTTTATTGACTTTACACTTTAAAAAATTCTCCATTTTTCCAAAATTAGAAAAGAAAATAACAGAAAAGACATAAGATAATCATATTTGCACCCAAAATCCTGTGAGCATGAATTTGCTGAAAAGAAGCCAACAGCTGTCATTCATGATGTTTTCAACGTCAACCTTTTACTAAAGTTTTTCTTGAGTAACTAGGGGTTTCTCTTACTAGAGTTAAAAAAGGTTAAATCTGGCAAGCAAAAATCCCTAAAATGGAAGTAAAGCACGTGATAAAGTCTAGACACAAGTGCCTTCATTATTTATTTGAGTTGATGATATCCCAAATTACATTTTTGAAAAATATCAGCCAAGCAACGTCAAAGTATAATGGCCTCATGGCAAACACCAGCATTATTCTGTGTATGACAAAAACTCAGTGCTCAACATCTATCTTGTTCTATAAACATGCAAAACTGATTTCAAACAAAATGCCCCCTCCTCCCTCCTTCTCCCTCCCTTCCACCAAGCTTCCTTTATTTCCTTTCAGCAGTCTCAGTTATGTGGCCCAGGTTTGCCTCCATCTTGTGAGCCTCTGATCTCTGCCTCCCCACATGTTGGGAGTACAGCCGTGCATCTCCATGCCTGACACAAATGAAATGAGCTCCGAATCCACCGTCTGTAGGGACCTGATGGTCTGTGGTGGGCGGGTTTTAACTGCTGCTGCTGCAAGATGGAATGCAAACTCTCACCTCCTTCCAGCCTCCAATGCCCACTCCGGTCTGCACTGGAGAGCAAGTGACACCATAGTTTGGCCATTTCCAAAAGTAACTTAGACAATTAGTAACTGAAAGGCAAAGTGAAAGGCTTAAAATTGCTTCCTGATGAACATAAGAGCACTTGTGCACACCATGGGGGGCATGTGTACCATTTATCACATAGCCTCGATTCGGCAAGCAATGAGATGGAAAATTCACTTTCATACTGAAATGGCATCCAAACAGGACCTGTCCACAGGAGAGGCAGTGTCAGGGTTTCCAAAATAAGATTTCACATGGTGTGGCCACTTGCAATTTCCACATGCCTGATCAATGCACAATCCTCCAATTATCAGTGGAGCCTGTTTTGCAAAGAAGGTAGGTTTGGGGCTGCAGAGATGGAGCAGTTAAGAACCTTGGCTGTTCTTGCAGAAGATTCAAGTTTGAAACCCAGCACCCACATGGCAGCTAACAACTGCCCATAACCCCAGTTCCAGGGGATCTGATGCCCTCTTCTGGACTCTATGGGCATTGCATGACACGGGTGCATTTATATACATAAGGGAAATACATTCATATATATAAAATAAAATTAATAAAGAAAGTCTTTTTTAAAAAAGAAGGTGGGTGGAAAAGAGCAGTTTTGAACTACCTGTTGTTTTTTTTTTTTCACATAATGAAAATCAGAATCCCATGGTCCACCAACTCCTGATTCTTTCCTTCCTTCGAGGTCATGCATAGTAATTCTTCTCATCATCAATTTTTAATAAAAGTCACAGGGCTCCAAACCATACTAAGTGATGTCTCGCATGCACTGCGCCATCATCTGTTTCTCCTCTGTTTCCCCTGCTCCTCTCTTTGCCCTGGGCCAGCCCACCCTCACTCCTCTCAATGCTGCTCCAACTCAGAGTGCTCAGGAGAACACATCAGAGGTCAGTGCATATCTAAGCCAGAGGCAAACCTGGAATCCGTAGCCCCTGCTTTCTGTACTACATAAGGAGGTGCAAGTGAAAATGGGTTTCCTCTGCTGCTTTTGGTTCCGGGGAGTGAACAGAAGGTTTCAGGACTCTGGGTAAGCACCCCTCCAGTGAGGCTGGACGAGTGCCACCAAAATCATTGCTCCTAGACCCCCAGGATCCAGAACTTTCTCCTGGAACTGAAATTGGAGTAAAACAAACGTTTTTATCATTATTTGTGGAAAGGGATTCTAGGACTAGTATACAGAATGTCCTTATTTTGTTTAGTCAGACAATGAATGCAGATGGTCCTGTGCAACTCTTTCACTTTAAAAAGAAAACAGTTTTGAAAGAGGTAGTTAGGTGAGAACTAAGAGCAGATGCCCAGCATGCACCTGCTGCCACTGAGGAAGGCAGGCTTGCTCTACAAAGGAGCCAGTTCAGCAGCACAGCACTTATTAATATAATACACCAAAATAATAAGTAGATGCAAAACAAGCCTGACTATGCAGTATCAATAGGTCACCAATAGTAATGGTTCTACTTTCTGAACTTGATTCTATAATATGCTTCTGTGAGACGCCACATCATCTACTATGAACCAATGCCCTCTACAAGATTATCCCAGTCCTATTTCCTTCAGTACAGTTTTTTTTTTTTTTTGGTGTTTTTGAGACAGGGTCTCCCTGTACCCCCAGCTGTCCTGGAACTCATTCTGTAGACCAGGCTGGCCTTGAACCCACAGAAATCTGCCTGCCTCTGTCTCCCAAGTGCTAGGATTAAAGGCGTGCGCCACCACGCCTGGCTCCTTCAGTACAGTCTTATCCTCATAGAATTTTCAGTGGATGTTCAGTGAAGTCTGGCATGTTAAATCTTCTATTACATCTAGTATTGCTACATTGTTATTCATAACACATTACCACCCAATAAAGCACTGACCACAAAACATAAGTAGAAATCATGAACTAAAGCCACTAGCTGTTGCTCTTAGAAATATAACCTTCAGTGTAAAGATGCTGCCTTAAAGGAAACAGAATGGCAGGTAGGATGGCTCGGCCACTAGGGGCCAAACACAGGAATGGGCTTAAAAATCCATAACTTGTCAACTCTCCTGGGCAAGGCTCTGGTTGATCCTCAGCATCATGAAAATCCAAACAGAAATTTCTGTCAAGCGTTCTGTAGGTTAAAAGGTTGGTTCTTAGCAGGAAACTATGAATGTACTGAAGGATGATTGTGGGAAGGTATCAGTTCCTCTGTGGAACAGACTATGAAGAGAGTACACGCACACACACGAGATCACTCCAGTGACTCTCAGGGGATATTTTGCAGAGAGTGCAATTCCCATTTATTCAATGCAACAGGTTATTTTTATAGGTAGTGTGACATCAACTCCTAGCAGCCAATGCCGGACCTTCATACCATCACATCATCCCAATTTGTAGAATTAAAGAGAGGTCCTGTGACCCTCACTCATGACTCTGAAGCATGCTGGCTGAAATGTTAGCTCACACCACCCAAGCTCAGATAAGACACGCCCACAGATGATCTTTTTCCTCTAACTAATATTTATATAAATTATCTGTCTTAACACGCATTGAGCACTGAGTCTTGGGAAAACCAACCAGCCAACAAAAGCTCGTGAACTTAAGCATGAATGTGAAATACACCCATTATTTGTGGTCACAGCTATACTATTTCAATTTTCCCTTATGAAATAAAAGCTAACAGCACTGACCTGAGTGAGATCACAACACAGTCATTCAGTATTTCCTCAACAACGTGGCTGGTGAATGAGACTGTAGGGCATGATGCTCCAGTGGGAGGTTTGTGCAGCTAAAACCCCAGCTGGCTTGCATCTTTCTGTGATGTCTTTAATTCTTTGAAAATGCTTTCTTTTCATTATTTTAATTGTTCTTCTAATACACTGCTGTACCTCTTAGAACTGTAATGTTCCTTAATAACTCATCTCATCCAATTATCTACCCTCCAGCAGAGAACTTAGTTCAACAAATCGTCACTGAAAACCTGCTAAATCAGAGTCACTGTTCACAGCTTGGGGGCAGATTCATAAAACACATCTCCCCTCTTGAGATATCCAAATTCTCCTCAAGTTGTAAATTAGGGAAGAGAGTCACAGGCCACTGGGTTCTTGGCCAAGGTTACACAGCAAGGTATGCTTTCCACTCTTTGAAAGGCAGATCATCTTCAAGATCACGGTTTCCTCTCAGACTGGTATATCTTCCTTTCACATTATCAACTATGTGACAGAAGCAATCTACATGGTGACAAGAAGATGTAGCTCTTGCTTCAGATAGTAAAAGTAAACACCACAAGAGTCACATCAAAGGAAGTTCTTCAACATAGAAAGTTAAGGACTGGGATACAGTGACAGAAGACTAATTTGTTAAAAGCTAATATCAAACTCATTGAGGTGAATTATTCTCCAACACACACTGAATGTCATGAAGAATGGACTAGGTTATTACCCACTAAAGCAGAAGAAAATATAAAGCCTAAGCTGTATGTGCTCCTTTTTTCCAGATCTCAACAAGAGACCAGAATGACTATTTCAACATCTCTAAGAATGAGCTCCTCTGGAATTCAGTCCAAAGAAGTCTGTGCCTGAATGATTCACAAATGGGTCCACTCCCCAGCCTGGTACCTGACACCTGGCACTATTCTATTAAGGTATTGCTGGAAATGCTGCTTCCTGCCGCTGGTGTTTGCCAGCACAGGGAAAAGGTTTCACTTGCTGCCAGGCTAGCACAGGGGTAGGAGAGCCAAAGACTGCCCAAGGAATTTGAGAGGAAGAACTCTCCAGGGTGAAGTTCAGGATGCAAGGATAATTTGATGGAAACTGCTATAGAAATGAACCTTATGTTCACTCGAGACAGGTTAGTATGTCTTTGAACATAAAATTAAATGGAATTACCTATGCCTGGTAAAACCTCTTCAGAACTACTGGAGAAAATGAGTTATTTCCTTCATATAATTTAAGAACAGTATAATTCAAATCTAATGACATTATTTAACACTGAAATAAATTATGAAAAGATAAATATTTTTTATTCATTTTAAATTCTGTGTGCTTATCCGTATGTGTATGTGCCTGTGTGAATGCAGTGCCCTGGGGTCCAAATGAGGGTGCCAAATCCCTTGGAGTTGAACTTGCTGGCATTCTTGAGCCACCCAAAATGGGTGCCAGAACTGAACTTAGGTCCTCTGCAAAAGCAACAAGTGTTCTTGACTACTGAGCCATCTCTATAGCCTTAAAGGTAGACTTTTTCACTATAATTATTTAAGAATATTTGAGAAATATCTCATAATCAGGTAAAATAAAAAGAAATGTATAAACACTTAAAAGAAGGAATTACCATTATTTGCATATAATTGGATTATCTAGTTATATAAACAATAATAATTGAAAAAATGAGCACAAACCTTTACCAGATAGTGTACAAAAAGCTAACTAAACAATAGAATATTACTAGATTTGACATATAACAGAAATAAATAACATTTAATAACCAGCTTATAACATGTTGAATGGCATAATACAGTAGAATAATTCAATTAGCAATATTAATTCAAAGTATGAAAAGCCAAACTTAATAATTGTGAAGGTTACAAAGAAAAAGGCTTTAATGGTATACTCAGTAATATAAAGACTTGAAAAATAGAAAAGCATTTGATAAAACTGAAAAGGGAAAATATGTAAAACAAATATAGCAGGGCTGGAGAGATGGCTCAGCATTTAAGAGCGCCTACTGCTCTTGCAGAGGACCTGGGTTCAATTCCCAGCACCCACATGGCAACTAAGAACCATCTTTAACTCCAGTTTCAAGGGAATCCGATGCCCTTTTCTGACCTCCGTGGCATTGCACGACATGGGTGCACTAACCTACATGCAGACAGTACACTCATACACATAAAAAATAATAAAATTTAAAAACAAATATACCCTACAGAATCTGCTAATTGATTTCTACAAATCAGATTTATATACCAATAGTTATCCTGTCTAATAGGCAAGCAAATGATTTGGAGACCCCAGCAATAACTGGCAATGATCAATAAAAGTGAGGAAAATTTTTTAACTCAATTTATAGTAAATAAAACATACAATATTGATGACCAGTGAGATGATGATTAGACAGAGCGTAGTAGCCAACAATGGGGGAGTTTGGAGCTATGAATGCTCAGCTATTTGTCAGTCTGTGTAGAGGAACGTTTGTTATTGTATTTGTATGATAAAATTGAAATATACATGTACTTTAACATAGAAATTAAGCTTATGGAAGTTGTTATCAGGAAAATAAATGGACGTATTGATAAGATGTCAATTTATGAATGTTAATATTGTTTTTCAATTTATTTTTATTTTTAATGTATATGAGGGTTATGCTTGCATGTGTGTAAGTGCACCCATGTAATGCTATGCCCACGGATGACAGATGAAGGCATCAGATCTCCTGGAACTAGAATTATAGAGTGTTGTTACCAACCATGTGGGTGCTGGGAATTGAACCTAGGTCTTCTTTAAGAACAGCCAGTACTCTAACTGCTGAGCCATCTCTGCAGCCCAGTCTCCTTGTTTTTAAAAGAAAGACAAAACATTGAATACAAATATCCATCAATAAGAGAATATTTTATGTATATACAATAGAATTAACTGTCTCTGTTTGTTAAACATGATTCAGATCTATAGCAATTGACCTGGAAAGACATGCATTTCATAGAACCAGACAGAAATCACAAAGAGCAAAGAAAAATGAAAATCACAAGTTAAAAAACACCCATCCGAGGAAATTATTTTCATATAGCTGAATACTCTACCATGTGTAAATCCCATAAGCCTACAACCAGCCTATTCACAAGCAGACTGTGGTCTAAATCTTCTTCTTTATGCTTGCCTGTATTTTCTGAAATTTCTACAATGAGTATGCATATATGTGTGTATGTTTCTGTATGAAACAAAAATGAAGGGTAATAAAACATCTTGCTTTGTGTTAGAGAAACTCTGGGAAGGTGAGCTGGTCTGGTCCATTGTTCAGTGTACCTAGAAGACTCCATCTAACCACACAGATGTTCTTAATGGTTTTCCTAGATCCAGAGCTACTAAACTGCTTCCCCTACGGCCACCTTTCTTTGATGGGCTTCTGGGCTGTTGAATTTGGAGATGATGGAGAAAATGAGAAGCCATCTCTTCTAGAGCCCTGGCATCCTGCCTGACAGATATGAACTCACCACCCCAGGCAAGCAGAGCTGAGGAAGTTTCACCTGGGAAACACACTTAAAAAAAAAAATTCACTTGGACTGAGAGCATGGACTGGTGCAGCCATTTGGGAAATCTGATACACATACTGGAGCAGAACAGAAACCCACCCTGAGTCCTAGCCTCTCCACCTCAGAAACCAGTGTTCACATCCAGGAGAAGCCAGTGTAGGACAGCAACCCAAGTACCCAGGAAAAAGAATAGTCATATGTCCATCGCATAGAATACTGCATACCAATGTAAACAGCCAACATATGCCAAATTATGTCCAAAATATAATTCTGAGTAAAAAAAAGCATTCTTAGAAACATCACTCCTAATTTTAATTTCATCAGTTTAAAAACACAAAGAGATTCTGAAACTCATAATGACAGTTGGTTTAGGAATGGAGCAATAGCTTTAGGAGGGGATAGGTGACCTTTGGGGTCGTTATGATTTGAGTGAAAGTTATACATACACATATGTAAATATTTGATGAGTCTCACAAATAGATTTCTGAATTTTATTTATACCTCAATTATGAAGTTATTTTTAAAAGTAACTAAAAAATGAGCATCTAGTCTTTCCAGGAAGAAAAAATGGGGTCAGCACATCCAGCAAAAGCTGCATTCGGGTGAGTGTGGAACATTCAGTACAGCTCCAGGCTATCATCTAAGCCCACTTAATTATTACAACTGCCCAGCAGTCATTTATAGAAATTATTCATAAATATTTAAACACACTCCCAGGGAACATTTCTAAAGAGCTTTTAGTACCTTCCAGTAGAGGTGCACAGGGATGACGTTTCTAGAACCATGGTCCTGACACAGAGCTAATTGAAAAATCTTCCGTAGATGAATCTCAGCGACAAAGAAATCCATCATCATCTCGGCCTTTCTTTTGTTCTGCACTTCTTTATTTCAGGCCTGTCATCTTCCTCTGCTAAAATTAGTCTCTTGGTGTGGAATTTCCACTTAGCCCTTCCAAATTTGCCCACCATTCTCTTGGCTCTGACCTCCTCCACCTGGGGCTGTCAACCTTGATTCTCATGACAAAGCTGCTCCAAGCTTCATCTAAGAGGGAAGACGGAGGATTGTGTGCAAGCTCTCAGTATACATGCAGGGGAGAAGGGATTCAGGACTGGTTAACCACAATGAGGATGCATAACTTTATGGAGACTGTTACTTTCTAAGCTAATTAAAAATGGAAAGATGGCCTAAGGGTTAAGAACACCTACTGCTCTTACAGAGGACCCAGGTTCGATCCCCAGCACCCACATGGTGGCTGAGAACCATCTTTAACTCCAGTTCCAGGGGAATCCGACACCCTCTTCTGACCTCTGTGGCATTGCATGACACGGGTGCACAAACCTACATGCAGACAGTACATTCATACACATAAAAATAAATAAAATTTAAAAAGAGAAATATTTTAAAAATGTATGTATATGGAGTTTGAACATAGGTACCCTGTTTGACTAGACAATGCTTCCCCCAGAAAACATGTCATCAAATGAATAACTATCTCAGTGCTAGCTGTGGGATACCTCCTCATGAATTACTGGTCAAGGAAGTCCCAGAGACCCCCAAAACAATACAGACTATTTCCACTGCTCGTGGTTATCCTGCACAACTAGACATTAAGATCCTGTTTCTGAAGACACAACACACACACTTTGGATGAAGGACATAGAGAAATTTATCAGGAACTGACCTGAAACTTCTTTTATGCTGAGTAGTTTTCATAGTGCTGGAAAGTAAGCCAGTGGGTAAGAAAGTTCATCAGTGAAGCTCCCTTGTGCCCGTCACTGTGTGCTACATTGCTGGCCTGCCAGGCAACTACTGCCACAGTGATGGCATGCTTGTTAGAGGTTAACTCCTCACTTCCTGATTGGATTTGAGGCCTATTCCAGAGGTGGAAATTCATGCCTGATACTGTAAACTCAGACAAAAGCCCATGGCTACGAGGTCCTGGGCCCAGAGGAACCCACTACTGCTGTTTGTACTAAATGGACATGTTGTCCCACTGCCTTCTAAGTATTTGTGTTCACACCCGTAGACTACGTGGTCTCAACCTTGGTTAGAGAAGCTTCTTTTTGACATCTTTTCCCAGATGCTCAAAGTGCTGAGAATTAGTGACTATTGAGTGCTCAGCCCTAAATGGGACAGCTATATCAACCCCACTCCAAAGCTCACAGAACAACACCGAAGAGGGGGTGAAAGTATGTAAGAGCCCAACGGGCAGGTGTGAAGCTCTGGTTATGGTGGTCGAATTACCCATGCAGACGTTATCAATATTTTGCTAAATGGTCCTTGTTATGGGAAAGATTCGTTGAAGTTTCTGTTCTGTCTCTTTCTCTGGGTAAACTTCTTACCAACAGACTTAAATTATAGAGCAGGCCGCATTGTAAAGTTGGGAGCCAGTCTATCCCCATTGCTTAAATGGCATTTCAATTACCTAATTAAACATTATGAAACAAAAAATCCCTATGTACTGTAATCATTTTCAAATATTCACTTTCCTGCCAGTAGCAATAGTTTGTCAGGAGACAAATCAAGTTGGCAAGATGGCTGAAAAGCCTGCACTTGGCAGCGCAGAACGTTTTTTGGCTGCTAATTCCATGCACAGGTGCCTGGACTTTGATAAGAAACGAAGAGAGAATGCGTTGCTATGATTCTGAACTTTACTGAAAGCTACTTCCTGCTCTTTTGATGCTCTGGACCAAAGTTTATGCTTGGCTAAGTTTTCAAGGTAGCCCTGCTGTCTCTTGGTGGGTGAACTACTGCCCTGCACCTCTCCAGATTGGCAGAAGACACATGATGCATAAACATATGTGAAGTCTAGACAACAACTCAGATGCCAGGGAATAAACCCATTGATACTTTTATATAAATTGCATAGTTTCTAGATTTTCTCACCAGGGACTGACTTATTTAGCAAATTGAATTTTGTTTAGTTTCCTGAACTGTTAAGGACATATCAGAACCCTTCTGGCTGTTACATGTGGGGAACATCCCAATGGTCACACCTCTGCATATCTGAAGAATTATCTGTCCTTAAAGACAGTTCAAGAAACTCAACAAAATTCAGTTTGCTAAATAAGTCAGTCCCTGGTGAGAAAATCTAGAAACTGTGCAATTTATATAAAAGTATCAATGGGTTTATTCCCTGGCATCTGAATTGTCTATACAGAGGTGTGACCATTGGGATGTTCCCTACATGTAACAGCCAGAAGGGTTCTGATGAGTGTGTCCAAAGCTCTTGTTACTTATGAATTTGGTCATTGGCATTAATTAATCTCAGGATGGACATGAAGAAGCTGTTTTAACTGAAAAAAATCACAGGGCTGGAGAAATGGTTCAGCAATTAAGAAGCGCTATTGCTCTCGGGGAGAACCCCAGTTCAGCCCCCAACACCCCCACTGGGCATCCCACAACCACCTGGAACTTCAGCTCCAAGACCTGGTTACCTCTTCTGGATTCTAAGGGAACCTGAACTCACATGTGTGTTCACAGGCATGTGCCTACACACACACACACACACACACACACACACACACGCCACACAACTAAAAATAATTTTTTTTACAATTTTTTAATTTATTTTTTATGTGTTTGAATGTACTGTCTGCATGTAGGTTGATGCACCTGTGTCATACAAATGCTGTGGAGGTCAGAAGAGGGCATCAGATTCCCCTGGAACTGGAGTTAAAGATGGTTCTTAGCTGCCATGTAGGTGCTGGGAATTGAACCCGGGTCCTTTTCAAGAGCAGTAAGCGCTCTTAATCGCTAGGCTATCTCTCCAGCTCCATCTTTGTTTTTTAATCAGTCTAATAGAATAGACACAATATTGGACCAGAGACGAGAAAATTAAACTTGGTTTCCAGCTCATACACACACTGCGCATCCTAGGGCAAGTCACTTCTCAGTGGAATTCTTTTGTAAAATAGAAGCTTGGCATAAAAAAATATCTATTCTTTTTTTAAGGTGAGGTTTTAACAGTAAAGATTTATGTATGTGGCATATTAGTCTTTGGCTTGCTCTCCCTAAGCTGCTCACCATCACACTAATGGGGTCTAATAAGAAAGAACATGTAGCAATCTAAAGCACTGATGAGCAGACAGAGGTATGTACATGAATGTAGGGTCTGGCCATGGGCTCACAGATGCCAGCCACTATGAGTTAAAGCATCTAGCTTCTAAGACTCTCACTAAACACCCTGCATATGTTTCCCCAAAGATATCTGGCACTTTGGGGGTTGCTCAAAGAAACCACTAGCGAAGGGAATGGAGGTACATGGCTTGGGGAGTCTGCAGAAGAGGATTCCTAGACCCCTTATTCTCAGAGTCCATATGTCACTGTTTCTCCAGGAGATAAGGATATCCTACATACTGTTCACAAGATGTTCCAGCATAGCATGGTGCTATGGGGGAAGCTGTATTTAGTTTATACTGGATCATAAATCAGCATGTGTCTGGCCATATCAAAGCCTCCAGAAAGGTACAAAGCAAATCAGGATTCAAATCTGGAGAAGTTTTCCAAGTACATGCCAGGGCCCTTAGTCCCCACTTGAGGGAATGAGTTCATGGTTTCTCCATGCAGAGAGATCCTGACTGCATATCTCTGTTAGAGAGAAACCAATCCCAGTGTTTTAACCTGTCATCTACAGCTGAGGAAAGTTCCTCAACAGGAGTCTCGTGAAGCTCCTCTTATGCCTATAATTACCCCAACCTAGTAGAATCAAATTTTAATACCTCATCGCATTCCAGGAAAGGAATTGCATGCGAAAAGCAGCTTTTAATGGAGACAGGAAGAACCTGTGTCCTTGGCATGCTGCTCTTTCACTTCTTTCAGAGCATAGCATGTCAGCCTTAAATGGCTTCTGATTAATAAGCGCTTCGTTCAGGGTCACAGACTAAAATAAGACAAACACGTTTTACAGACTGGGAGCAATCCCAGAAAGAAAGAGGTGTCTCTGGTTTAAAAGGCATATTGTAAGAAATCCCAAAGGCATGGAAACACCTTGCAAACCAATGCACAGCATGGTGGAAGCCAACCAGCAGTTTTATGGATGTAACTAAATCCTCACATCAAGTTTGTGGCTCATTGGTTCACCTCAGACTAACTGGAAATGATCACCAGAGCTAATAAATGCTAGACAGCTGATTTCTTGATTTTTGTCAGTGGTTGACCATAAGAAACACTGGATTTATTAGGGTTTAGGATGAAGTGGGGAGATGATTTAAACAGCTATCAGGGTTAAATCTTCCTTTAGGTTGTCCTATGCTTTCAGTGTTCTGGGCAGTAATGGAAGGAGCAAGCACTCGGGGCACTTACAGTCTACCAGGTCCTGCTCCAGGCAGGCAGCAGATGGACTAATTTGAACTTGACTCCAACCCCGTGAACAAGCAGCACTCTGGGATGAGATGGTATCTCATCATCCCACTCCTTATCCCAGGATCACAGGGCTCATTGGTTTCTTGACCCTGCCTGGATGCACCTGGATCTCCTTCCATGCAAACCTCTTCTGACCTGTTTTTCCTGCCCCAGCCCTCTCCCTGTGTCTTCAGAGCAGGTAGGAGCACAAAACCCTCCTTACATTCTTACAGAACAGGGGATTTAAGTAAATAATAAATGCTTTATAGGATTTTCTGGCAAAGAATATTTCAGTGTATATTGTAAATATTTAGAAGTTCAAAAGTCAGAAATTCTGGTTACCAAGCAGTATGTAAAATTTGACCTCAATTTCTAAAAACGATATCACATATATTATAAGCAGAAACATAAATTGAAACAAAAATATCAAAAGTTAATCATATTTGAATGAGAAATCATGGAGAGTATTTACTGACTTTCCTAAGACAAACATAAAAAAATTACAGTAAATGTCAGCTGTTAAAATATTCACTGACTTGTGGGGCTGGAGAAATGGTTCTGCAGTTAAGAGCTCTGGCTGTTCTTGCAGAAGACATGGGTTCAAATCCCAACACCTTCCTGGTAGCTAACAACCACCCATAACCTCAGTTCTAGGGGATCCAACACCCTCTTCTGTCCTCCAGGAGCACTGTATGACAGGGATGCACTTACATATGGGCAGGCATAACACTCATTCACATAAAAAATGTTAAAAAAAATTCAGTGACTGGAAAATAATCATGTAACTTTCTATGAAAATTTGGTAATTTCAGGAAAAAATAAGAGAAGAAAAACCATCTGAAATCCAATGTATGTCTCATAGAAATCCCAGTCACACTCATCCACTCATCAGAAGCAGAACACAGCACTATCGAGCACCCCTTTCCTCAAGTCTTTCCTCCACAAAGGTTTAATCTATTGATTTGCTTTCAGGATGTGTGGGAACAGAGGAACTATTTGGCAATCCATATTATAGAATCTTGCTTAAAGACACCAAGCCAGGGGCCAGCCAGGAAGAGAAGGGCTTCTTGGAGCATCTGTTTTTAGAATATTGCCCTGAGGCACTATGGGAATTTGGCAGCATGAGTTGGGGTTGCTCTGAATAACCTTGCTTTGTGCAACTTGGTATACTCAGAATCCTTTAAAATCTCTCTCACTGAAGTGATCAAAGACTCTCTGCCCTTTCCATACTTTGTGACCATGAAGAAAAGATTTTAGCACACTTGGGCTAAAGTCTGCCTGGAGCTATGGAGGAGTCAGTTAAAAGCTTCTGCCCCAAACAATAAACTTCTGCATTGACAAATTAAAAAAAAAAGACTGAGAAGATGAAAGACATGTATGGCAAAATGCATGGGCTCTGGTAGGGTAGGGCAAGGGAAGGGGAAACCACTTTAAATTTGACTAAGAAATGTTGTATGAAATGCACAAAACTTCAATTTAAAAAAGCAGTACAGCTAACTCTGCAGTAGATTTTAAATCCCTGGAGTTGAAGAGAGGGTTTTGCCTCCTTGCTGTAGTTACATGCTTACTCTCTGAGGTTTAGCTGCAGGAGTAATGTGCTCTGTGACTTCACACGTGGGTTCAGTTGGCTATGGGTTCAGTGAGCAGTATGGGAAGTATCTAATCCAACATGGAGAACCACTTTGCTATAAGACACTTTTCTGTTTGATAAGACTAATAAAAACATGATTAAACACATATAAAACCGTTATAATAGCGCCTCTGTTCCACCAATGAAACTGCCAAGGTGAGTACTTAACGTTCCTCCACTGCAAACAACATCATACAAAGCTGATGACACACTCATAACACATTAATGTATCAGCCACAGGGCACTGTAAAATCTTACTTTATCAAGTGACACTTTTCCATTCTAAGTCTACATTTTATCTTTTGTTTGATGCTTACATTACTTAAATATATTCCAATTTTATCTATTTGTATATGTGTGTCTGTATGTATATGTTTATGTGTGTGTGTTTGTATGTATGTATATGTCTCTGTGTATATATTTGTGTATGTACAAATATGTATCTATGTTCATATGTATGTGTGTTATGTGTATGTGTTAGTGTGATGCATGTGTGTCTGTACACATGTGTAAATGTGTACCCGTGTATATATTTATGTGTGTGCCTGTGTGTGTGTGCATTGTGTCTGTATGCAAGTGTGTATGTGTATGTGTATTTTTACATGTGTGTGTAAAATTGTATGTCTGTCTATCTGTATGTGTTTATATGTAAATATATATGTCTCTGTTTTCTTTATGTATGTGTTTATATGTGTGTATGTGTATATAAATGTCTGTGTGCATGTTTGAATGCATGTGGATGTGTGTATGTGTAACTGTGTATCTATATGGGTAAATGTGTATGTCTCTGTGTGTCTTCTTGTATGCATGTGTTTGTATGTGGTGTAAATGCGTGTCTGCATGTTTATATACATGTTTGTATGCTGTGTATTTATAAATGTTTGTGTGCCTGTATGTCTGTGTAGTCGACCGTATAGCTGCTTTTGCACCTTGTACCACTGTGAGCAGTGCCTGGCTGAAGAAACATGAGGAGGGATGTACTCGAGGTCCAGTCTCTAAAGGGTCAGCTCCTCTTTGCTTTAGTCCATGTTCTGGGAAGGTTCAGGCCATCATTGCCCAGCTCCACATTCCTGGGCAGAACAGCACAGTACAGCCATGCCACTGCATGGGGAGCAGGGGAGATTCTTCACCCTAACATCTCACAGGAAGCAGAGAGAGCAGGGCACTAGGCACCAAGTTCCCAGAGACTATTTCCTCTAAGTAGGCCTCACTTCCCAAAGTCTCTACTCCTTCCAAAACAAGCTCCTCCAGCTTAGAACCAGCCTTTCAAGACACGAGCCTGCAGTGGACACTGCAGGTTCATCAGCAGGAGTAGGCACTCAGGTTTCCAGCCATCTTTGCTGTGTTGAAACCCTGTGAAAGTTCAGTGTCCAGATGTGTCTAATAGTCTTCCATCACTATTTTCATTCTTCAAAACTTGAACTGCTTTGTGGTTTGAGGAAGTGTTTAAAAACAGAGGAAATTTCACTTCATGGAGTGAGAGTACAAATAGCACCTCTAATTCATCTTCCTACAAAGGCCTCCTACTTCTCTTGTGTCCACTTAGGCTACATATCCCCTCATGAAAAGTCTAATTCCTTGTCTTCAAAGAGCACTGAAGAGGAGAAAGAGCATACCCTGCCTGTGCAGACCCTCATGGCACACAGCACCCTTTAGCCTTCCAAACTTCACAGTCTCACAGCAGGCAGCCAGGTAGCATCTGAGAGACCCTCCAGGTTGTGCCTCTCCCTGAAGACGGAGGATGCCTTTCCCCCCGACATCCCAAAGCTCTGCTTGCTGCAGCTCCCCTGGTCCTGTGTTCAGAAAGTTCTCCTCTAAAGGGACAGAAGTTCATCCCCAGTTTACCACAATGAGGTCCATGGCTCCTGCTCGAGAGCGGACAACTTGTGGAGACAAACTGAGAGATGCATTTTAAGTTGACCCAAACATTGTGATTAAAATAGGATTTTTTTTCTCCATTCTCTAAAAATAGCACTAGCAACCATGTGGAAAACCGCATGGGCTAAAGTTTGTTTTTACAGCTTTGCATGATGTTGTTTGCAGCGGAGGAAACTTAAGTACTCACCTTGGCAGTTTCATTGGTGGAACAGAAGTGCTATTATAACAGTGTTTAATCGTGTTTTTTATTAGGAAATAATGTCCCAGCAATAATCCATGATGGGAAAATATCTTAGATGTCTTCATAAGATTTATTTTATTTTTAATTATCTCTACATGTGTATGAGAGCAAATGTATGTAACTACAGTACATGCAGAGGCTGGAATAGAGCCTCAGATCTTCTGGAAGTGGAGGCACAGGTAGCTGTGAGCCGATCCACATAGGTGCTAAGAAAGAAGTGCCGATCCTGGGTGAGAGCAACAGACACTCTGAACCACCGAGACAGCTCTCTGGTTCTGATCTTAGATTCTCTTCTTTAAGATGATTTATTATTATTATTATTATTATTATTATTATTACTACTACTACTACATGTCTGTGTGAATGTATGCCATGTCCTGGATTTGGACTCAGGACATGGGTGAGCTGCATAGTATGAGTGCTGAGACCCAAGCTCAGGTTCTCTGGAAGAGCTGAGGGCACTTAACGAATGAGATATCTCTGAAGTCCTCATGCATAATTTTGTAACACATTTAATTTCTTTGTCTTTAAAATTAGGTTTTTATCACAACCTAAAAATAATATGTGGGGATCTCAAAAGACCACCTGAAGCATAGGCAGGAGCTGGGTGCTTCAGCCAAGCAAATTGTTTGATTGGATTTCATTGATTGGATTTCGTTGTCTTTGGCCGGATTGGCTTGTGTGGCTGTGGGGGCAGAGTTGTCCTCCCAGCTGGTATAAAAGGTGGGTTTGTGTGAGTCTTGAGATCGGGGATCTCCCAAGACCACCTGAAGCACAGGTACCAAGGTGCGGGCTAAACAGCAACCCCCAACCTCCCCAGCCAATTGGGATTGCCGAAGGAGTGTCAAAGTGGATTCTTTGGAGAACCTTCAGAACAGAAAGGGAAGAGTGAGTTAGACTTCTAATAGAAAGCTTGAAGCTTAGAGAAGTGAACACTCCATATCCAAGGAGTAAGGAGAAAAACAAATCAATCAAACAAACAACAAAGGCATCCAAAGGAGGCAAGCAAAGCAAACCTTCAACACAGTGAAGAGGTATTTGGGATTCACATTGGAATACAGGCAAAGAGAAACCCATATGCCAGGGATATGAAGAAGAGACAACATGGGAAAGGTGCAGGATAATTCCACAACAAGTTCTCCCAACCCTGTGGAAGATTCCTACACTGGGATCCCCTGGAGAGGGCACAGGAAACAGATATTAGAAGTAAAATTGTGAACATACTTAAAGAAGTACAAGATTGTAAAGAACAAATCAAAGAATTAAGAAAAAAAGAATGAAAAATTCAAGAAGGACCTAGAGAGAGAGAATGACAAACTTCAGAAGGAAGAAGAAACACTGAAAAGATCTCATGTTGAAAAAGATAAGGAAACCAACCAGTGAAGCAAAGAGCTACAGGAAGAGACTGAGAAGCTCCAAAAGGAAGTGGAAATACTAAAGAAATCAGAAGAGGAAATGAAAAAGGAAATCAAACTCTCATCCGATCAAGAGGAAAGGAATGGAAAAAGTCTCAGAAGCAGAATGGAGGAGCAGAACAAAGAATATCAGACCTGGAAGATAACACAGAACAACTAAAAACCTCAAGTAAAGATTATGAAAAATTTAAAAATACACAAAAGTGGAACAACCAGGAACTATGGGACACTATGAAAAGATCAAACCTCCACATCATAGGAATAGAGGAAGGAGAAGAATCCCAAGAGAATGGTATTGCTCAGATCTTCAACAGAATAATAGATGAAAATTTCCCCAAACTAAAAAAAGACAAACCAATACAAATACAAGAAGCACATAGAACTCCAAACAGACAAGATCAGAAAAGAAACTCTCCACGCCATATCATAGTTAAAATGCTAGACACCCAAAACAAAGACATAATTCTGAAAACCACAAGAGAAAAACAAGTGACCTACAAGAGGAAACCTATCAGAATTACAACTGACTTCTCAATGCAAACTATGAAAGCAAGAAGAAAGTGGAGCAAAGCATTCCCAGCATTAAAGGACTATAGACGCCAACCCAGATTACTATACCCAGCAAAAATGTCAATTATAGTTAAAGGAAACAGAAAAATCTTTCATGACATAAACAAGATGAAAGAATACATGTCTGGAAAACCAACCCTTCAGAGAATACTTAAGCAATTCAAATGAAAGAAGAAAGGAGCAACCATCCCCAGGCACCTAGAAAGACAAATCAATAAAAACATAATTGAAGAAGTAGAAACCTAAACCAAAACTGCAAATGGATAATAAGGCGAAAGGAAGCAACACAAAACTACCAGTCATAACCTTAAACATTAATGGACTAAATTCCCCAATCAAAAGACATAGACTGGGAGATTGGATTAGGAAACAGAATCCATCGATATGCTGTCTACAAGAAACACATCTTACCTTCAAGGACAGGCACCACCTTAAAGTGAAAGGATGGAAAAAAATATTCCAAGCAAATGGTACCAAAAAGAAAGCAGGTGTTGCTATTTTAATATCGGATAAAATAGACTTCAAAGTAAAAGAAATCAGAAGAGACAAAGAAGGCCATTACATTTTCATCAAAGGAACAATCCACCAAGAAGATTTCACAATTATGAATATATATGCCCCAAATTCTGGTGCACCAAACTTTATAAAGACAATTCTCCAGGACCACAAGTCACAGACTAACCCCAGCACACTCATAGTGGGAGATTTCAATACCCCACTGAGTCCTTTGGATAGGTCAACAGGACAAAAAATAAACAGAGAGACATCTGAACTGAACGATATGATACACCAAATGGACCTCATAGACCTCTACCGAACATTCCATCCTAATACCAGAGAATACACTTTCTACTCAGCACCCCACGGAACATTCTCCAAAATCGACCACATCCTGGGACACAGAAGAAACCTCTACAAATACAAAAAGATTGAAATAATTTCATGCATCCTGTCAGACCACAGTGCAATGAAGCTCAACATCAACACCAGGACAAGCCCTCCTGCCTACAAGAACACATGGAGACTAAACAACACACTCTTGAATAATGAATGGGTCAAGGAAGAGATAAAGAAAGAAATAAAAACATTCCTGGAACTGAATGACAATGACAATACAACACAACAAAACTTATGGGATACCTTAAAAGCAGTCCTAAGAGGGAAATTTATAGCCCTGGGTGCCTACATTAGAAAAACAGAAAGAGCACAAGTGAATGATCTAACACTACAGCTAAAAGCACTTGAGAGGCAACAACAGATGAACCCTAAACGCAACAGACAGGAAGAAATAACAAAAATCAGAGCAGAAATCAATGAAATAGAAACAAAGAAAACAATACAAAAAATCAATGAAGCCAAAAGTTGGTTCTTTGAAAGAATAAACAAGATAGACAGACCTCTAGCCCAGTTAACAAAAAGAAAGAAGGAACAACTCCAAATCAATACAATCTGTGATGAAAAGGGAAATATCACAACGGACAAGGAAAAGATCAAGAAAATTATATGGGAATATTACAAGAACCTATATTCTACCAAGTTTGAAAATCTAGAAGAAATGGATGAATATCTGAAATCCTGGGAATCACCAAAGCTTGGCCAAGAGGAGACCAGCAGCTTAAACAGACCCATAACATATGAAGAAATAGAGGATGTAGTAAGAAGCCTCCCAACTAAAAAAAGCCCAGGCCCAGACGGTTTCACAGCAGAATTCTATAAAACATTTCAAAAAGACCTACAACCATTATTTCTGAAACTGTTTAGAAGTATACAATCAGAGGGAATTCTCCCAAATTCCTTCTATGAAGCCAACATCACTCTATTACCAAAACCAGGCAAAGATCCAACTAAAAAGGAGAATTATAGACCCATCTCCCTCATGAACACAGATGCCAAAATTCTAAACAGAATACTGGCAAATCGCATACAGACCCACATCAAGAAGATCATCCATCATGACCAAGTTGGATTCATACCAGAGATGCAGGGATGGTTCAACATACGAAAATCAATAAACATCATCAAACACATAAACGGAATCAAAGACAAAAACCACACCATCATCTCAATTGATGCTGAAAAAGCCTTTGACAAAATCCAGCATCCCTTCATGCTTAAAGTCCTAGAAGGAATTGGATTGGAGGGATCATTCCTCAATGTAATCAAAGCCATATACAGGAAACCCACAGCCAATATCATCCTAAATGGGGAAATGACAGAAACATTCCCTTTAAAGGTAGGAACTCGGCAAGGCTGCCCCCTATCACCACTCCTCTTCAATATAGTGCTTGAAACACTTGCTAGAGCAATAAGGCAAGAAAAGGATATTAAAGGAGTACTAATTGGAAAAGAGGAAGTCAAACTATCCCTATTTGCTGATGATATGATTGTTTACTTAAGGGATGCAAAAAACTCCACCAGAAAACTCCTAGAAACGATTAACAGCTTCAGCAAAGTGGCAGGATACAAAATTAACCTTAGAAAATCAATGGCCTTTCTTTACACCAAGAACAAGCAACTGGAGAAAGAATTCAAAGAGACCTTCCCACTCACAATAGCCTCAAAAACAATAAGATACCTAGGAACAAACCTAACCAAAGACACCAAAGACCTCTACAACAAAAATTTTAAACCCTTAAAGAAAGAAATTGAAGAAGACCTCAGAAGATGGAAAAACCTCCCATGCTCATGGATTGGGAAAATTAACATTGTAAAAATGTCCATTTTACCAAAACTCTTGTATAGATTTAATGCAATCCCAATCAAAATCCCCAAGAGTTTCTTCACAGGCTTGGAAACAAAAGTTCTTAAATTCATTTGGAGAAACAAAAGACCCCGAATAGCCAAATCAATCCTGAGTGAAAAGAGCTACACAGGAGGGATCTCTATACCAGATTTTAAACTATACTACAGGGCTATAGTCATAAAAACAGCCTGGTACTGGCACAAAAACAGACCTGTTGACCAATGGAACAAAACCGAAGATCCAAATCTGAGCACATACAATTTCAGCCATCTCATATTTGACAAGGGGGCCAAGAAACCACAATGGAGAAAAGACAGCATCTTCAGCAAGTGGTGTTGGCAAAACTGGATCACCACTTGTAGAAGAATGAAATTAAACCCCTACCTCTCACCCTGTACAAAAGTCAACTCCAGATGTATTAAAGACCTCAACATGAAACCCCAAACTCTGAAAGCAATAGAAGAAAAAGTTGGCAGCAGACTACAAGACATAGGCATAGGAAAAGACTTCCTGGGGCTGGAGAGATAGCCTAGTGGTTAAGAGAACCGACTGCTCTTGCAGAGGACTTGGGTTCCATCCCCAGCACCCACATGGTGGCTAAGAACCGTCTGTAACTCCAATTCCAGGAGAACTCCAGGTCCAGGGGAATCCAAGACCCTCTTCTGACCTCCATGGCATTGCACGACACGGGTACCCAAACCTGCATGCAGACAGTACATTCATACACATAAAAATAATAAATAAAATTAAAAAAAGAAAAGACTTCCTAAATTAGACAGCAGCTGCATGAGAATTAATGTTGACAATTCACAAATGGGACCTCATTAAACTCAAAAGCTTCTGTACATCAAAAGAAACAATCAAGGAAGGGAAGAGAAATCCCACAGAGTGGGATGAAAGTTCACTGCAGAAACATCTGATAAGGCATTGATTTCCAGAATATATAAACTACTCAAAAAACAAAGAAGAAAGAAAACAAATGACCCACTCAATAGATGGAACAAAGAGCTGAATAGAGACTTCACAAGCAAGGAATTAGAGATGGCTGAGAAACATCTTAAGAAGTGTATGGCATCATTAATCATTAAGAAAATGCAAATCAAAACCACTCTAAGATATCATCTTACTCCAATAAGACTGGCTAGGATCAAGAAAACAATTGATACCAAGTGCTGGAGACATAGTGGGGAAAGAGGAACACTCATCCACTGCTAGTGGGAATGTAAACTTGTACAGCCATGTGCTGGATAGCTTTAGTGTCAACTTGACACAGCTGGGTTGAGGGAGCATCAACTGGGGAATTGGCTCCATTGGATTGGCCTGTGGCCACATCCATGGAGTATTGTCTTGATTGTCGAGCAATGTGGGAGGGCCCAGCCCACAATGAGTGGTGCCACCCTGGGCAGGTTTCTGTGTACCATATAAGAAGGCAGGCTGGGCATGAGCCAGGGGAGCAAGCCAGTGAACAGCATTCCTCCATGGCCTGTGCTTCAGCTCCTGCTTCCAGGTTCCTGCCTTGGGCTCCCTAAGTGATGAACTGTGACCCAGGAGATGTAAATGGAATAAACCCTTTCCTCCCCAAGTTGGTGTCAGTCAGAGTGTTTTTTCACAGCAATGGAAGACAAACTAGAACAGAAATTGGTACCAGAAGTGGGGTATTGCTGTGAAAGACGTGACCTTGGTGTTTGGGGGAAGGATTGTGGAAGCGTTTGGAACTTTAGGCTAGAAAAATCATTGAATGCCTAAAGATTGTGTCTGTGGAACTTGGAACAGTTTTGCTGAAAGAGTTGTAGAAGATGGCGGCCTGGCTTGTGAAGTTTCTAGTTTCAAAGGGAAGCAGAGATCATCAGGACTGTTTAATCTGTGGGTTCTGGTAAGCTGGGGCTGAAGAATCAGCTATAAGTAACAAGAGACCGGAACCTGAAGTGAAATCTTTGTTGTACTGGGACAATTGATGCTGATTAGCTGGGGCTGAAAAATCAGCTGTAAGTAACAAGAGACCAGCATCACTGTGGTGAAATCTTCTGGGAAGAATTTCTTCAGGGTCAGTACACAGAGGCTGTGATCTAGAAAGGGTCTGAGGCTCCATCTCAAGCCAGAAGCAGGACTTGGTAGTGTGTAAGAGTCTCTTATATGGTTCTGGTGTTGAAATTTGAGGGGGTCACAGAGAGCAGCCGAGGCTTGGCACTGTGAGAGGTCAGGAAAGACTATTGGTGGAAGTGAACCTCAGTTGCTGTGAAGACCCCAGGATTTCAGGGGTCATGGAGAGAAGCTGAGGCTTTGCAACAAGAGAGGTCAGAAGAGGCCATTGTTGAAGTTGCTGCCTCAGTTTCAGTGGCAACCCCAGCTTTTTGGAGATGCCAGGACCATGGGATGACCACCAAGAGCAGCAGCAGGTGTGGAATGGAGTCAGCTTGGGCCTGTGAGATGAGCGGTGCATGCCACAGATGGCAGAGTCAGAGAGGGGGAGCTGCTGAAACCCTTTGTAGCCCAGAAGATCATGAGTGAATCCCAGGTGTCCAGCCCTGAGCTACTTTGCTGGACTTAGGTTTTGTTTGAGTGTGCCTGATTTGATTCTTCCCTTTGAAATAAGACAGTACTTGTTTTGGATTTTACAGCAGCCCACAGTTAAGAGACTTTTAATAGACTGTAAACTTTTAAGTGTTTGGATATTTAAAGGACTGTGGGGCTTTTAAGGTTGTGCTCTTAGGTTGTGATTAATGTAAACATCATACTTTGGGGATAAGAACTGGAGAGGTGGTGGTTTAATAGTGACGTGTTTTGTGTGTCAAGTTGACAAGGGGTCAATTGTGCTGGATAGCTTTAGTGTCAACTTGACACACCTGGGTTGAGGGAGCCTCAACTGGGGAATTGGCTCCATTGGATTGGCCTGTGGCCACATCTGTGGAGAATTGTCTTGATTGTCAAGCAATGTGGGAGGGCCCAGCCCACAATGAGTGGTGCCATCCTGGGCAGGTTGTTGTGTACCATATAAGAAGGCAGGCTGGGCATGAGCCAGGGAAGCAAGTCAGTGAACAGCATTCCCCCATGGCCTGTGCTTCAGCTGCTGCCTCCAGGTTCCTGCCTTGGGCTCCCTAAGTGATGAACTGTGACCCAGGAGATGTAAGCTGAATAAACCCTTTCCTCCCTAAGTTGGTGTCGGTCAGAGTATTTTGTCACAGCAATCGAAGACAAGCTAGAACAAGCCACTATGGAAAGCAGTGTGGAGAACCCTTGGAATACTTGAAATGAACTTGCCACCTGACCCAGCCATATCACTCCTGGGCATATACCCACGAGACTCATCTTACCGCAGAGATACATGCACAGCCATATTTATTGCAGCTCTCTTCACAATAGCAAGGAGCTGGAACCAACCCAAATGCCCCTCAACTGACAAGTGGATAGAGAAAATGTGGTACATCTACACAATGGAGTTGTATGCAGCAGTAAAGAAAGATGGCATCATGAACTTTGCAGGTAAATGGTTGGAGCTAGAAGATATCATGCTGAGTGAAGTAACACAATCCCAGATAAACAAACGACATATGGTATCCCTCATCTGTGGATGTTAGCGCCAATTACTTAATTTTATGGCAAACTGAGCAATGTCAATGTGACCTGAAAACAAGTGTGCTCTTATATTGTGAATCCCTTAAAGTATAATAAAAATAATTTAATAATAAATAAATAAATAAGTAAAAATAATATGTGAGGACTTAAGTGTTCTTCATGTGTGCTATGATTCATTTTAAAATTTAAAGGAAAATAATTTTGTAACACATTTCTACCACTTCTTTATTATTTATATTAATGATAGAAAAATCTTAATTTAATATGATCTTCCCCTCCCTATTATGCAAACATATAATAGCCTTTCTATTCTTCATAGAAAGTAATTCTCAATAACATTTACGGTGAGCTTTTGTGACCTTTTAAAAAGTTTCAATAAGCTTTTAGGATTTAATTCATTTTATTTTTCACATTGGAGCTATAATAATAAATTAATTTTGCTCTAAACCTCTATTAACTGGAACAATGGTTTCTCCCATGGCTAATCCTCAATAATTAGAGAGATTATAACAAGGGAACTTTTTTCTTAATTTTAAAAGCATTTTCATTATTTTAAATTATAGAAATGATACAACTAGATGAGTTAGGTTAAGAAAGAGGTGAAAAGGTTTTAGCTAATGGTAGTGGAGTTATAGTAAGATAATACTTTGTTCCATTCCTTTCAAGAGTAGAACAAAACAGATAAGAACTTCTACATAAAATAACACAAAGTAACTTGTATAAACTCCAAGCACATTTCTATGCTACATCCCAATTACAGTAAATATGAATCAAGGTGAAGCATGAAGCCCAAAGCCAGAACAGCTTTGTTATAAACTCAGGAACATGAAGCTACAGTTCTAAGGGACTGTGTAGCCAAGCTCTGCTCTTCAGAGTGGAGCCTGTGAGTGCAGGAACCTAGAAAGGAGGGTGTCTGAAGGGAAGTCACGTCTCATCACTTGGAGGAGCAAGCAGAGGTGATGAAGAAGAATGGCGTCCTGTGATCATCTTAGTGGCCTGGCCTGGTAAATACAGCAGCCTCAGTAGGAGGACAACAGAGCTGCAGTGAAGCCACCAGCATAGTATGAGCTGAACAGGATCAGGGCACTCTCTGAACTTTGAAATAACTAATGTGAGGAGGATACACCCTCCAGGTAGGTGTTGTATTGTGTTGGGAAGGATAGAGCCAGGTGGAACAAAACAGGGAGAGGGGAGAGAGAGAGAGAGAGAGAGAGAGAGAGAGAGAGAGAGAGAGAGAGAGAGAGAGAGAGAGAGAGAGAGAGAGAGAAAGAAAGAAAGAGAGAGATCCAATGTACAGAGCCCCACCAGAGACTGCACACCAGTAAAAGAAGTTATCAGAAAACAGGCAAAATCTGTCTTGGTTTCATTGCTGAGGCACTAATCAAAAATAAAAGACAAGGCATTAAGATTTCTTTAATAGAAGACAAAAGAAAAGGTTGACAAACAGATTAATAACTACATCTTAAAATAGAAGAAGACAAACAAAACTCAAAATGCAGATAATTGTGTGGACTACAAAGACCTGTTGAAATTAAGGAAAACTATAATGATAAAAATCATATATTTGCCATTGTTAAACTTGATGGTTGAAAACAATGAGGACTCAAGCAGAGAAAATAATTCATGTGTAAGATTTACTAAGTCCTCAGTACACAAAATAGAACCATATAATTATATAATGAGTGCTAACAATGTCCTGAAAGAAATAAAATGGGACTTGAGGATGATACTTCCCAAAGTCGCCTTTAGAAGGAAAGCTACACTGTCAAACACTTGGGAGTCCAAAGAATGCAGCTTTATGGATCTTTTTAAAACTAATTGAAAAATGAAATCCACTTAAATGAGAATAAATTATTAATGTTGAAATACCATGAATAAATTTAAAGAGATATGATAGAAGTTAATTGCCGTAAATAAAGATGATGAGACAATTAGAAGTAGTTTAAAAAATGTAGAAGACTCTGCGGTGTAGGAACCTCCTCCAGGCCAGCCAGAGAAGTTCAGGTCAGGACTGAAAATGGGGGTGAGTAGACGACAGAGTCAACATGCAGACACCCCAAGTTGGGTGAAAAGCAGGCAAATTGCGAGCTCCTACAGACTCGTTTATGCAGGGAAAAATAGGGATCTGCTTCTTCTGTGAACATGCCAGGTATCGATCATTGGCCCAGGTCACTGACTCAGCTGTTGCCATGGTTAACTTTGGCGAACAGGTTAAACCAGTTCGGCAGGCGAGTGATAAGCACACTGGTGTGCAGGTGCATAACACTCTGCACATTTCCACCCTTCGGTTTTTAAAGAGAGTGACAAACAGAGTGGGAGCCTGAGTGCATAGCTCAGACATTGTTGGCCCCACCTCTAGCACGGTGGGAGAAATGACGTGACCCAAAACTCACATGATTGATACAGAAAAAGAGAACCAAAACTTCCTACTAATTTCTTCATCTTTAAAATTAGGTTTTCATCACCATGTAAAAATAATATGTGAGGACTTAATATTTCTTCATGTGTGCTATGATTTATTTTAAACTTTAAAGGAAAACATTATTACCATATTTCATTTATTCTACAGAAATAAATTCAACCAAATCCTTCATATTCAATAAAGATTCATGTTTATATTTAAATACAATGAATTACACACCAATGAAAAATGTTGATATTTATAGTGAAATTTAAATACAATTCTATATTTTATTTTTTAAATATTTTATAATTTGTTTATATGTATGAGTGTATTACCTGCATGAGTGCACCTGTGTCACACACTGGCCATAGAGATCAGAAGAGGGCTACAGATCTCCTGGAACTGGACTTATAAACAGTTCTTATCCCTCATGTGGATGCTGGGAACTGAACCCCCATCCTCTGCAAGAGCAGTCAGTGCTCTTAACTGCTGAGCCATCTCTCAGTTCTATACTGTAGAAAAATATCTACATCTATCCTATAGACATATTTGGAAGTTCTTTACTATCCAATCTCACATGAAAAAAACAAGAGAAAAATTTTCCTGAAAATCAGAAATAAGCAAAAAGTAGAACTCACAACTTCTCACCCCCAAACCAATACATAGTCAATATCTAAATAAACATTTTAACTTATTAATAGTAGAATTAATACAATTCTTTTGTAAATTTTTTAATTAATTATTTTTATGTGTATGAGTGTACTGTCTGCATGTAGGTTTGTGCACCCATGTTGTGGAATGCCACAGAGGTCAGAAGAGAGCATCAGAATCCCCTGGAACTGGAGTTAAAGATGGTTCTTAGCTGCCATGTGGGTGCTGGGAATCAAACCTAGGTCCTCTGCAAGAGCAGTCTCAGTGCTCTTAACCACTGAGCCATCTCTCCAGCCCCGAATTAATGTAATTCTGAATGAAATGTTTCCTCTCAAATCAACAAATAACATACTACACACACACACACACACACACACACACACACACACACATCTCATCACATAAGTAGAGAAAATGCTACAAGATGTATAAAGGACAATATGAAACACTTGCAATTTTGGTGGCTATAGAAGAGTCGGTATTTTGTAAATTGATTAAGCCAATATATGTGTAAAATGTCTTAAATGTCTTTATTCTTTGATCTACTAATTACACTTGTTAAACTATATCCTTTGAAAAATGATAGTTCAAGAAAAACATCTGATACAAGGATATGTCTAGGTATGATGCATATATATGTCTATACATTTCGAAAATAATTGTAAAAAGGCATTTTTAAATTATGTTCACCAAAGTTAAACTTATACACAGAGTTATTATAGAAAACAGACATCTCAACAAATAAGTGATAGATAGATAGATGGTAGATGATAGATGATTGATATAGATGATAGATATAGATAGATGGTATATAGACATATAGATGATGGATAGATGATAGATATACAGAGAGATTATTGATAGCTAATAGATAGATATATAAATGGAGATAGCTAGATGATAGATAAACAGATGATTGGTCACTTTCTGTTGTTGGGGCTGTGAACTTTACATGAATGTGGAAGAGGTCTTTGGGTCAACTCATTGGGTTTTGGTCCCTCCTGGCAGTTAAGGTATGGTAGGGTTCACAGAAGCAGGAGGGTGTGGCTCCTCCCATCTCAGCAGAACAGGAAACAATGTAGCAGAATCCTCCTCAAAGTCAACACCTACAGTGGCCTACTCCCCCCAGCTAGGAGCCCCTACTCCCTACAGTTTCACAGCCTGCCAAAATAGAGACAAGAGCTAGGGATCAGACATTGGAAACATGATCCTGTGAGAGATATTTCAGATTTAAACCATGGTCTTGTGTCACTGGCCCTGGAGGCTCATGGGCATTCTATAATGCAGTCTTCAGTGCAACTTCAAGTCCCCATAGTGTTAACATTTCCAATGATGTCATCTAAGTTGACCATCTATACTGATTCATAGCAATCTTCACTGGGAGCCCCTGTAAAATCAAATGCAAGCTAAATACTTCCAGTGTACAAGGAAACAGTGACATCATTCCTGATCCAATAGGAAGAGATGGTACCAAGAAAAGACTGGACCAAGGCACTTTGCCCTCCATTTTCAATGCAACTTCTCCTCACCAAACTGCATGTCCTTCTTCATGTCTTTCTGCTCTATTTTTTCTTGCTCCTCACCATAAAGCAGACTAACAGCAAGTCAGGCTAACCTGGACAACTGCACACTACACTCTCCTGGTTCTTTCTCTGCCAAGTTAGTCCATTTCTTTTGAATCCAACTTCAATCAATGTTCAGGACATGGCCATCCAAGGCAAATTCTTCAGAATGTCATGGAATGGCCCCTCTTACAGCCCTTCCTCAATGAAACCCTCACTCTGGAAAACTCGGAAATGTGTTCTTTATTTTCTACTATTCTATTAACTTTCTGGTCTTTTCAACCCCCAAAGAACCCACCTATTAAGCTTTGCTTGCAAATTTCTAGTGTTTCTCCAGCCCATATCACCACATTTTTTCTAAATTCCTTTTGAAAACTAGTCCCCGAACTCTGTGACTTGCCTTATCAGGTTTGGTCAAATCAGCAATACATTTCTCTGGTACCAATTTTCTATAGTAGTTACTTTCACTTCAGTTTAACCATAATATCTCACAGAAACCATTTGAAGAAGGAGTGTTTATTGGGATCCTGATTTCCATCATGAGAGGGAATATAAGGAGAGCTTCATAGTAGAAGGAGTACATGGCCAAAGTACCTCAAACCAGAGAAGAATAAGGGCATAGAAAGCAGCAGTAACTAGGGTCCAGGTCTGGTCCAAACAGAACCTTCAAAGACCCACCACATGTGACCCATTTCCCAACTCTCAAGGATTCTACAACCTCCCACGTAAGCCACCACTTAAGGAGTGGGATTTTAAAACATGAGCCTGCAGAAGGCAATTCAGATTCACACCATAGTGGATGGATGGATAGATAGATAGATAGATAGATAGATAGATAGATAGATAGATAGATAGTAGATAGATGACAGATTAGGAAGATTATAGATATCTATCTATCTATATCTGTCATATAGATAGATAGATAGCTGATAGGTAGGTAGATAAATATATAGGTGATAGATGATAGATATATATAAATAGATGATAAATAGATAAATGATAGAGTATAGACAGATAGATGATTGATAAATAGATGATTGATGGATGGTAGATGATAGATAAACAGATAGATAGATGATTGATAGATACATACATACATATATAGATACATATAAATGATAAATAGATAAATGATAGATTATAGACAGCTAGATGATTGATAGATGGTAGATAGATAGATAGATAGATAGATAGATAGATAGATAGATAGACAATAGTTGGATGATTGATAGACAGATAGATGTTAAATGGATGACAGAATAACAGATACTGTTGTTTTCTGGTGCTGAGGGTTGAACATACTAAGCAGGCATTCTATCACTGAACTATACTCTTTGCTGCAGATATTTTTAAACTAGGAAACAATAGACAATATGAAGGTGTAAGTTATACTATGCTGCTACTGTTTCTGTTTGTTTGTTTTGAGACAGGGTCTCTGTCCCTGTAGCCCCAGCTAATCTGGAACTTGCTATGTGAACCAGGCTGGCCTTGATCTCACATAGATCTGCTCCCAAGTACTGAGATTGCAGGCTTGTGGCATCATGTCCAGAAGTCTGGCAAATGTTACTAATGTTTAGTACTAGTGATCATGTATTCCCAGAAGGACTGGGGGCCCATTATGATAAAGCAAAACTTATTCAAAATCTGACGTTTACCAATGTGTTCGGATATTCACATGAAATTTAGTATTTCATGCTTGACAACTTTATAGTACAGAATGAGCCACATCACTCATGGTTTTCTAACTAAAATGTCTTAATCCTAGATTAGCATGGTAGAGCACACCTGAAATCCCAGCACTGAAGAAACTGAGGCAAGAAGATCGGTAGTTCAAGGGCAGCCTAGGCTACTCAAGAGACTGTCTCAATGCACAACATAAGAACTGAAAAGCAATAGACACCAACTCTGCAGTCCAGCCTGAAGGGAAACAGCTTCCACAGAGGTGGTGAAACTGAGTATGTGGCCATGCTTGTTGCGTCTGGGGTTTGATCCATCTGTTCATGGAGCAGCCAGTATGCATTATTAGGCACTCAAGAAATGTTTGTTTAACCAATCTGAGAATCTTGGGGCAAGTCCCATTTACATATGAAGGCAACTGCTTTTTCAATCAACCTCAAATTGTTTTTCCTCACCATTGTTATCCATCTCTCTCCTATGTGCCATGTGTCCACATATAAGAACCTTTTCACATTATGCTAATCACTTCTAATTAGAACCTAAACTTCCAGATGTTCCTGGTGAACAGTTTGCTGATTGATGAACTAACCTTTTGTTCTATAGCCACCTTGAATTCTAAATCTACCATTTTCTAAGAAATGCTCCTGTGGTTATATCTACAAAGCTTCCCACAATTCTTTCCTGTCCCAGAGTTTTAAGACACCTTTGATCTACTTTGATGTTCTACAGATCTTAATTTTTGATCAAGGAATATTATATTCTTCAATTCCTATCTCTTCTTTGGGGGAAAAGAGCCCATCTAATTCCTGCAACTGTTCTCTTATTTAATAGCTGAATTGATTACCCTTAAGGGACAGTCTCCTCCCTTTATAAGTTGTACTCCTTTTTTATTTCCACCAATGATTTAATGCCAGTGAATGTTTAAGTTTTCAGTTTTCTTCAGGGAACATTTCTGTTAGTCAAATGTTAAAAATAACTGTGGAAGCCGGGCATGGTGGCACACAACTTTAATCCTAGCACTTGGGAGGCAGAGGCAGGCGGATCTTTGTGAGTTCAAGGCCAACCTGGTCTACAGAGTGAGTTCCAGGACAGCTGGGGCTATAGGGAGACCCTGTCTCAAAAACACCAAAAAAAAAAAAACCTGTGGAAAACAATAAAATACCAGGGTATAAGTGAAGCTTTCAGACAAAGAAACAACTAATTTTGTCATTGTCGTAACTGCAGTAGTTAAATAATGTCATTTGTGCTTTATATTAATAGTTTTATATGCACTTGATTTGTAAAGTGGAATTGTGAATCTCTAACAGGGAAGAATTTCTTTGTCTTCACATTGTCTTCTGAGCAAATAGGTTATTCTGTTTTTTAATGGAAAAAAAACTAACTAGAGCTTAATTATCCTAACTTAATCACAGAAGGTTGTTTCATTTTTTGTTTTTTTGTATGATTTTTTCCCATAAATCTATCTCAAGTCAAAAGAAAAAAAATTGTGTTGTGCAAAATAATAATAAAAATAAATAAATAGATAATAAAATTTCCAAATCCAGTTAGATTGTGAATCCCCAGCCCTCAGTATCCCCAGCTTTGCTCTGCCTGTGGAAACAAATCAGTGCATAGTTCTCAGATAGCTCCCTCTATCATCAGGCAAGGATTTGTATGTGGTGAGTAGGGATTGTCCACACTGCTGAAGACAAAGTTGACACTGAGTTAGCAGGACTCTGGATGTGATATCTGGCCCCACACCTGAATGCTCAATGGGCCTTACAAGTTGATAGAAGAGAAGTGGGGAGATGAGGGTCGTCCTGTGAAACGTGGAGTCATGAACCACTGAGGTGCAGCACCCTCACCTCTGGAACTTGTGAATGCATTGTTTGACAGGAAGAAAGACACTCTGCAGGTATAATCTATTGATCTTAAGGCAGGAGAGAATGCTGGGTTATCAAAGAAAATCCAGTGTAAGCAGGAGGGTCCTCCCAAGGAGGAGACAGGAGGCCCAGGGTCGGGAATGCCAAGGTAAGAAGGAAAGCAGGATGGACAGGAAAGGGCTGGAGCCCAGGGAGGCTGGAAAGCAGCCCCAGCAGCTCCTTAATGGGAAGTTGTGAACTTCACAACAACACAGTGATAAATCTGGATTGTTCAGAGCCATTAAATTTCAGGCATTCATTACATCACTAAGATGAAACTAATTCTGAGGAGGGTAATTAGCCAGATCTACAAGCCTGGAGGTTTTCATCAGGGTCTCTAGAAAATCAGGACACCAGTGGACAAGAGAGAGTGAAGTAAACAGAAGTGAGCAAAATGGAGGAAGTGAAATGAAGGCGGAGTGGACATGGTGTGGGTCAGAGGTGGCAGTGGAAGCAGATGTGGTCAGTGTCCTGGCTGGTGTAAGTAACTACCTCATAATGAAAAGAACAGACAGTAAGGCAACTGAGGGACAGGATGAATGAACGTGAATTTCGTGGAGGGAATGTTGGGTTTGAGGTGCAAGGGTTAAAGCCAGCAGATCGCTGTATACTCTGACCTAAAATTCACAGAAATCCTGCCAGGAGCTTCACAATTTGGTTATTCAAATAATGGGAATCAAAGTGTTCTCCTAGGGACAAAGCTCTACAGTGAAATGAAGAGCAGCCAGAGGCTGTTAGGAAAGTCTAGGCTGCATTTGGCTAGATGGTGAGACTGGGATGGGCTAACCTAGACCCAGGAGAAACAGGGTCCCCAAAAGGAGAGGAGTTACAGTGCTTAGGCTGAACCACACCAGAGGAGATGAGGGCTCCCTGGACACCCACTGCTTTAGGCAAGATGGCATCAGTGGTAAGAGGTGCCTCACTGGAGGATGGGGATTAGAACCAGAATAATACACAGAGAAAGGGAAGCTATTGTTTAGAAAAGTTTGGTAATTAGCCAGGGCGAGACAGGAAATGCCAGGACAGAGTGAAAGAAAAATTTTGAAACTGCCAAGACATGAATATTTTCACATAATGGCGTGTGGATTCTATTGAGAGAAGAACTTGGATAAACAAGAAAGAACAATTAAAAATGGATGACAGGAAGGAGTGGAGAGAGAAAGGAGAGAAGAGACCCCACCAAAGTTGTATGGGAGCCTCTGTAAGGAAACTGGGATATGCTAACTGAAAACAAAATTAAGGAAAGGAGATTGAAAAGAGACACTTTGCATGGGTGGATACAGTGTGAACTTGACACACCTGGGTGAACTTGACACACCTGGGTGAAGGGAGCATCAATTGTAGGCCATTTTCTTGATTGTTGAGTGATGTGGGAGGGCCCAGCCCATTGTGGGCAATGCCACCCCTGGGCAGGTTGTTCTGTACTGTATAGGAAAGCAGGCTAAGCATGGGCCTAGGAGTGAGCCAGTCCCCAGCATTCCTCCATGGCCTGTGCATCAGCTCCTGCCTCCAGGTTCCTGCTCTGAGTTCCTATGTTGCGCTCCCTCAGTGGTGAACTGTAACCCAGTAGTTGAAAGCCAAATAAACCCTTTCCTCCCCAAGTTGGTATGGGTCGGAGTGTTTTGTCACAACAATTGAAAGGAAACTGAGAACGCAGTTCTCAGAAGTAATGGATTATGAAATGAAAAGTCCAGTGCCAGGGGCAGGGACCTCCCTTCTGTTATTGAGGGCTCTCTGGGCAATGCGGACTGACACCAGTGCTGTTGGTATCACAAAACCCTACTGCCAAAGATGCCACATGCTTTGAGCAGCACATGGAAAAATCAAGTGGAATTGAGATGGAAGCTTCCTACTTCTGGGCTGTAGTTCCCAGTACTAGAAGTTGCCATGTAGGATCCCGGGGGAGAAGACACATGGCTGTGTGCTCTAACTGTGCACTACTTACCTGACAGGGAAGGTGTGCTCACAGCACAATAGTGGCCTTATGTTAAGGGGTAACCAGAACTGCTTTCTGATTGTATTTGAAGCCCACTCCACAGGCAGGAATTTATGCCTGGCTCTGTGAACCTAGCGTCCTAGTTTGGTTTCCTATTGCTGTGACAGAGCAGTGACCAAAAGCAACTTGGTGAGGAAAGGATTTATTTCACTTATGTTTCTGAGTTTTAGTCCAACACAGAGGGAAACCAAGGCTCCTGGGAACTCAAGGCAGAAACCTGGACGTGGGATCTGAAGCAGAGACTGTGATGGTTTGCCCCAGGACTTCTGTTATAAAGGCCAGGCTCACCTTCCTGGGATGGCACTGCCCACAGTGAGCTTTCCACATCAACCAGCAATCAGGAGCATGCCCCACAGACCAGCCCACAGGCCAGTCTGATAGAGGAAACTTCTCAACTGGTGTGTGTGTGTGGGGGGGGTCTCTTTTCCCAGGTGACCCTAGTTTGCGTCAAGTTAATAAAACTAATCAATATACCTGATCAAAAAGGCCACAGCTCATGGTTGGGAGGTCATAGGCCTGTGTAGAGAAGCTCTTATGGTTGGACTCCTCACACGGCCTTGTGAAACACCCAGATGTAACGATATCCATTCCTGCTCCTCTGAGCTCGGCTCAGAAAAGCTGCTTTGTACATAGATCCATAACTGCTCATAGGGCCAGGAATATTGAGTGTTGAGTGCTCAGCCCTAAATGGAAATCCAGTCACCCCTTCCAAAGCTCAGGAAACATTGCAGAAGAGGGATAAAAAGAACCTAAGAGGCAGACGGTGGGAAGAAAGTCTGCCTTCCAGGCATGTCATGCGTCTTATAGCCATGAACTCACAGCAGATGTGATGAGCTACATGTGACTGGTCCCATCAGCACCCCATCATGGATGGGAGAGGGGTTGATAAGCCCCACCCCTCCCTGTAGACCCATTGGATGGGGGAGGGATTCATGAGCCACCCCCCTCCTTGTAGACCTATTAGCAATGAATGATTGTCCAGAATGGGAAGACCTTCTCTTCAGTGGTGTAGTCACTGAAGTTGCCCATGTTCCTGTAAACAACCCCTCAGCCATGCTCATGTAAGCAGTCCTAATTAAACCGAGTCTCTTTTAACACTTTCTCTGTCTCTCTCTGTCTCTCTGTTTCTCTCTCTCTCTCTCTCTCCCTCCCTCCCTCCCTCCCTACACACACACANTGGTGGGGTGTGCAGATGTTCAAAATGAAGCCAGGCTGGTGGGGTGTGCAGATGTTCAAAATGAAGCCAGGCTGGTGGGGTGTGCAGATGTTCAAAATGAAGCCAGGCTGGTGGGGTGTGCAGATGTTCAAAATGAAGCCAGGCTGGTGGGGTGTGCAGATGTTCAAAATGAAGCCAGGCTGGTGGGGTGTGCAGATGTTCAAAATGAAGCCAGGCTGGTGGGGTGTGCAGATGTTCAAAATGAAGCCAGGCTGGTGGGGTGTGCAGATGTTCAAAATGAAGCCAGGCTGGTGGGGTGTGCAGATGTTCAAAATGAAGCCAGGCTGGTGGGGTGTGCAGATGTTCAAATGAAGATACCACCGTGAAATCCATTGTTTTGTTACACTAATATAGAATGGATGACACCCTCGTGTTACACTAATATAGAATGGATGACACCCTCGTGGGTGGTGCCAAAAAAGCAGGTGAACTGGCTCTATTTGATATTGTATAAGTTACATTTGGTCTACAGGAGGAAGTACACAAACCCCAGCACACAGGAGCTCAGTTTTGACTAATTCTGAATTAGCTCTGAGGATTAGCTGCTCTTGATATGGTTATAGTTGCATATGACTTATCTCATTTTTGGTTCTAAAAGAAATTATTGAAATCCCATTCTGTGAGTAGTTTGAATTGTCTCATTTAAGATGTTCCAAGATAGCTGATCAAGTCTATTCAGGGAGATTCAAGTGCTGTGGACGTAGCTGGACAGACCTGGGGGGGGGTTGTCAATGAGCATAGTAGCCAACTGGTTAGGCTGTGAACATCATGATGAGTGAGGATTAGACACATGTACAACCCAAGGACACCAAGGAATTAAAGTTCAGCACACCTCTCCTGAGACATGGACAACTGCCTGGAAATACATGTTCTCTTAAAAAGACAGCTAGCTTTGTCAGCAGCGAGTCCTGACGAGCACAGAGGGCAATGAATGCTCTATGGTCCTGCCCACAGGAGTACACATTGCAGAACTGCTTTAGGGGGAAATCCACTTGGCTGAATCTGGTGAGACAAAAAGTTGCACCCCACATACCAACAAGTCTATTTTAGGTACACACGCTAAAAAAATATTCATACTTCTGCAAGCATCTTTTGTGCAAATTGCAAACTACCTAAATGAGGATTACGGATAACCTCCACCATCAATCTGGCTGAATCATCTAGGAAAAGCATATCTGTGAGGTTATTTCCAGAAAGGTTGAACTGAGGAGAGAAGACTCACACTACATTTGGGCAGCACTATGCTATGGCCTAGGCCCCAGGTTAAACAGAAACAAGGAGTGAGTCGACTGCCAGCATGTCTCTCTGTGCTTCCTGGTGTGGATATCCTGTGGCCTGTGGCAGTGGACGTACTCTCCAGAATGGACACTTCCTTCCTTGAGTTGCTTTTCTTCACATATCTGTTCACATCAATGATAAACATAATAAATAAAACGAATATCATTGTATAAAAAATATTTGCATTCATATCCTACAACACCATCAGCTAAAAAGAGTTACATATGTGTTCATATATTAGTAAAAGAATATCTCTAAAACATGCAAAGTTATAAGCTAGGCATGGTGGCACACGCCTTTAATCCTAGCACTTGGGAGGCAGAGGATCTTTGTGAATTCAAGGCCAGCCTGGTCTATAGAGTGAGTTCCAGGACAGCTGCGGCTACAGGGAGACCCTGTCTCAAAAAGACCCCCCCAAAAAAAACCATGCAAAGTTATAAAGCAAATAGAAAATGCATAGCATCAAGTTGTTTATTTAGATGGTTTTATTACATATATATATATATATATATATATTAGTGAGCATTTGTACAACTCATACAATGGTTCCTAATCAAACCCAGTCCCCCCATGCCCCAACCCCCCATCAGAACTCATGCATTACAACATCCAAGCTAAGCTCTATTCAGTCAAGCTCCCAAACCCAGACATCCTTCTGTCCAGATAGATCTGCTGGAGTCTAATCAGGATATATAGGAATCCTAGGTAAGGCATATTTTCCTCACCCAGCAGTACTCAGTCTCTTGTGGTTCTCAGTACAGGGACAGTCCCCCACCCATTTCTCTTGCTCCACTTTGAGACCTTGTCCCAATTGGCATGAGTCCTATGCCTGATGCTGACATTGCCACAAGTTTACATGTAAAAACTTACAGTCCTTTGTAAATCAATGCTTCTCTACATTCATGCACCAGCCCTGGCTCTTACAATCTTTCGGCCACCTCTTTGGCAACAATCCCTGACCTGTGGGGTAGGTGAGGTTTAATATAGGGGCCCCATCCAGGGATATACACTCTGGAGGCTTCCATTCTTTGAAGCTTGACTAGTTTCCATTTGCATCACACTCTATTGTGCAAGGAAGCTTCACTGGTGAGAACTGAGGGGTGCACTGGTTTTCTCTCTGCCCCTCATTCTACATGTAGAGGTTCAACTGTAGATATGACTCCTAGGAACGGGGATTTTTCAGATGTATATGTTCTGTGTCTGACCAGTTGTGGGATTCTGCAGTAGCCTCCATCTGTTGCAAAGAGTAGCTTTTTTGGTGAATGTAATACAATAAGCTTGTCTGTAAATATAAGATTCCATAGTTAGTGTATGGTAAGAAATTTCATTTGTCTGGAGATATGATATCGATAGGCTTTTCTCTAGGCTCTGTGTCCTCTCCAGCCCTGTGAATTTGGGTGAGTTTACAGTGGCTCATGATTCCACTCCAATGAGAGAGTTTCAAGTCCAATTAGGCAGATGTTGACCATCCCCCCAACAACAGTGCCTCTACTGCCCCAATAGAGGTAGTTTTCTGGGCAGCTCATCCTGGTTGTTAGGCTTTGTGGCTGGGTTGTATCATTTAATGGTTTTCTCCCTTGGCAGCATGCATGCTGTCTAGCATTATGAACACTTAACTTCAGGTAGAAGGCTTCCAGATCAGTTCCTGTTCCATTAATCTAAGTCCTATCCCTGAAGCATGTCCTGTTCTAAACAGTAGATGGTTTTAAATGCATACAATGCCATGCATTGCATATATGAAGCCATGCAAATAAGGAGTATGTCAACTTAATGCTGTGGACAGCCTCTTGGGTGGATAGAGGAGCAAGGGACTGGGATCGTGGCACAAAGAGACTGCAGATCTCACGGCAGCTCTCATGGCAGGTCTCATGGCAGATCTCTCTCATGGCAGATCTCTCTCATGGCAGATCTCTCTCACGGCAGATCTCACGGCAGGTCTCATGGCAGGTCTCATGGCAGATCTCTCTCATGGCAGATCTCTCTCATGGCAGATCTCTCTCACAGCAGATCTCATGGCAGCTCTCATGGCAGGTATCATGGCAGATCTCTCTCATGGAAGATCTCATGGCAGCTCTCATGGCAGATCTCACAGCAGATCTCACGGCAGATCTCATGGCAGATCTTGCCTATTTTACAAGGACCAGCAAGAGTACTAAGAGAGGTTAGCAACTGCTGGCTAGAGAGATAGGTCAGCAGTTGAAATGTTCAACATCGTTAATAATTAAGGAAATGCAAATTAAAACCACTCTCATATATCATCTCACTCTGATATGACTGGCTAAGATCAAGAACACAAAAGACACCAAATGCTGGAGAGGTTGTGGGGACAGGGTAACACTCATCCACTGCTGGTGGGAATGTAAATTTGTACAACTACTATGGAAATCAGTATGAAGAACCCTTAAAAGACTCAAATGAGCCTACCACCTGACCCAGTCATACCACTCCTGGGTATACATCCACAAGACTCATCCTACCACAAAGATACATGCACATCCATGTTTGTTACAGCTCTCTTCACAATAGTGAAGAGCTGGAACCAACCCAAATGCCCCTCAACAGAGGAGTGGATGACAAAATTGTGATACATCTACATAATGGAGTACTAGTCAGTGGTAAAGAAAGATGACATCATGAACTTTGCAGGTAAATGGATGGAACTCAAATCCATTATGCTAAGTGAAGTAACACAGTCCCAGAAAAACAAACCACAAATGGTTTCCTTCATTTGTGGATGCTAGCACCAAATCCCCAGTTGAAAGGCAAGCTGAACATTATTGCTATGTTTCTTTCTATCTGAAAGCAACTATGTCGCTATAATGTAAATCTTTTAACGGGCTCTAGAATCGACCTACCACTAATTTCCAGACACTGTAATTACTGTATATGGGTGGAAGGTATATATTCATATTTTAGAGTAATATAAAATTAAAGGGAGAAATGTGAATTCCTAAACATATTTTGGAATTAACATACAGTTTATTCCCAGAGGCCATAATTTTGATGCATGTGTGATGATTATAGAGGCATTTGTTGGAGCAATACAAAGGGGAGGGAAAAACAACCATAAAGATTGGGTTAAAGAACTGAAATATATGGTTGAACTCTGCCCAAAACAACAAGCCTCTGCAGGGAAAAACTTTGGAAAGACTGAGAGAAAGATACAACATGTATGGCAGAAGGCATGGACAGGGGTGGGATGGGGGCAGGGAGATGGGAATGTGTCTAAATTGGACTGAAAGATAATCAATGAAATACACAATTCATTGATAAAACTATTTTTTAAAAAAGAAGTTAAATCCCTGTACAAAAGTCAACTCCAGATGGGTCAAAGACCTCAATGTGAAACCCAAAACTCTGAAGGTGATAGAAGAAAAAGTTGGCAGCAGCCTACAAGACATAGGCATAGGAAAAGACTTCCTAAATCAGACAGCAGCTGTGCAAGAAATAAGGTTGACAATTGGCAAATGGGACCTCATTAAACTCAAAAGCTTCTGTACATCAAAAGAAACAATCAAGGAAGTGAAGAGAAATCCCACAGAGTGGGAGGAAACCTTCACTGTAGATACATCTGACAAAGCATTGATTTCCAGAGTATATAAACTACTCCAAAAACAAAGAAGGAAGAAAACAAATGACCCACTCAATAGATGGGCAAAGATCTGAACGGAGACTTCACAGTGAGGAATTAGAGATGGCTGAGAAACATCTTAAAAAATGTTCAACATCACTAATAATTAAGGAAATGCAAATGAAAACCATTTTAAGATATCATTTCACTCCAATAAGACTGGCTAGAATCAAGGAAACAAATGATACCAAGTGCTGGAGAGGTTGTGGGGAAAGGGGAACACTCATCCATTGCTGGTGGGAATGTAAACTCATGCAGTCACTATGGAAAGCAGTGTGAACACTTGGAAGACTCAAAATGAACTTACCACCTGACCTAGTCATACTTGTGGGTATGACTTGTGGGTATACTTGTGGGTATATACCCACAAGACTCATCTTACCGCAGAGATACATGCACAGCCATGTTTATTGCAGCTCTGTTCACAATAGCAAAAAGCTGGAACCAACCCAAGTGCCCCTCAACTGATGAGTGGATAGAGAAAATGTGGTACATCTACACAATGGAGTTCTATGCAGCAGTAAAGAAAGATGACATCATGAACTTTGCAGGTAAATGGATGGAACCAGAAGATATTGTGCTATGTGAAGTAACACAGTCCCAGAAAAACAAACGACGAATGGTATCCCTCATCTGCGGATGCTAGTACCAATTACCTAGTTGTATTTCTTGTGCATGGCCCCTTGAGCTTTTGTCCAAGTAGTTGGGAGTGATGCATATTGGAAAGAACAACAACAACAACAGAAAAGACTGCGTCAAAGACCTGACTGAAACGGTGAACTTCTGCTCAAAACAGTCAACTTCCACATGGAGAATTTTGAGAAAGACTGGGAAAAAGATGAAAAACATGTTTGGCAGAATGCATGAGCTCTGGTGGGGTGGGAGGGAAAGGAGGGGGACATGGGTCTAGATTTGATTAGTAACATAATCTTGTACAAAAATATATATGAAAAATAAAACACACGCACACACACACAAACACATACATGCACACTCAGAACAGTGGCTGTTTTTGCAGAAGACCTGGGTTCAAATCCTAGCACCCACATGGCAGCTAACAACCATCTGTAACTCCAGTTCCAGGGGATCCAATGCCCTCTTCCGTCCTCAGTGGGCACTGCACAACATGAGTGCACTCACACATGTGCAGGCATAATATTCATATGCATAGAATAAGAAAAGATAAGCAACTGTCAAGTGTTTGATACTGCTGATTTTCTTTTTTCTTCTTTTTTTTTTTTGTCTTTTTGAGACAGGGTCTCCCTGTAGCTCTGGCTGTCCTGGAACTCACTCTGTAGACCAGGCTGGCCTTTAAATCACAGAGATCCGCCTGCCTCTGCCTCCCAAGTGGTAGGATTAAAGGCATGCACCACCACACCCAGTAATACTGCTGTTTTTCATATTCTCTGGACTTCAATTTTTAAATTTTCTCTGAAGAAACAAATGTTAAGAAAATTTAATCAAACAAGTTGAGTCAGAATGGGAAAACTTGCTGAACAAGAGGTATAGGCCCACATCCTTGGGAATGAAAAAGGTAAAGAGGAAGGTGTTGCTCCACAAGGATACGTGCCAGGAGTCTGGACCCTGAATGCTTTGGACCCACACCAAGCTTGGCTCACATGAGCTGTGGAACACTAAGGACATTCTGCATCCCTCACAGCCTCAGCATTTCTTCAATGCTGTGGTGTGAACTGAATGAAATGATGCACATTAATGTGCCCCACACGGGTGTGTGGTCATACATGGCACACCTTAGCCCGTGGTGGCCTCTTAGTCCAGGAGGAAAAAAGGAAAATTCCTACAGGAGTGGCATCTTCTGCCATGCATCAGCCTCCAGATGATCAGCATGGACTTGTTGTTACCCTGCTTGACTTCCATGAATCGAGATGGAAGTTGTATTCTGTTGTTCTCAGCCTCTTCTCGCTACCCGTCACAGGGGTCTCCACACAGGATTGTGTAAACACACTTAGGTGGATAAATGCTTCACAAACTGGACTCAGTCAAATGAGCATGTTTGTGGCCCTGTAACCACCCCACTCCATGCACACACATGGAGTTAAGTCTGCTCCGTTGCACCAAACATGTCAACTGCTTAAAGCTGGAGTCTTGCTGTCCTACACGTGTGCCTGTGTGCTCCAGGAGTGTCTACCTCAGCACTGGGGGTCAGTCCTGGATTTCCTTATCCTCAACTCTAGATGATATAACAGGTTATTTTCATAATTCTCATTAATTTTTGTTTGCACATATCTCAAAGAACCTCTTCTTCTGGTAAGCCAGAATCCCAAAAACCTCTTGCAGGTGAAATTGCACTAATCCTGTGTCTTCTGACATGCTCAGTGAAGACTAACACAGTTCAATAATGGGCAAAAATTTCAACCTGGTACATTCATTTTCTTTACATTTTCCAGTGGTAGACAGCGACAGACTACTCTAAACTCAGAGCCTGTGTGTCTGCCTCTATGTCTGTAGATACATTTCTGCAGTGTCAGTAGTGCGATCCCTGGTTTGCAAAGATGAAATCAGAGACCTGTCCTTCTAAAAAGTTCAGGAGTCCACTACATGCAAAAATCTGTCACAAACTTGAAGTACAAGATATTTTTTAAAAATTAAGTGAGTTTTGGCCACATCCCCCAGCTGTCAGAACCACTTTCTTGACTCTTCCTTCAACTCACTTTCATTCCCATTAGTGAAAAATGATGGGAAAAGGAAAACAAAATTCAGTGGAGATAGAAATATTCCAAAGTGACATTTTGATTGCCTGAGGCATGTTGAGAGCTTTATGTGTTTGGCACCTGCAAGAAAACAGAAGTTGATTATGCCAAGTCATCCATCACTGAAGAGTGTTTTGTAGGATTAATTGCAGATTTACAATTCAGAGTGTTAGTTATGCTGTTGGGATGGGAGAGTTATCCTGACTACAAGAAATGGCAACAGTCAGGGGCCAGCAATCTGAGTTTTTCATTTACGTATAATAACCAAAGTGAAAGCAAGCCACACACGTATTCTGGACGATTCCAGACAGAGCGGCTACGTTGCTCCAGCAGCTTGCACAGACACAGACATTGCTTCCAGATAACCTGGCTTTGCATTCTCACCTTACTCTTGCCTGGATGGCCCATAGGCTTCTCTCTATATCTCCTAAACAGCCTCCAGCCTTGTGTTAAGTTGAATCTTTCTATTCTAGATATACCAGGAATCAGCAAACACTTTCCTTTACTACCCATTCTTGATTGTAATCTAGTCTTCAAATTTCCAGTTCTCTTAGCTAAAATGTTAATTTGTGGTTGGTTTTCCTTTTCATCTATTATTTTTCTAATTGTAATGTTTGAATTGCATTAGGAAATTTTCCTATAAATAAAACATATAAAAATGAACAAAATTCTTTAAGACTGTTCCCTAAATGTAGAGAAATCATGGAAATTTGAGCTATTCATTCAGGGCTTGAAGTCCTGGTTACATCTTAGGTGCTTCCTATATTATGGGAGCTATACGCTTCCCTCCCCTGAATCCAGCCTATGACCCTTTCACCTGTGTGTGTGTGTTACAGGTGACTTCTGATATATTACTGGTGATTTCTGATGTATTATTGGTGACTTCTAAAGCTAGGTTGTACAGGCAGCCCATGCTTTGTTTGCATGGATTGATATTCACTTTTGAAACTTGTTGACCCTCTGTGTGACTGCCCATCTACCTAATAACTGTCACCCTGTGCAGAAGTTCAGGCTATATAAGTCTCTCTCTGTCTCTCTGTCTCTTTGTCTCTGTCTCTCTCTCTGTCTCTGTCTCTCTCTCTGTCTCTCTCTCTCTCTCTCTCTCTCTCTCACACACACACACACACACATACACACACACACATACTTCTCCTCTAGTGAACAGACTCTGTTGAGCCATTAAATAATAGGTGCCAGGCTGAAGCATCAAGATGCTTCTAGAGACTTTACATGCAAGCTTTCGATCACTCTGGGGTGTCCAGGCTTGCCAGATGAGCCTTGTATTAGCTAAATCATCACCCACGGGGCCCCTTCTCTTCTCTCACCTATGACTATGGTGAAGTCTCTGGTACAGTGAACAAGAGCTGCCCAGAGCAAGTCTATGGTCAGCTGCCATGGAGTCAGAACCCTATCCTAGGATCACACATCTCACAGGATTGCATTCAGTATTTCAGGCAAAACAAACTGTTATGAATGAATGGAGATCATAATGTCCCTCAGGCAATCAGGAAAGCAAATGAAAGAGATGTGCACACAAATCAGCAACAGACTCATGCAGGACACTGCTGCACACAGTGCAAACAGACAGACAGAGAGTGGTGGAAGGTTATCGTTCTAATGGGTCATGATATGACGAGGATTACTGGAGTCCTATTCAGAGCATCCCTGCCTGTGTCTCTATCCTGAAGTCTATGTCTTCTGTGGTTTCAGCACTGTGCCTGCTTCCTTTACGTGCTTCCATGCACCCCCCTCCCCCAGCCCTGGAATGTTTCCTATTCAAGCGTAGGGACTCATGATGCTCGTGATCCACAGGGACCACGAAGAAGATTCTTTCCCTAAACAGTCTCAGCATTGACTAATTGGCAGTTTCCAAAATATTTCCTTAGTATGTAATTTTGCATGAAATTTTTGTAGGACACTCATTTAATTATCAAAAACATTTATTAGAAAAACTAGTTCTTCTATAATTTGGGTTGTCTTTAAGATTTCCAGATCTGTTTTTCACCAGAAAAGAAGACATTCCCAGACAGCACACAAGCTCTGGGTAGGTGGAAATGAGCTTGAGAGGAAATAATTGAACAATAACACAGACAGTGGATGAGGCACAGCACAGGAGGCCCATCAGGTTGCCTGTGTGTCCTAAGTCACACACACAATCTGTTACAACTTTTCAATCTTGCTTTAGGACAGAGCACTTATCTGCTAAAATAACAATTCACAGATTAATGGGGGTAAACTAGCATTTTGGCAAGCCAAGGTCAAGAAAGACCAAAAGTGGCTTGGTGCTTGTTTTTTATTTTTTTTTCCATTTGAGAAAAAGAACTATTTCTACAAAGGAGGAAACTCTTGGCTGCCAAAGAAGATTGACAGTGCCAGCAAAAGAACAGAGTGTTTTCACCTGAACGTTCTCAGTTAACGCTGCTCTCTAAGCCTCCACAGAGTGCTGTCTAGACTAATGATCTCTAGGCAGATATCACTAAAGAACATAAAAATCCAAATAGTCAGTGTCTCCAAGGATGTAAGAAGTTCTACGGGTAGATCGATAAACTGGTGCTTAAGTACTTCAAAATGATCAAATTTGGATATTGGGCAAAAAACATGAGCATAAAAATCCCCTTAGTTTCTTGTGCTCATGAGTCTATTCAATTTAGGCAGCATGAGGAGACGAAATCCCACAGCCTGCACCAGTAACCATGATAGCAGACCAAATGGTGGCTGGCACTGTGTCCTTAAAATCCTACCACAAAGAACGCACCAGGGATTACCAGTAATGAGGTATCTCTCATACTGAATTCCAAATATTATTACTATTTTTTAAGTTTAAAATTCAACCTGACTGCGCCTGCATACAAGATACACACATATACTATACACATAATTTAGATTGTTTCAAAGGTTACGAGTGCTACAATTAACATGCCTCATTATAGCACAAATCCTACATATTTACGAATTTTCCAGAACCGAAACAATTACACAGTAACCATGCACCCAACAAAGAAAGATGTGGGAAGTCAGTGGGGAAGGATTCTGAGCCTGAGACTTCAATGAAGGCCCCAGTCATAGCCAGTGGGACTGCCTGGAGTCACATGACCTCTGTGAGCGACAGTGTTTTCCTGCAACACAGGAAACTACCTTCCTTCTTTATGCAGCTATGAAGCCTTCAACAAGATGAAGTCCACCACCCCACACTGAAAAAAACCTGAAACTCCATAAGCCAAAGGTGGCAGTAGGAATCCCCAGAGAGGCTTGCTTAATGGAAGGCTTCCCTTTACCAATGTTATGCCAAGCCCTCAGCTGGGAGTCATTGGTATCTCCCACAGAGACCCCTTCCATGGCCCCAGCAGGACCTGGACAAATGAGTCCCACCCCCAGAGCCTGGTCCAGGTTTGGCAAGGATCATTTCTCTCAAATCTTTTATGCAGAAAGAGGCTTATCTCTTCTAACTGACATTTGCCTTTCAAAGCTAATATCTTATAATATAATTTGCACAGAATATGTACATTTTCCCAGCAACTATTCCCTTAACTAATTCTGGTTCATCAATATTTAGAAAGCATCTGGTACAAAAACAGACCTGTAGAAACCATTTTTCTAGAAAGCACTTTAAAAGTACATTGGAATAGATAGCAAATTGCTTTTAATCAAATTGGCTCTCTTTTCTCATCAGTGTCTTTCCCAAGACTTCCTAAAAGAGCCTTTCCAATGTCTGCATCTCATTTTACTTTCCCAGTCACACCACTGGCCTCAAGCAATTTTATAGGTGCAAGAATGATTCTCTGGTTCAGATCCTAAATGGCTGTACTTGGTTTTCTCTTACAAAAATCAATTTTCAGGCAATGGGTAAATGAGACACGCCTGAGATCCCAGCACTTGAGAGGCTGAGACAGTAGCACTGTGAACGTGAGTCAACAAAGTGCTTAAATAAGGGGATGCATTTTTAAAAGTAGAAAGAAAGCTAAATTTTCCTTAAGAAAATGAATCTATATGCACCTTGTACTTTAATACAGTCTGCTATCTGATCCAGGTCTCTACTGCAAATGCACCAGTGTCATGAGATTATTAAGTCTTGTAAATAAGATTAAAGGTAATGATGTTGCTCTATAAGTTAGACACTAGAGTTTAGGTCTTCTAGAAACCGATGGATAGAATTTAGCCAGAGTTTATAAAATTTTAGCAGAAAGGAGTTATTTATAAATAGAGCTGACTGACCCTTTATTCTTCTTCCTAGATGCCTTCCATTTGGATCAGAAGTTGTGGCAACAGAGGGAGGTGGCATTTGTGTTCCACTAGAATTAAGGATGAGGAAAGTGAAGGGTCAATCACACTCCAGAGGTAACAGTAGCACAGGAGCAAGGAATGGGAGGGGTGGGTGAAAAGACAGGCTTATGTAACTGGTTCTGTCCCATGGTGCATGAAGACTATATAAGTCAAAGTAGAAGCAAGGCACATAGTTTTAAAAAGAAAAGAAACAGAGGAAGAAGTGCATTCACCTTCATGCATCTCTGACAAACTGAGCCAAAATTATAGGGGTGAAGGAGATTTAATCTCTCAAAGCATTTCCTAAGAATGCAAACAAAGTGTCTTAAATAGAAACAAGGAGGGTGCATCTGAGAGTGTTGTTCAATCTGTAGGAATGTGCTGACTCCAATTAGGGACAGTGGATGGACTCATCCCAAGCAGAGGGGGACACTGGAAACTAATCTGAAGGTAAGAATCTTTCCTGAAAAGGATGAAGGAAATTAGCAGTGTGCAAACAGGGCCCTACATGAACTGAATAATCCTGCAGTAGAGCCCATGGATAGAGGGGGCTTACATACTCCTTGTACTCAAAAATGCTAAGGAGGATATGGAGAGGTGGCTCAGTGGGTAACAGCACTGGCTGCTCTTGCAGAGAGGACCTGAGTACAGCTCCCAGCACCCACAAGGCTACTAACAACCTTCAGTAACTCCAGTTCCAGAGGCGCTAATGCCCTCTTCTGGCCTCTATGGGCACTGCACAACACAGGTGCACTACACACATGCAGGCAAAACACTCATACACACAAAATAAATATTTTTAAAATGCTAATGAGATTTAAATAGAAGCAAAAAGAGTTTACATTTACAAAGACAGAGCTAGAATAAGTGTAGACAGAAATGTTACAAGTTTCAGTAGCCTAGCAATTGACAAAGGGCAGCTAACAAGTCTGCTTCTTCTGCAGCTGCTATCTGAGCCTGTTTCAGAATCTGGATGTTTCAGAAGTGAGGCAGTAAAGATATTATCAGATACTGTCAGAGGCTGATTGTTTCACAAAACTCAAGGGTCACTCCACCAAGACACAGGAAGTATTGCTAGGAACAGAAACAGGAACAAGAGTAATCTGTGCCCATTGAAGAAAACAATCATATCCCAATGGGAGTCCCATATTGGATTCAGAACACTAGTTTGGAATCCAAATGTTCCTGGCCACAAAGACCTGCCTTTCAGCCTGCAGAAAACCAGTCTGGAAGGATCCACTGGGAAGTAGGATTCCTCCACCCACCAGAGAGGAAAGAAGTCTTGGTTCTAGGTAAAGCTCTGTACATGCCTCAAGGTACTTAACATTGCTGGAATTTGACTGGAGCTCAAGGCAGAGAGCTCACTGCTGAGAAATCTGCTAAGATATCCTGAGCAAGCCCCACCCTCCCCAGGTCCTCTGTTTCCTTGCCAGGAGTGGTGGTGCACACCTGTGATCCCAACAGTGGGGAGGCAAAGCCAGATCTCCTGTGCAGAAAAGCCTTGTTCTCAGATTTCTCCCTAAAGAAGTGGCCACAGTGTGAGCAGTTCTGGGTTTACCCAGAGCTCTGTGTGCATAAAGTCACATGTCTAGTGTAGATCAGCAAGCATCTTAAGTATCAACTGGATTTCTCCTTTTTCTCTCCCTTTTAACTTTATAGAGAAGAATAATGGCCGTGGGCAGGGGCATAGATTAAGTCAGAACGCATGTGTACACATTCTACTGTACGAGCATGGGGACATAATGATTGCCTCTGCTCATGGCAGAGTACAGCCACAGGCCAGCTCTGCACTAACCCTGCACATCAGCACCCAGCATGGCAAACACTTTCACCATGCCCCCAACGAATACGGAATGTGTGCAAGCGTTGAAAAAACACATTCTTTCTTCATTCTCATATTAAATGGCAAAATTTTTAATTGCTATAGACAGTAGTTAAAATGACAAATATCTATTTGTGGTTAGCTTTCCATATATAATTAACCTGTAAGTAAGATAAATTTCAAATCTTGGTTTTTCTCTACATTTTAACCTTTCTTAACTTAAATATCACATTTCATTAAAAATTCTACTAGATTTATATAAGAATAAAACTTTCCCCTCCCATCCAAGTACTATTTTTAGTAAATATAATACCTGATGCTACTATAAAAAATACATTAAAACATACATCAACTTGTAATTTAGGAATGTAAAGTAATATTTCTTTTTACCTGCATGCAACTCTACTGTTAAAATGTGAATCCCTAAACATGTTTTGGAATTAACCTATAGTTTATTTTCAGACGTTGTAATTTTGGTATATATGTGGAGTGTATATATGCATATTTTGGAGCGATAAAAAATTAAAGGGAACAATAACAACAAAAAAAGACTTGTTCAAGGAACTAATGGAAACAGTAAACTTCTGCCCAAAGCAGTAAACTTCTGCATCGAAAATTAAAAAATAAAAAAGACTGAGAAGGGCTGGAGAGATGGCCTAGCGGTTAAGAGCACCAACGCCAACTGCTCTTGCAGAGGACCCAGGTTCAATCCCCAGCACCCACATGGCGGCTGAGAACCGTCTGTAACTCCAATTCCAGGAGAACTCCAGTTCCAGGGGAATCTGAAACCCTCTTCTGACCTCTGCGGCATTGCACAACATGGGTGCACAGACCTACATGCAGACAGTACATTCATACACATAAAAAAATAAATAAAAAAAAAATTTAAAAAGACTGAGAAAAAGATGCAAGATATGTATGGCAGAATGCATGAGCTCTGACAGGGTGGGGGAGGGGCATGGAAGGGGGAATGGGTCTAAATTTGATTAAAGAAAAGTTGTATGAAATGCACAAACGTTCAATAAAAAATTAAAGACAAAACTTTCCCCCTTATTTTTCATTAATGATCAATTTATAAGTTTAAAATACTAAGACCTTAGGAGGCCTTATTTAGAAACCATTAAGCCACCTAGACACTTAGTTGAACAGATTCCCCTAAACCTTTTAGACCATGCATAGAATATAACAAACCCTGCTCTCTCAAAAACATCAAATATCTAGAAGGAAAAACCATAAGTAAAATCTGAGTACCCAAGGAAACCAAGGTAAATACAGAATATCAGACTCATAAACACAGTAGGTCATTCTCCTGTGTGTAAGAGAGACCTGGGGGGCTGGGCAGTAGATCCACCATTCAGAGCTCTTACTGCTCTTCCAGAGGACCCCAGTGCAGTTCTCAGCACACATACGCACACACACTCTCTCTCTCTCACACACACACACACACACACACACACACACACACACATACACACACACACGCACACACACACACGTACACCCTTGCTCTGTGATAGGATTCTTTGCCTGCTAATATTTTACTTTCCTATCTTTTCCCAATGAGCCATTTATTTGACTAATATAATAAACAGAAATAAAAGAGGCACTCAAAAGGTACAAGGTTGTGAAGAGAAGGTTGAGTCATGGATGTTAGAATAGGAGGCCACATCATCTCAAAGCGGGCCGTGTAGACAGGAAGCTGGGAAAGTAGATGGCTGATGATCACATCACATGGCACATCATGCCTGTATTCCTATTGCCATCACAGCTGATTCATACCCTCAGTGGTTTCAAAGTGCTACCTCAGAATTTTGGAAATATAAAATATAGCACAGTATTAGTGGATCAAAGTAAAAAAGGAGTAGGCCTACACTCCACTCTGTGGGCTGCAGGACAGTCATGAGGCCCACACCCTGATCTGCAGAGTGCAGGATAGTCATGAGGCTACCTACCTTCCTTGTCTGGTGTCCCATCTTCAAAGACCACACTGGCTGTTGACTGCTCTCATGAAACCTAGTAGTCAGTTGCTCAGCATTTGACATAGTTTTGACATACCCTTTAGGACTGGGAATTCAGAAGGACATCTTAGGTGACCAGATCATAAAACAAATGGAAATTGCCTTTACAAAGAAGCTCATTACAACTAAGCAGAGTTAACAAGACAAAACTCATAGAGTGAAAAAAAAACCTGAAAAGCAGGGCAAAAATTTGCTTTATTGCTAGACTTTAAGGCCATCTTTGATGGATTCATTCTCCTAGGCTAGGTCACACAGGAAGCTGAGGATGAAATTAGGCTGTTTTTCTGCCTTGTTACAGATAAAAGCCAAAGTCTATTGCATTCCTCTCTAGTTCTCCAATATGAACAGAGACAATGCACACACCCAGCTTATTTGCAAGAACATGAAGATAGAGGAAAGCCTGTCCCTCAGCTGTGAACTCTCCATGTGTATCTTACCTAGAAAACGTAGGCTAGTAATGATGTATTGAATAGGAGGACTTGGGGATTGTGATGCTTAAGCCTCATGTCACAAAGGAAGTCATGTTAGAGTCTAACGCTTACTACTGAAAGCTAGACTACAACCCATCCTAGAAATTGTTTTACTTTATTGCAAATACTCTGGGATTGGTCACTTGTTTGAAAACAAAGAAATCAGCAAGAAAAGCTTAAAATGAATCTGAAGAAATATATTCAAGAATCCTCTATCATAAGCAATGGGCCAGCTTATTGAAATGTGCAGCTAACTCTGCCCACAGTGAAAGACCAAAATAGAGGACCCAGATCTGTGCTCCATCCTGAAATCCCTATAGAGTCTTTGCCAGGGCCAGTCATTTTTACAATTATTGGAACAGTCTCATTTAAATATTCTTTTTAAAATGTATTTTGTTTTATGCATATAAATGTTTTGCCTGCCTACATGGAGGTGTACCATATGCATACAATACCTGAAGAAGCCAGAAGAGGGCATAGAATCCATGGACCTTGCTAGCCACTGTGTGGGTGATGAGACAAGGGACCCAGGTCCTCTGAGAGAGCAACTAGAGCTCTTAATTGCAAAGCCATCTCTCCAGCCCCTATTTTGATTCTAAAATCAAATATATGCTATAAAACACTTTTTTATGAGAGCAAGAAGAATATGTTACAAAATCAAATATGCTGTTAAGTATAATTTATCTGAAGACTGAAGCCAGTAAGTAGAGACAGCAGGTAATCTTAAGACTCGAGAATGAATGGCATGTGAAGTTTCCATCTCCTGTTGCAACTTTAGATGAAGAAATGGACTCTGGATCTACTTAACATCTCTCATTAAAACTTTCCTAAGTAAAATGAAGCATTTTCCCATACAGGACAAGGAGGACCACTGGGACACTACTTAACAATTGCTTTTTATGTATGCACACAGAGTGCTACACAGCTCCTCATGTCCTGGGGGAGTCCTGTGTCTCATGTTAAGGAATGCTTTGCACTTTTAAAATTTTTCCTTATCATATAGCCCCATCTACTCTAATGATAAAAGATTGAAAGTCAAGTTAAATTCTCAAAGAATCATTGAATTCCCTTCTGGAAAGAAAGGAAGGAAGAAAGGGATGAAGGGAGGAAAGGAAGCGAGGGCGGGAGAGAGGGAGGGAGGGAGGCAGCAGGCAAGGTGTGGGTATTTCTGTGAGTCAATAAGTGACTTAGAAATAGTTTCACTAACTCAAAGGAGGAGAAGGATGGGCCACCAGTCCTCTTTTCCCCCTTTGTCCTCACACACCCTCTTTCCCATCTTGGGAGAGCGTTGATCCTGTTGTCAAAGAGATGGAGGAGCTGGGCCCAGCTTAGATTCCCTTCATCATTCCTTTCAGGCAGGTGTTGCTTCATTGTACTAAGGAGAACAAAGAAGTCTTTACACATAAACCAATTATCCATCACCCTCTTCCTACGCCTAAGATCTTATTACTGGAACCTCGTTATAAGGAAACCATTGTGAGGGCATTCACCACATGGAGAAGATTTTTCTCATCTGAACACCAATTCCCTAATATATCTTGTTCTGTTTTCAAAAAGACTGCAGGAAAAGACATGTGGACAGCCTGAACCTTTTTCCAACATCAGTAAAATTAAGTAGATGATGTCCTAAACATTAGTGCATGGTGCTGAAGGTGGATGCTACTCCTCCTTAGCAAGAGCTAGGACAGGCAGCACTATAGAGAGAAAGTTCAAGGAAGAGCACCATGCCTTTGCTGTCCACTGGAGGTTCACACCCCTTACCTTGCTTGCATTCAAGTTACATTTTGCTTTTCCCAGATGTGTCAGTAGGTGATCTGAAAACCTGCACATAAAGTTCTGTAGCCTGAGTTGTAAATCACTGGAAACTAACTATATGATTTCAGAGTCTGTATCTTCATTTTGAAATCCTAATGGTTTTAGCTTGAAGCCTCTGCCAGGTGCCATCCTTAGTCAAATAGTTAATGACCTATTCATAAAATGCAAATGCACCAGGTAGAACTCTCAATTTATAGGAATACTTTTGTATTCAGAATCATTTTTCAGCAGGAACAACCCGTCTTAAGTCTTTTGCTTCATAAAACTTAATAGTTATATAATAGGTTTTCTTAAAAGAACACATACCTTTATAATTAAATAGAAATCAAAGTCAGTTTGCTTCATGACAACTTTATGATTTATATGGAAACTGGTGCAAGGACAAGGCTCAGCAAACAGCATCCTCCGGTCTTTGTTTTATTAATGCATTTTTACACTTAACTTCCCATACTTTTTAGGAGTATGAGTATACCTGGAAAAAATACTGTTGACCAAAAACAGCTACAAAATGTCTGCTACCTTAGAAGAAAAAGCTGTCAGGCACTCTCATGTTGGTCTCTGCACATCTTCTCCTTAAGAACTCATGTTAAATGGGGCCCTTAACCAATATGCTCTGTGTTTTCTCCTTTTCTCCTTTTAAAGTCACCTATTACGAGTAATGAGGTCTTAAAAAGTCAGCTCTGGGAAGAAAATGTTTACAGCTTCGTGCAAAGGAGGAAAGCAGGAAAGTAGCGTTCAGGATTCAGGCAGCACAGGTTTCTGTCACAGCTCTGTGCCCAGGCTGGAAGGCCAGGCTGCACACAGCATACTTTCCGCAGTGGCTCCAGGTTCTGCTCCCGGCCTCTCCTTATACAAGCTGGGTTAGGAAAGATCTGAAGGCATGCTCCAGATGTCACAATTTCTTTAGAGGAAGGTGTGAAGAATAAGACACAGGATGGGAAAACAGCTCCAAAGTGATGGTTAAAAACAGGAGAAGCAATGCATGAGGGAAAAGAGCTTCACACAGTGGAAAACGGCCCGGAGAGAAAAAGAACTTCCAGACTATTTTTACTTCAATACAGTCACCTTCTGCAGATTTTAGAGTGTGGGTTTGGGATGACTCTGGCCATCTGTAAAATGCACAGAGACATGCAGAAAATATGGAAGAGTGTGCCAGAAGGAGAAGGCCCCAGGGATGCAGATCTGACAGGACCTGGGAACAGCACAAAATCATCTTCCCCAAATCCACAAGTTGGTGATCCCCGTGACACAGAACATTCCAGAGGAAAACACCAAAGCAGCAAGACAGTAAGTGATAGCCCACATGCCACAACACTCAGCCTATCCCTAAGCCACAGGCATAACTACTGACACTGCCTTAAAAAATTCCAGGAAACTAAAAGAGTGGTTTATTTTGATGGGAAATGAAGCATATATACATGAAAGCAAGGAAGCAGATTTTACAAGGAAAGAAAGTAGAGGACATGTGGACACTGTACCATAATTCAGCCTCCAGGCAGAACTTTGCTCCCTGAGGCAATGCTTCTCAGAGCGTGGCCCCAGGACCAGCGGCAGAGCCTCAAGACACTGCTGGATACCCACACTTTGGGACTACCCCAACTACTGAATCGGGAGCTCTCAGCTGGGCCTGTCCATCTGTGCCTCACTAGCCTGAGGTCGATTCTGTTGGGTGCTGGATAACCATTGCTAACCTGGGGTGGATTCTGTTGGGTGCTGGATAACCATTGCTAACCTGGGGTGGATTCTGTTGCATGTTGGATAACCATTGCTAACCTGGGGTGGATTCTGTTGTGTGCTGGATAACTGTTGCTCGTTCTAAACACTAGTAAACAGCCACTGGGGTACAAAGCTTCAGGGAAGCACATGCCTGCTTGCTGGAATCTCTTTCTAAGGTCCCAATGCATATAGTATCCATTAGCAAGGCTGGGACAGGATCTCACATGCCTACACAGGTCCTGCTGGGCAGCCATGGTCCTGGAAGGTCTGTAAGGAGCGAAGCTAAGCAGCCTTCAGCCCAAGGCTCTGCAGATCTTTGTCTCCAGTGTCTTGTTGCTTTGAGAAAATTGCAAACTCAGTTTTGGCAGGTTTTACCATTTTCTTAAGAAACTGGAGGTCTAATGAGTATTTTTTTAACTTGACAACTACTTCAAATTTTTAAGGAAGAAATATCATTGAGCCAAAGAAAACTGCTCTGTGCTTCAGACTCAAGCCTATATTGGACAACGGAGATTAGGACAGTTTGATGGAGGAAAAGATAAAAATCATTATGCTGGAATCCTCCCTTTGAATGTTTGTTTCCAAAATTGCATTTCAATGGATATAGCAGCTGACTCTATGCTGTGATTTTAAATGCCTGGTTTACCATCTCCCAAGGAATCTCTACAGATCCATCTGCACAGAGGCTGAAATATCATCACTAGGCATAATTTCATTGGATTTACTTGGTGATCATGGGAATGTGGTCTTCAGCATCCTGTGACCTGCTTCCAGTCCGGGCCTCTCTGGTGCTCATGATGCTGTTCTGAGTATGCTATGAAGTCTAAGTTCTAATTTCCTTAGCTGTAGTTTCAGAATAAACAACACCTCTAGGAAGATTAATGAAAAATCTTCATGTACTGTTCAGATTCAATAGATAATTTTTTACTACTGTTGTTTCATCCATAGAAACCAAACTTTTCCCACAAGTAATTCATTAGATTGCATACCTCTGAGGACCGGAATGAAAGCTTAAATTTGAGAATGGAGCTTCAAGTATGAGTCAATTTCTGAAGGCTCAGGGGTTGAGTGAGAGGAGCACCAGTGGGGAATGTGGTTTGTTGTATATGTCACGCTCTGACACAAAACCCTTGGGGATGTGCGATCTGTCAAAGGCCCTCAGCCTTTAGAAGTCCTTTCTGAGGGACTTATTGGTCCACAGGATCCTCAAAAGCCTCAAACCAAGGCACCCACAGACACACTTGTATCAGCTCAGAGGCATTTTGAAAAGGCATGCATGCCCTGCTCAGGGCTCATCTCTCCTCCACCAGCTTGCCACACTTCTGTTAATAATTGAAAAGAGAGAAATCCGATGTGATATAGTTCCAACTATGTTTCACATTCTTCTTTTCATGGATTAATAATGAAGAACAAAAAGTTGTCTGGCGGTGAAATACATTATATTATAAGGCTGCCCGAACTTTTATTTTGAAAAATTTTGCTTAGAACCCTTTGGCTATTTCTAATAGAATATAAATATGAAAGTTGAAATATCTAAATTATCTTAAATCACTCAATTTTCCTGTTATTTTGCTGTTAAGTTCAAAATAGTGGAATGCATAAAGCATTTTTCTGAACATGTAACAATTCTTACTTTAATGACTCTCATGTGATACTGGAAGTTTACTAGTAATGCAGATGTGAAGGTAAGAAGTCTTTAACTTAGGCAACAATAGCCAGCACCAGGATAATGCAATTGCATAGTGTACCCAGTCCTGTGCAGTATACTGGAATCTAAATTGGAGATCAGCAAACACTCAGGAATGTCTTGCCAGTTTTATGCTATTTTTATGCAGTATGAGTTTAGAGTCTTTTTATAAAGTTGTTTTATTTTATGTATACAAGTGTCTTGCCTGCATGTGAGTACACCCATACAATCCCCAAAGAGGCCAGAAGAGAGTGTCAGATGCCCCTGGCACTGGAGTTATGGATGGTAGCTAGCTGTCATGTGGCTGCTGGGGACCAAACTGAATCCTCTATAAGAGCAGCCAGTGCTCTTAACCATCATCTCTCCAGCCCTGAGTTTAGAGTCTTGATAATTGCACTCTTTTTTATTTTATTTATTTTTTATGTGCATGAATGTACTGTCTGCTTGTAGGTTTGTGCACCCATGTCATGCAATGCCGTGGAGGTCAGAAGGGGGTGTCAGATTCCCCTGGAACTGGAGTTCTCCTGGAATTGGAGTTACAGACGGTTCTCAGCCGCCATGTGGGCACCTGGGTTAAAACCCAGGTCCTCTGCAAGAGCAGTCGGCGCTCTTAACCGCTAGGCTATCTCTCCAGCCCCAATAATTGCACTCTTAAAGGACCCAGCAAAAGAGTATGGCTTGGTTTTGCTGGACAAAAAATGGCATCGAAGCCACCTTGAAGAATCGGATTGATGAAAATGAGAGAAAAGCCATCTGGTAGAAACTAGAAGAGAAAAATGGAGGGAAGTGCAGATGGGGGGAGGTGCAGAGGAAGGAAAGAAAGAAGGGAGGGAGAGAGGAGGGAGGGAAGAATGGAAAAAGAAAAAGGAGAGAGATTTTCTTTTTCTCATGTCCCACCCTTCCATGGGATCCAATAAACAGCCATATACCCTTGAGTAAAGTCAATTACTTCCTCAAATTGTCTTTGTTCTGCTATGGATCTTATATATAAGGTTCAACTAACATGAATGATCCTATATATTGATCTAGAAGAGACAAACAATAAAATAGACAACCAAAGAAAATAATAATCCAGAGCTTCCAAGTTTCAATGGTGAAAGAATATTTTGATAATTTAGAATAACTCATAGCTAGTTCTGTAAATCTCAAATCTGGCCAAGAATTCATGGTTTAGGATCTCATGGGCTCTGGAGGAGAACCTAAAACTATTATTTTGCTAAATAGAACTGCCTTTTAAATACATATCTCTACACCCACAGATTAGTGCAGCTCTCGGACCTCACTGAGAAACTTCATGGTACAGTGGATTACAGTTAATACAGAGACTCACAACTGGTCAAAGTGTAGATATTAAGTGTCTATGGTGTTCCAGCCATGAATGGGACATAAGTGTCTGTGGTGTGCCAGCCATGAATGGAACGTGTGTCCGCAGTGTGCCAGCCATGAATGGAATGTAAGTGTCGGGAGTGTGCCAGCCATGAATGTAACATAAGTATCCATGGTGTGCCAGCCATGAATGGAACATAAGTGTCCACAGTGTGCCAGCCATGAATGGACCATAAGTATCTGTGGTGTGTCAGCCATGAATGGAACATAAGTATCTGTGGTGTGTCAGCCATGAATGGAACATAAGTATCCGTGGTGTGCCAGCCATGAATGGAACATAAGTATCTGTGATGTGCCAACCATGAATGGAATGTATTTATTTTCTTAAGGGGATGTAGCCCCTCCTCATGTTGACCATGGTCCACTGGATGGCCCCAGAGCACACAGGTAGCACAAACTGGGTTCAGTGGTTTAAAAAATAATAAACAGAAGGAAATAAAAGCATGATATGAAGGTCAGGGGGCATGGGGGTGATCCAAGAGGGTTAGAAGGGAGACATGAGGAAATCATCAAAATCATGACATACATGCAGTTTGCGAAGAATAGATAAATGTGTATTAAAAATAATCTGATGAAAGCCATGTATGGTCTCAACACTGAAGAACCAATTGTCTCATCAGTTCAATGAGCATTTGTTTAACATCTGCAATGTGCCCACCAAAGCCTGGAGTAAAGAAGAAACAGACCTTGGGTCCTGAGGCTGAAACTGGACATCTATGGAAGAAAATTTATTATGGCAAAACATATACACATACCACACAAACATATACACACATACACATACCATACACACATATGCATACACACATATACACACATACACACATATGTACATGCATATACACACCCATATACACACACCACACACACATATATACACACATAAATAGGCACACATATATACACACATAAGTACACACACATATACACAGAGACATATACACACGTATATGCACATACATACACACATACAAATACCACACACATATATACATACACACATATATACACATACACACACATATACACACATACACATATATACACACATATACATACATATACATGCACATATACACACACCACACACATATACCCACACATACACACACCACACACATATACACACACTACACACACATATACACACACATACTCATATACACACCACACACACATACACACACATGCACACACACACCACAGGAAGAGACAATAATGTGCATTAAACGCTGGGTTAATGAATTACAAGGATGATGGTTTGACCCATCTGGCTTCTCTGGAACACTTCCAGATGAGCTAATGTCTCAGACTAGTCTCAAATAACTGTGTTTCGAGTGGCTGTGAATATGGTCATGCCTATGCTGAGCATGACTGCACCCTGCCTCCACAGTGAGTAGCCAAGTGTGTGTCACAAACATCTTTTGTCCTGGACTGTGTGGCAGTCCCATGCTCATTCTTTTCAGCTAACCCACTCTTTTTATAGCTTACTTGATTTTTTATAATGCTTTTATTGATGTTTTGTGTATTTCAGACATCATTTCTCAGTTCAGTTTAGACATATTCCCCTTTCCCTTCCCTCCACCCCACCCCAGATCATCCACTCTGCCATAACTGTCCTGCATCTTTCTCTCAGTCTTTTTATATGCTTAGGAATTCACATCTTCCTCCATTAATTTTATATATACTCTAAAATATGGATACATACTCTCCTCACATAAACAGTAATTACACAGTCTGAAAATAAGTGGAGGGTAGATTATAGAGTCTGTTAAAATATTTACATTATAGCAACATAGTTGCTTTCAGATAAACAGAAATATAACAATAATGTTGTTCAGCTTGCCTGTCATCTGGGGATTTGGTGTTAGCATCCACAAATGAGGGAAACAATTCTCTATTTGTCTTTCTGGGGCTGTGCTACTTCACTTAGCATAATGGCTTTGAGTTCCATCCATTTACCTGCAAAGTTCATGATGTCATCTTTCTTTACTACTGAGTAGTACTACATTGTGTAGATATACCACATTTTTGTCATTCACTTGTCAGTTGAGGGGCATTTGGGTTGGTTCCAGCTCTTCTTTATTGTGAAGAGAGCTGCAATATACATGGATGTGCATGTATCTTTGTGGTAGGATGAGTCTTGTGGGTATATACCCAGGAGTGGTATGGCTGGGTCAGATGGTAGGCTCATTTTGAGTCTTTTATGGGTTCTCCACACTGTTTTCCGTAACAGTTGTATGAGTTTACATTCCCACCAGCAGTAGATGAGTGTTCCCCTTTCCCCACAACTTCTCCAGCATTTGGTGTCTTTTGTGTTCTTGATCTTAGCCAGTCATATCAGAGTGAGACGATATATGAGAGTGGTTTTAATTTGCATTTCCTTAATTATTAATGATGTTGAACACTTTTTAAGATGTTTCTCAGCCATCTTTACTTTCCACACTGGTGAAGTCTCTGTTCAGCTCTTTACTCCATTTTTTGAGTAGGTCATTTGTTTTCTTCTTTGTTTTTTGAGTAGTCTATATATTCTTGACATTAATGCTCTGTCAGTTGAATCACTGGTGAAGATTTCCTCCCACTCTGTGGGTTTTCTCTTCACTTCCTTGTTTGTTTCTTTCACTGTACAGAAGCTTTTGAGTTTGATGAGGTCCCATTTGTCAACTGTTGACCTTATTTCCTGGGCAGCTGCTGTCTGATTTAGAAAGTCTTTTCCTACACCTATGTCTTGTAGGTTGTTACCAACTTTTTCTTCTATCACCTTCAGGGATTCGGGTTTTACATCGAGATCTTTGATCCACTTGGAGTTGATTTTCGTACAGGGTGAGAGGTAGGGGTTTGATTTTGTTCTTCTACAAATGGTGATCCAGTTTTGCCAGCACCATTTGCTGAAGATGCTATCCTTCCTCCACTGAGGGCTTTTTGCCCCTTTGTCAAATATAAGGTGGCTGAAATTGTCTGAGCTCAAGTTTGCATCTTCAATTTTGTTCCATTGGTCAACGGATCTGTTTTGTGCCAGTACCAGGCTGTCTTTATGACTATGGTCCTGTAATATAGCTTGAAGTCTGGTAGATCAATCCCACCTGTATCGCATTTTCAATCAGGGTTATTTTGGCTATTTGGGGTCTTTTGTTTTTCCATATGAATTTAAGGATTTTTCTCCCAAGTCCGTGAAGAAGCACATAGGGATTTTTATTGGGATTGCATTGTATCTGTATATCAATTTGGGTAAAATGGATATTTTTACTATATTAATTTTTCCAATCCATGAGCATGGGAGATCTTTCCATCTTTTGATGTCATTTTCAATCTCCTTCTTCAGGGGTTTAAAAAATTTTTGTTGTAGAGATTGTTGGCATCTTTGATCAGATTTGTTCCCAGGTATTTTATTATTTTTGAGGCTATTGTGAGTGGGGAGGTCTTCTTATATTCCTTCTTCACTTGTTTATTGTTGGTGTAAAGAAAGGTTACTGATTTTTCCGGGTTAATTGTGTATCCCACCACATTACTAAAACTCTTAATCATTTCTAGAAGTTTTCTGGTGGAGTTTTTAGCATCTCTTAGGTAAACTATCATATCATCTGTAAAAAGGGATAGCTTAACTTCTTCTTTTCTGATTAATACTCCTTTAATTTCCTTCTCTTGTCTTACTGCCCTAGCAAGTGTTTCAATCACTATGTTAAAAAGGAGTGGCAATAAGGGGCACCCTTGCCTGGTTTGCACCTTTAAGGGAATGGTTCCAATTTTTCTCCATTTAGGATGATGTTGGCAGTGGGTTTGCTGTATATGGCTTTGATAATGTTGAGGAATATTCCCTTCAGTCCAATTCCCTCTAGGACTTTAAACATGAAAGGATGCTGGATCTTGTCAAAGGCTTTTTCTGCATCAACTGAGATGATATGTGGTTTTTGCTTCTCAGTCCATTTATGTGTTTTATGATATTTATTGATTTATGTATGTTGAACCATCCTTGCATCTCTGGTATGAATCCAACTTGGTCATGATGGATGATCTTTTTGATGTGGGTCTGTATATGATTTGCGAGTATTTTGTTGAGAATTTTTACATCTATGTTCATTAATGAGATGGGTCTATAGCTTTCTTTTTTGGTTGTATCTTTGCCTGGCTTTGGTATTAAAGTGATACTGGCTTCATAGAAGGAATTTGGGAGAATTCCCTCTGTTTGTATCCTTCTTAACAGATTGAGTAGTAATGGTTGTAGGACCTCTTTAAATGTTTTATAGAATTCTGCTGTGAATCCATCTTGACCCAGGTTTTTTTTAGTTGGGAGGTTTTTATTACATCCTCAATTTCCTCAAATATTATGGGTCTGTTTAAACTGTCAATCTCTTCTTGGTTAAGCTTTGTTTGTTCCCAGGATTGCAAATATTCATCCACTTCTCTTAGGTTTTCAAATTTAGTGGTGTATAGGTTTTTGAAGTATTCCCATGATTGTCTGGATCTTTTCTTTGTCTGTTGTGATGTTTCCCCTTTCATCACAAATACTATTGATTTGGAGTTGCTTTTTCTTTTTCTTTTTTTTGGGGGGGTTAACTGGGCTAGAGGTCTGTCTATTTTGTTTATCTTTTCAAAGAACAAGCTTTTGGTTTCATTGATTCTATGTATTATTTTCTTTGTTTCTATTTCATTGATTTCTGCTCTGATTTTTGTGATTTCTTCCTGTCTTTTGGGTATAGGCTTCATTCATTATTTGCTCTCAAGTGTTTTAGCTGCAGTGTTAGATCGATTATTTGTTCCCTTTGTTTTTTTTTTTTAATGTGGGCATTAATAGGGCTATAAATTTCCCTCTCAAGAATGGGTCTGAGTTTTAAGAGTTTTAGTGGTTACCCCTCCCCTAACATTGGATTGGCCATCTTATTTTTTATTTCATTTTTTAACAATAAGTAATAAGTTATGAGTACAAGCATCCTTCATGTAAAACCAATTTGCAAGTAGCTATGCCCAAACCCACATAGCCCAAGGCTCCCACCATCCAGCTGGAGGGGCTTGTATGTACAATCATGTTGATCAAATAAGCATCCAGACTATATTGCTGTAGTTTCACCATTCACCCCAATCGTAGCCCTTACATTCTACCATGCCCCCTGTTCCACAGATTGTTCCCTAGGCTTAAAAAAGGGGAACATGTGGATGAGAAGCAAAACAGTCTACTTTCTCTGGATATGTCGTTTTGGACTCTGATCAGTTCAGGCTGTTTCCTTTCATGGGTTGACAGTTTGTCCAGGAATAACCTTTCAATCCTACTAATGAAGCATAAGCAGTTAGATATATAGGTATTTAAACAGTACTAATTATCATGGTAGGTTATTTTGGTATATACACAGATGTTTGGATGGTATGCTAATCCATGAATTATAGGTTTTCTGTAAAAGATGACAAGGTCTTACTGTGGCTTATAACATTTCCTAACCACTAGAGGATGTAAGCTTGTGGCATCAGCCGTGGGTTATTCCTCCAAGGAGAGAGCTACTAGCCAATTAGATTTGGGATATACAGACATATGGCTGCCACTGCTGCACAGTATTTCCAGCAGGTGAGGTGTAGCTGATGCAGACAGAGGAGTCTTGCTTGACTCAAGGAGAACAATATTTGCTTTATTAGTTTAGTGACCTTTGGTAATATGCCCTGGAATTCCAGAGACCAACTGTACACTTGCAAGTGTGACCTCAATACATCTTTCCCATGCTTACAACAGGTCTTCAACCGCAGGGCCTTACTGCCTCACTTCATGCAGGTATCCCAGTTTACAGGCAAGAAGCCTTTACCTTTTGGGGTGGGGGGTTTGGATCCCCTGGCCAACATTTCCTTGGTAGAATAATCCATTGCTGATATCAGAGCTCTCCTGTATTAATATATTTTGCTTAATTGCACAGCTTAAAAAGACTTTAGTATTATATTTGGCTCTGAATAGAGAATAATACTTTTCACAGTTCCTATGTCTATTAGTCAATTAAAGAAAGGAGTCATACCGGTTTTATAAGAGATTACCTCTATAACAGTCGGCTCTAATTTACAGTTAGAGAATGACTTCATTTCCATCATGTTTTTCTTTGTTCTATCAAAAGGAGGTAAGAAAGTCTCTCATATTATTTGTGGCACCTGGAAGATAAGGTTCATTAGGACTCATTATAAATAGTTGTTACAAATAGGATCCACAGAGATGTTTGATGCTTGTAGCAGTCTGAGGCTTTCCTTCCTTTTAATGTTTAGATGGGCCAATTTCTCTGCTGGTATTTCTTGGTACATCCTGCACAATGCAAAGCTATATCTTTTCTTTCTCAGCCATTAAGTTGGTGACATTTTGACCTGTGTGAACATACAAATCTTTTCCCATAGTTAGTTTTAAGATTTAAATTGAAAAATTTGACAAAAAGGGGGGATACAGTTATATATTAAACCTTTTTGGATTGGCCATCTTAAACAGAAAGCTGGTAGGTCACATCTCTAAGCTGAGCATCCAGGCCTATATGACTCCAAGCAGGTCAGTTGAAGGGGTTCTGTTTGAGATAAAGAGCCTTCCTCCCAGACCAAGAACTGTCAGGAAACGTCATCTTCATGACTTCTTACTGACTTCTCTCAAAGATGGCATGTGCCTTGCAAGAGGAAGATTACATAAACCCTTTCCTCCCAGTTTGGTTTTGTTGGTGTTTTTGTCACAGCAATGGAGCAGCTAACTAGATCAGCTGTGTTCAGGCTTATCAGAACCTGTCATCTGTGTCCTTGGGCATGCATGGAAGGGGTCAGAGACAACTGCCCATCAGTAAGCAGTTGGCTTTTACTCATTTTCTCAGCCCTCATGAATCTGCAAACCATGAGAGAAGGTAGAAGCTGAACTTGGGAGCTTACTCATAGCCCAGGTCTGAAACAGAAGTTACTGGGACATGAGGACTCTTCCTCTAGAGCCCAGTGAATGAAGTGTCAAAGCAATAGGGTTTTTCTGATGATGAACCAGCCCTCTAAGTGAAATTGTCAATGCATGGCAGTTCCTCAAGTGGGAAACAGCTTAAAATTTGGCCTGACTGAGAAGAGGAGTGCCTACTCTGCCTTGCTCCCTCCTTTCTCTGTACCAGATAAGCACAATTCTTTTTCTTCCCACCAAAGCAGATGATAATATTTAAATGAATAGCATCCCACACCCTATCCCTGTGATGCGTGGTCACCACATCTCAGCAAACTGCTCATTTTGCCAGCAAGTCCTTAAATGGAGAAGTTGTCCCTAGCACAAATCCACTTGTTTGAGCAGTTCAGTGATGTAGGCTGAGCTGCCTGCTGAGGTGGGCAGGGTCTTAAGCTGTCTGTGCAGAACATTTCTTCTAATTGGACAGTTCTGTCTGCCAGCCACTTAAGATTGCACACCAGCCCGAGACATCAAATGGTCCTTGCCCAATCCAATTGCACTGGCTGCAATTGAAACAACTGCCTTGACATAGTGCAGCTCTGAGCATGCTCAAGGGACCTGACATTCACCTCCTGCACAGTTCAAAGAATGTTTTGAGCAACAAGTCAGACATCCACAGATAGAAAATCCATGCGTCAACAATGCCACAGAAGACTTGGGATTCATCATGCTAATGAGCAGATGTAATACCTGAGGCAGTTTATTCCTCTCCACCTCAGAGTCTTATATTTTAGCCAACATCAAGCTTGGGAGAGAACAGACGTCCTTGGAGCCCAGCTTATCTGATGGGACAACATAACCTTTAGGTCTGATAACTGTGCCAAATATTGAATATTTAAAAGCAAATGTTATTCTAATTAACTGCATTCACATGTGGCAGCAGATTCTCTCACAAATGCTAGCTGAGGACTTACCTCAAGACCAACATCAGAAGAGCAAAACTGAATGTAGGAGTTTAAAGCCAAGTTTGCCACCCCTGACCTTCAAAGATCAGCAAGCATTGGGACCTGGTGCATTTTCATTGCACCGTGAGCTCAGGTCATAGTCAACAGTGATGCCACACCATCACAGACAACAACCCCAAGGCTAAGAGACACCCAGGACAGGTCTGTGAGAAGGATAAATAAACCTCCACTCTTCTAGAATGACTTTGGAGACTCAAGGCTATGGTGACTTTCACATCAGTGTCTATTTCTTTTCTAATATTTTGAAAACTGGTAATATGTACTTATTATAGATCTATTATAAAACACTGATAAAAAGAATGTAATTCAACTATGCATACATAAAAATCAAAACCCCCAAACCTAAATATCTATATATATCTTTATCTATATAAAATTTAGGTAAATAATTTCCTAACTTTTTCCTTGTCATGCATAATAAGTATAATGCCAATAATATCTGGATTTTATACAGAATTTGTTCCACAATATCTTTTAAAACAAATATTATGTTTCTATAAAATTGAATACATATCTACCTCATCATTTAATAATACATTTTAAAGATGAGACCTAATTCTTTATCAACCCTTCTACTCGAAGACCTCTGGTAGACATGTCCATAAGCATCCCTGATTCTTTCTGCAGCCCTCCACAGTTCATGCTTCTGAACAATTCATAACATTTTGCTTACAGCACTTAGAAAGCTGCCTGTCCTGTCAGTTTAGCAATGTTCTCAGCAACACCTATGTCTTCGACAATTACCTGACAATCACATCCAGCATCCTCTGCTTGTGAACAAGTGTTTGTGTTCTTCCTCTAGGTACTCCACAGTCAGGGAGCAGACTCCACAGAGCACAAATATATCAGAGTAGTCCCCCCACCAAACCCATCCGAATCCAGGCATTTCCATAACACAAAGAATACTCATGTCAATTTGAATATTAATTTTATGGAAAAGCCACAAATTCAATCAGCATTCTGGATTTTGCCTATGTATCATACATTGCCTGGAATACCACTATGATGCTTGTGGCTACAGAGCATCAATGCTGGTTTGGGATATGACTGGACTTGGAAGACAGCTTCAAGCCACCATAATCCTTCTATGAGAGGACAGTCAATATGGAGGCTTCAGTCCAGCTCAGAATGGCCATTGCCTCCTAGTCTTGGTCCTGCTGCAGCCTTCCACACTTATCGAATCTGCAGACATCCCTACCCTGGGTAGCATCACCATTTCTGCCCCATCTGGAATGCTAATTTGTCACTTGTTTTCTTGAGCTCCAAGTTGAAAAGGAGCTTTCCAAACCTCTAGCTCCTGCCTCAGATGCCTTGTCACTTGCTGATGCACAGCTGGAAGCTCTTCTCCTATGTGAGTGCACTGATCTGCTCTCATCTCTCCCTACCAGTGGCGTGGACTAGGTTCTCCTGTCCAGGGACTCAAGCCAACCCTATGGGAGTCATTCTTCATATCCAAGGTGGCCTCTCATCTCTCAGGTATACCATCAACTATCCCTTGAATAGATTCTCTCTCTCTCTCTCTCTCTCTCTCTCTCTCTCTCTCTCTCTCTCTCTCTCTTTCTCTCTCTCTCAACAAGGCCAGAGCTTCTGTCTTCCCACACATCTTTTTTTATATCCACAAATGAAAGGAATCATAAGTAGTTCCCAAGTTGCAGCTATGTCTCCAGGCATCTTCATGTAATACTGATGACCACCATACAACACCTCCCCGGCTTTCACCCTTCCTTCCAGAAGAAAAACAAGCCATGTAGGATCCTACCAAATACCCTGTTCTTTCTTGTGGAGCTGACTTAGTTACTAGAGGCAACTTATAGAGAAATATACAACCGTATCTAAAAAATATAGATAGAAGACGTATTAAAGAAAAATGTCTCAGGTCAGAAGTAAAGGTGTATCTCAAGGGAACATGAACATTTATTCTGGGGAGACTCCAACTTATAGCTGTAGCTCCTATAAGCAAAGTCAAAGAAAGAAGCCTTGTCAATACTTAGCTTCATTATTTCTGAAAGATTAAAACAAATTAGCTCTGAGACCTGAGAGAAGTATGCCTGGGCCTTCTTGCCAACTCTGACCTCCCTGCCAGCATGCAGGCCTTGTGCTCCCTGATGCAGAGTCTTTCCTGGTCTCACTCCCAGGCAGCTCACCAGAGTCAATAACTAGCTCTTCCTTCCAGACCCAGCACACTGGGTCATCGCTCAGTAATTATATCTCCTGAGTGCCGGCCTCTGCCCTCCACTGTGCTCTCCTTGAGAGAACACACTCTGATGAGCTCATCTGTGTATCCTCATCAATAATAGGACAAGTGAGAACATGTCTCAATGCTTTAGTGTTGTCACGGAAAGGTAAAAGATGGCAAACTAGTAGCTCTTTATAGACCAAGCAGAGTAAGAGCCAAGACTGACTTTGTGGGCTAATTCTAATAATTTACAACACACTTTGGTGTTTCCCTGCCACTGTGACATTCAGCCGAATTCAGTTTCCTTCACTATCAACCACATACATTGAGTGCTTGTGGTCAGTGGGAAGAAAACAGAAAAGGGGTCAGAAGTACTCCCCCAATACACTGTTCTTGACCTCAACTCTCCACAGCCAGGTGGGCTGGGCACGGTTTGGGTCAGAGATGATGCTTAGCTTCTTCACTGTCATTCTGAACAAGCAGGATGGTCTCCGAGTAACCCAGTGCTATGGTTGTAACTTGAATGTAAACAGATTTTGTCTATGAGCAGCATTGAGACCTACCATTTTCCTTTCCCATCCACACCCACTGGGGATAAGCAAGCTTTCTACTGGTTCCTCTACCCAGGATGACAATCATAGAAAATGATTCATCTGTCAGTTTGTTTCTGGAAAAGTCCTTACCAAAAGCATAATGTGACAGCAGATACTACCTCACCAGCATTTCTATGCTTCTCCCCTCATTGCAGTAGAGGGCTACAGGCACAGTCCTCTGGTATAGACACAACTCTGTGGGTATAACTGGTTTTACCTAATTCTCTACATATTCTTCCCTATTGCAGTGGCTATGTGAGTGAGCAAAGATTGAAAGGAAGGGGTTAACCCTGAAATTCACTAAGATCAGCTGAAACTTTGAAGGAAAGAAAGAAGCTTTTGCTGCATTAAACCACAGACACTCTAGTAATGTTTACAGTCTCAGCATTTGCCTAACTTCTCTTCTGGGATTTGACCCTACCACCAGTAATTCAATTACTTTACCTTTCTTAGAAAGAGAACTTAATCAAAAGATCTGAGGGGTCATACCTAGGACCTTGCTCATGCTAGGTAAGCACTCCAGCACCAAGCTGAATTTTCAGTCCTTCACTATATAGCTGAGGCTAACCTTGAACTTGTGATTCTCTTGCCTCTACCTCTGGAATGCTGGGATTTCAGCTGTGTGCTGCCATTGCACATGGAGATGTCCTCTGTTCACACCACCTGCAAGGGTGGCAACCTGCCAACCAGGCTGTGTGGAGATTAACCTACAAAGTAAAAGAAACCACTCTTTTATGGTGTACCTAAAAAGAGTTCTTCAACAATTAAAATAATTGACCCTTTAACATAAGAGGCCCTTATGACTGAGCAGAGCTTGAGCCCTATCAGTCAGATTACTGAGACACTCAGTTATGCACAGACACTCACAACAGATTGTTAAACAGTGCCAGTAACCATTTACAACCTAGAATTAGAATAAAGGGTGCTATTTATAATGCTTTAACATGGTTAGTTCAACTTTTGCCCCAAAGAAAAGTTTCTCAGGGCTGGCAAACCAATATTTCTGTATTTAGAGCTTAATACATTTAGGATTAATATACTTCTGTAAGTTCAGGTAAGGTATACATAAACTCAGGATTCTGGAGTCAGGTATTTAGTTGCCCATGACAGTTGCTAAAATACATGGAATATTAATTTACCTTGTGCCAGGCACAATTCTAGATATTTTACATATATCAACTTAGTTCATCCCAGCCAAAGCCTTAGAAGGAGACATTTACAGATGAGCCCACAAACTCTCATTCATTAATTTGCCCCTGGCTGTGTGGCATCTGTGTCCTGCTGAGAACAAGCAGACCACTGTTGCTTGCTATTTTCTACCTTGGGCAAAAGTGGCAACTGGCCACTCAGTGTCTCTGAGAAAGCCTTGGCCACCATCTGCTGTGGCTTTTCCCTTTCTCAGAGTTCCTAAATGTGCAATGACTTAGTGGCCATGTGTGTGTGCCACTGAGGTGAGCTACTGTCACAGAGGCCTTGAGGCTGGTGACTACAGACAGCCTGCCATATAAGCTGCACCTCACCACACTTTACACTTTCCAAGGTGGAGATGCCAAACACCCACATGATCCATCCACATAGGCACTTTGTGAAATTTGTGAACTTACATATTTGGAGGACCAACCCCATGCCTGGAAGGCAGTCTTTAGTAACTGAACATGGAAGTACTCAAAAAGTAAGAGGCAGAGCAAACTCAGGGGGCCAATGCTGAGAAACCTTCAAGGATAAGAAGGGCTAGCATTTGCTCATTAGAACTAAGTGCTGCTGAAGGCTGCAGGATGACTTGGCCCCCATGTGAGGGGACGGTGGGCAAGTCAGGGTCACCTTATTCCACATTGCCACTGAAGGTAAAATGCAGCAGATAGGAGCCACATGTTAGCATGTAGTGTCAGATGTTGAAAAAAAACTGTAAAATTAAATGATTCTATTTTTACATGCATTTAAAAGGAAATTTGTCCCTGGCTGATATGGCACAGATCTGAAACTAAATAAATGTCAATCTCTAGGCTGAGAAGCATAAATAACTGACAACAGGACACTTAAATATGGATTTCACATGAGCCTTTGCAACAAGCATGTTGGTAGTTTATAGACCCCAGAGATGTTGAGGAACTTGTTTAAAGCACCAAGTCTTCAAGAAGGAGTGCCAGAGTTAAGCCCGATGGTCTAGATGAGGACTCTGGTGCTGATATGGCCATTCTCCCCTCAATTCTTATCTCTGAGCAACTGTGTTCATGAAGAAACAAACCACAGCTAACACAGAGTAGAGCTTAGTCTCTGGTCTCTAAGTTTATCATCTTAACACCTAGGTCCATGCATCTGTTCACACCTGTGTGTTGTACATGCCCTGAGTGCATGCACCAACTGCTTATTCTCATGTCTTCAATGGCTTCCCATGGCCTATGGGGTCAAACTCAAGTAACTTTATAAGGGATGGTCAGCTCCCAAACACTGGGTGTAAAAGGATTAGTTAATGAGTACAGTCACAGAATGGTGGATGGCTTTGGACTGCTTCCCTGAGGAAGGGATTTTCTTTCCAACCCTTTTCTGCAGAGTCCTGGCAATGTTCTCAGCTTACTGCCCCACAAGGGCTTCACTTTCTCCAACCTGAGTGGCCCATCAAGCCTGAGCACTCCATTCATTTTTCAGAGCCATCTATGAGTGTCTCTGTGCTGAAGATTATTCCCATCAGTGTGATTGCTAGAGAGAAGAAAGGAAGCAGTGGTCACTTCTGGATCGTTGCATAGGTCAGAATACACCTTCCCTCCCTACCACACAGCATCATGTTATCAGTTATTTCTTTTGGATCACAGTTGAAAAATCTGCTTTCACTAACAGTATTATTTAGTCATTATAAACCCCAAGTACTTCATGGTACACAGGATCCCAAAGGTCTCTGATGCCTGTGTTATCTACTAATGTAGTAGCAGCCTGCTTGCTAGAAACCCTACATGGTAATAGGTGGCTGCTTCCCTGAAAACTAATTATATTGCATGCCCTATCATTCCTCAAGAAGGGTCCTCTACTCTGTCCACTGAAATGCACTCAGCCCTCTAACTGGCTTGGGCAGCCATGACAAATTTTAACTGCCCCTTGTCCTGAGGACATGCTCTGGACAGGCCCCTAGGGTCTGTGCCCTAGAACATGGGGCAGATCTAAACAGGCAGCCAGAACCATCTCACAGCAGGAGACTTGAAGCCATCAGCACAGAACCTGAGCAAAGAAACAATGCTTGCTGAGATAAGCCACTGCCACATCACATATCCGCAGCTCTCTGGAGAAGCACCTTTGTTACCTGACCTGTCTTTTTCTCTGGCTCCCTTGCTCTGGCTCCCAGGCTGCTGTCTCCTGTCCCCTCAGTCTGAAGCCACCTTCACTGTCATCTGAGCAGCTCTTCTTTACAAGGTCCCCTGTGACACTTTCAGCAACGCTTCATTCTTCTTTATTTCTCACTGTTTATCAAGTTGCAGAACTATTATAAGAATGTTTATTAAATATTCAATATTTATCCCACAAAACAGTGGGTTTATTATGACAAACAAGACAACATCATCATTCTTATGGGGTTTGTGGAACAACCAACAATCACTTCTCATTGTGTCAAGATGTCTGTCTCCTACAGTAAGCAGCCAGTTCTTAGGACTGGCTTAGCACCTCAGAGTGGCTGAATTGCTTTCACATACAATCCCACTTGCTAATTAATGAGGTAATGGGTGGCTTATGGCTCATGAGCCCGTAAGCAAATGCATTACAAAGTTCTACTATAAATCTGCCTTGTGTTTGGAGCAGCATCAAAAGCCTCAACAATTCTCTCTAGCCTCCCATAAACAATGTCAAATTCTGAGTAATGGAAATGCTGCTGTTTTCAAAAGCAAGTATTTCAGAAAAGGTCCTACATAGTGAAGTTAGTGCATTTTCACAGCTTCCCTGTCAGGGAGAGAAACCAAAGGGAAGCTTTTGACTTGTTTTCCTGGGATGGAGTGGAGCAGGCTCGCACACTCTGGCCTCGCCAGTCATTATTTCCCATGCTCTGACATCTCGGTGCTGATCTTTTCTCCACCAAATGAGAAAGAACAATCTTCCACTTTCAATGGAGCCTTGAAGTTCATAGCCTGATCTATAAACCCCTCTCTATTTACCGGTGTTTCATGGCTTATCTGTCACTGTCTGAGACAATTCACAGTTTCATTCCACTTCCCCTGGATTCACCACTGGATCCAAGGGAATAATTACTCCAGAAACCTTAGACTGTAATAAACACTAAAAGCCTGGGCACTTGCCCAATCTTTATGGTATCTCGGGTGATGGGATTTCTGTTTTTCCCACTGATCGATAATCTCCTGACTTTGACTAGACTTCGTATTCAGGAGAAAATTTTTCTAGAGAAAGACCCAGCACAATGTAACACTTTCACACTTCCCATCTGGGTCTGCAATCATTTCCTTCTTCTGCTGGGACAGTGGGACATTTACAGTTAAGATATCTTTGGGGATTAAGGGAATCAAGGTGGCAATCATCTGCTTCTAGTCAACAGTTTCTACTGCTGTAAAAGCCTTCTGAGTCTAAATCTGACCTGTGCTCAATGTGACACAGTGCACATACTCATACACTGGCATACACATACCTAAACACACATCTGCATACATGCACCTGCACATACCTACATGTGCCTGAATTAGCCCAAATGTCCACTGATAGCTGAATGCATAAACAAATGCATATATATATATACATGTGTTCATATGCATGCACACACACAAAATGCAGATATATATGTACATGTGTTCATATGCACACACACATACACAAAACGGAGCTTCATTCAGGCATGAAGGAAAACAAAGTCCTATCATTTCTTCATTGCTAGTGAAATGGAATAGTACCTCATCATGTTAAGCAAAGTAAATCAGACTCAGAAAGATAAATATTGATATTTTCTCTACACGTGGAGTTTAGACAAATGAAAACTTCATGGTAGTAAAAGGAAGATGATTAGGAATGTATATGAAAGAGTATTGTATTATATGTGGATGTAAATGTCATAATAAAGCCCATTACTTAAAATTAAACCAATTACTTCATACAATTATCATATGCTAATCAAAAGATGAAAATTAAATATAAAACTCCCAAGATCTTACAGAATTGAAAAATAAATATAATTAAATATAATGCTTATGTTGATTATCATTTGTATAGAAAAATACTTCATACAATGAAAATACATTTTCCAAAACTTAGTTTTCCCCAAGTTTATTTCATTTTAAACCCTGGTTTATATTAATTAATTAATCTCCCAAAACCTGGGTAGAATGAGAGTAAAGAGATTTGGAAAGATGCTGCCTTATAGCCAAGGTTGATGCTGGAATAGAGAATGGGCTGAATTCAGTTCAAATGTCATCTCAAAGGGAAGAATGCAGCAGAGACACGTGGGGCCCAGTTCCCAGTATAGAAAAGTACAGGTGAGAAGAGAGTGTGTCCTGCAGAAGTGTCCAACAGTGGGAGGTAGAGGTGAGGCAGACCTCACTGCATGGAGACTGGCTAGAACTCTACAGATAGTTCAGCCCTGGTGATGCCTCTTCATGTGCTTCAGCCCAGGTGGCCGCTGAGTGCCCATAGGTCCCCTGCCCCCTCTTTCTAAGTTGCCTTTGCTGATGAACTTTCATTACCCATCTATGAAGCTCCAGTGACTGGCACTGAGAATTACTTCAACATGAAATAGCAAGGAAGTAGAGAACACAGAAAGCACTCCATGGGGAATAAACACAGCTACTCACTTTATCCCTCATGGTACCATGCAGGGAAACAGTACAGAAAGGTGAGGGGCAGGGTCCTTGAGGGGCTCTGATGTCCTTTAAGAGAACAGCAATTACACTAATGTTGAGTCACACAGTACACATCATGAACTAGAGGACTGTGATCGAAGCATGAGATATCCACTCCACACAGCCTTGGAGCATCGTTTCCTTGGTGGACATTTAACTACAGGAGAGCATCACTGTCCTAGTTAGCTTTCTATTGCTGTGATGAAATCACTCTGACCAAAACCAACTTGGGAAGGAAAGGGTTTACTTAACTTACATGTCCTGATCACAGTTCATCATGGAGGGAGCTCAGGCCTGGAGGCAGGAACTGAAGCAGAGACCATGGAAGAATGCTGTTTGGTGGCTTGCTCCTCTGGCCTCTGTTCAACCTGCTTTCTCACATGCCCTAGGACCAAATGCCCAGGAGTGGCATCACCCACAATAGACTGGGCCCTCCCACATCAAATATCAAGAAAATGCCTCACAGACACACCTGCAAGACAATTCAGTGGCGGCAAGCCTCAGCTGAGGTTCCCTCTTCCAGGGTGTGTCATGTTGACAGCTGAAGCTATCCAGCATAAGCACTTACTATTCTCTATATTTTTAGAGAATTCATTCTTTTTTTTTTGGGGGGGGGGTCTTTTCGAGACAGGGTCTCCCTGTAGTCCCAGCTGTCCTGGAACTCACTCTGTAGACCAGGCTGGCCTTGAACTCACAAAGATCCACCTGCCTCTGCCTCCCAAGTGCTAGGATTAAAGGCGTGCGCCACCACACCCAGCTCATTCTTTTAATTGATCTCCACCCTTAAAATAATAAAACAACATACAATATCTTGAAAAGAAACTAATTTGAACATTAGTCAAATTGGAATTCTGAGGAAAATACAAAAAGCTTAAAACAATCAAACCTGTGCTACTCAGCTAAGCAACTCATATGCAAATTTACAAATGATCAGCTGTGGTTTCCTCAACATACACGTGTGAAGATATACTGAGGGCGCTGTAGGAGGGGAATGACAGTGGAGTGGAAAGATAGCTGTGCACCCACAACCCAAGCTTCCACTCAGGCAGTTCCTGCTCCAACCTCTGAAGCAAATGGGTGAAACTGTGGGAGAAGAACACCCTGGCTCTCCCACACATCCTGACAGGCATGTGCCACATCTTCCTTACATCCTGACAGGAATGCCACCTTCTTCCTCATACCCTTCCAGACCTGCCTTAGCTCTTCTTCCCCCTATTATCACAACAGGATCAAGGGTCGTCTCAGTCTAGGAATCACATCCATACCTACATTCATTCATTCACAGAGCAAAGCTCTCCACAGTGGAGACAGGAACAGGAAACTGAACATTCAAGGTTCCCTGGGGAGGCCCTGAGTTTTAAGGGTGTTTGTTGTTTCCCCTCCCCTAGTTTCGGATTGGTCACTTTAAACAAAGAAAGAAGTGCTGGTAGGTCACAGCTCAGCTGAGGTGTGTCCTGGGCTCCTAACTCAAGTATGGCAATTAAAAAGGCTCTGTTAGGGTTAAAAAGGCTTTCCTGATAGAGCTACAAGAAGAGGCAGGAAGTGGGGCCCATCTCCAGTTACATTCCTCCTCAGGGAAAGCCCTACCTCCTAAAGGTTCCATAACCAACCCAAGGGGCCACTGGAGAGCAAGTGTTCAGACACTGGAGCCTGTGGGGGACATTTCATATTCGAAGCTCAATACCCAGTTAGCTCAAGGAGATTAGGTGAACTTTTTCTAACAACTTTTACCATGAAGTGTAAGTTACTCCCAGAGTTCTCACGTTGGTTCTGTTCTTGCTTTGCTTCTTTTTTTTTAATTTATTTATTGATGTTTTATGTATTTCATACATCATTTTTCATTCCTGTTCAGGCATATTCCCCCATCCCTTCCCCCACCCCACCCCATCCCATCCCAGATTCATGCATTCTGCCATAACTGTCCTGCATCTATCTCTCAATCTTTTTTATGCTTAGGAATTCACATTTTCCTCCATTAATTTCATATTACTCTAAAATATGTATACATACTCTCCACCCATATACAGTAATTACAGAGTCTGAAAATAATTGGTGGGTGGATTCTAGAGCCCATTGAGAGCTTCACATTATAACAACATAGTTGCTTTCAGATAAACAAAAATATAACCATACTGTCATTCAACTTGCCTTTCATCTGGGGGATTTGGTGTTACCATCCACTGTCATTCAACTTGCCTTTCATCTGGGGGATTTGGTGTTACCATCCACAAATGAGGGAAACCATTCTCCGTTTGTCTTTCTGGGACTGTGTTACTTCACTTGACATAATGGCTTTGAGTTCCATCCATTTACCTGCAAAGTTCACAATGCCATCTTTCTTTACCACTGAATAGTACTCCATTGTGTAGATGTACCACATTTTTGTCATCTACTCATCTGTTGAGGGGCATATGGGTTGGTTCCAGCTCTTCGCTATTGTGAAGAGAGCTGTAATAAACATGGATGTGCATGTATCTTTGTGGTAGGATGAGTCTTTGGGTTATATACCCAGGAGTGGTATGACTGGGTCAGGTGGTAAGCTCATTCTGAGTCTTTTAAGGGTTCTCCACACTGCTTTTCATAGTGGTTGTACAATTTTACATTCCCACCAGCAGTGGATGAGTGTTCCTTTTTCCCCACAACCCCTCCAGCATCTGTTGTCTTTTGTTTTCTTGATCTTAGCTAGCCATACTGGAATGAGATGATATCTGAGAGTGGTTTTAATTTGCATTTCTTTGATTATTAATAATGATGAACACTTTTTAAGATGTTTCTCAGCCATCTTTAATTCCTCACTGGTGAAGACTCTGTTCAGCTCTTTACTCCATCTTTTGAGTAGGTCATTTGTTTTCTTACTTGTTTGTTTTTTGAGTAGTTTATATATTCTTGATGTTAATGCTCTGTCAGATGTGTCACTGGTAAAGATTTCTTCCTACTCTGTGAGTTTTATCTTCACCTCCTTGATTGTTTCTTTCTTTCACTGTACAGAAGCTTTTGAGTCCTATGAGCTTCTTCACAGACTTGAAAAAAAAATCGTTAAATTCATATGGAAAAACAAAAGACCCTGAATAGCTAAAGCAACCCTGAGTGAAAAATGCAATACAGGGGGGATTGCCCTACCAGACTTCAAACTATATTACAGGGCCATAGTCATAAAGACAGCTTGGTACTGGCACAAAAACAGACCAGTTGACCAGTGGAACAAAACTGAAGATCCAAATTTGAGCTCATACAATTTCAGCCACCTCATATTTGACAAAGGGGCAAAAAACCCTCAATGGAGGAAGGATAGAATCTTCAGCAAATGGTGCTGGCAAAATTGGATCACCATCTGTAGAAGAACAAAATTAAACCCATACCTCTCACCCTGTACAAAAATAAACTCCAAGTGGATCAAAGATCTCAACGTGAAGCCTGAAACCCTGAAGGTGATAAAAGAAAAAGTTGGCAACAACCTACAAGACCTAGGTGTAGGAAAAGACTTTCTAAATCAGACAGCAGCTGCACAGGAAGTGAGGTCAACAGTTGACAAATGGGACCTCATAAAACTTGCTTTGCTTCTTACTTTAGTGTTCATTTTTACTTTTCTCCCCAATGGACTCAATACTGTCAGCAATTCCAGTTTATAGTCTGTGACAGTCTAAGGACTTTTTAGCTGGAAATCTTAAATGTTGCATTTTAAACAGGAAACACACATGAAGACAAAACCCAAAGGAAGGAGGGTCCTAGCTTTGCACTAGGAAAAATTCAGGGCGTGATGTGCTTTCCCTACTCAACGCATAAGAAAGTGTATGTGACAGATGTATCAGGACCAAAGACTCAGATCAATTCAGTCGGAAAACCAAAGGTTTTCATTACTTGGGGAACACTGCTGAGAAATCCCCTGGCTGCCAACAGTGGCCCTTGCTGGCAGTGAATTGGGGTAATTTTGTTTTCTTTCTGCTATGTGATGTTTAAAGGCCTTGAAGATACTGCTGGAGGTTAGGTCCCACTGTCTCCTTCACCCCATCCTCACTAGCTAGGTATGGACTGACTGACTCCACCTTTTTCTTAAGTCCTGCCTTGTCTACCTAATACTTCAAAGTAACCTAGGAGGATAGAAGACAAGAGCTACGGAAGAGCTTGACAGCAGAGTGCTATGTGAGAAATGGTCCTACCCACAGCAAGGACCCAAGCACAATGGAAGCCTATCCAAACCTGAGAGCTCTCCTCAGAAATAGCCTTTCTAAACTTAATCTTCTTGGCTCACTTAGTGCCCTTGGCTATCTGGAATCCCACCCCTTCAACAGAGTCTGGTTTTTTTTTAACTCTGTTAAGAGTTTTAACAAACTTTCTTTTTTCCTCTCTGAAGTCATATCTGAGAAAATTATTTAATCAGAAAAAATACTTTTATGAAATTATGAAGATTATCAGCCCAACTATCAATTTTCATTTTCATATCGCTAGTGTAATTAAGAAATAATCTCCAACAGCATGATTGTAAATATACTACATTTCTTAGTACGCACTTAGTATCACATCTGTTTCTTTTTTTTGAAGGATTTTTAATTTTTTATTGTTTTTTTATATGTATGACTGTTTTGCCTGCATGTATGTGAGTGCACCTGTGTCATTCAATGCCCAAGAAAGGCAGAAGAAGATCCCCTATAGCTGGAGTTACAGAAGGCTCTGCAGGGATTCCAGCCTAGGTCTTCAGCAAGAGCAGCCAGGCTCTTAACCTTAAACCATCTCTCCACCCACCCCCCAATTTTTTTTTAACTCTAGTAACTTAACTCTTGCTGGGAGAAAGTGGGAGAATTCCTTCCATGCAGAGCTACCAGAAACCAGAAACCAACGCTGGCATCTTTGTCATGTGGTCTTTGAGGAAGCTGAGGCCCATGTTTCTGCAGCCAAAGAGGAGCAAGCACAGGCCAGGCACCCACATCTGCCCTCAGCTACAGCCACCAAAGCAGCCTGTTAGTGCTCCCCCTACTGCCTGTGTGTCCTCGCTGGATTTCCCTTCAATTATAATATCTAGGGGAGCTTTAGAATTCAAACCCCTCCCCAGAAGATCTTAACATGGAATGAAAACAGGATGAAAAACGGTTCTAATGACACCAAGTTCTGGAGAGGTTGTGGGGAAAGAGGAACACTCATCCACTGCTGGTGGGAATGTAAACTCGTACAGCTACTATGGAAAGCAGTGTGAAGAACCCTTTGAAGACTTGGAATGAACTTGCCACCTGACCAGCCATACCTCTCCTGGACATGTACCTACAAGACTCATCTTACCGTAGAGATACATGCACACCATGTTTATTGCAGCTCTCTTCACAATAGCAAGGAGCTGGAACCAACCCAAGTGCCCCTCAACTGATGAGTGGATAGAGAAAATGTGATACATGTACACAATGGAGTTCTATGCCACAGTAAAGAAAGATGACATCATGAGTTTCACAGATAAATGGATGGAACTAGAAGATATTATGTTAAGTGTAGTAACACAGTCCCAGAAAACAAACGACGAATAGTATCCCTCATCTGTGGATGCTAGTGCCAATTACCTAGTTGTAAGTATTTCTTGTGCACAGCCCCTTGAGCTTTTGTCCAAGTAGTTGGGAGTGATGCATATTGGAAACAACAGCAACAACAACAACAACAGCAACAACAGAAAGGACTGAATCAAAGAACTGACTGAAATGGTGAACTTCTGCTCAAAACAGTCAACTTCCACATGGAGAATTTTGAGAAAGACTGAGAGGGAGATGAAAAGCATGTTTTGGAGAATGCACGAGCTCTGGTGGGGTGGGGGGATGGGAGTGACACAGGTCTAGATCCGATTAGTAACATAATCTGTTACAAAAAATATATATATAATAAAAAATTAAAAATAAATAAATAAATAAATAAATAAATAAATGCAAAAAAAAAAAGAAAAAAAAAAAAAAGAAAAACAGGGTTCTGCCCTGATCGTGCTGTGATTATGTCTATTTTGCTTTGTTTTGTCTTTCCTTTCTTTTTAGATCATGTAACTCTATTTTGGCTTTTGTCTTAACTGGCTTCAGTTGTTGCTGTGATAAAAGGCTCTGACTTAAAGCAACTTAGAGGAAGGAGGATTTATTTGGCTTCCAAATCCAGGGAATTGCAAAGAAGTCAACACAGAAACTCAAATCTCCACATCCACAGCCAGGAGCAGAGCAAGAACAAGCACACAGGTCCTCGCCGGCTTGCGTGCTGCTTGTTCAGCTTGCTTTCTTCATGCTGACATCGTTCAGGGCCCAGAAACAGTGTGGCCCACACTCAGCCTGGGTCTTCCCTTCTTAATTAACAGACAAGACAATCTCCCACAGACCTGCGGAGACCAGATCTAGGCATTCCCTCCCCCAGGATGCCTTCCCAGATGATTGAGGGCTGTGACCAGTTGTCATTTAAAAATAATCTTCACAGGTTCTTTTTTGTTTGGGGGATTACCCAGGTCTAGGAGCCTCTAACTCAAGCGTACCGTCTTCTCTGGTTCCTACAATAAGGATTTGCTTTAACTCTCTATTGGAATAAAATGAAAGTCTCTTTTCCATACATAGATTAGAAAGTTTTTTTCTTTACAAAATAGGAAGTATTTAACTCGATAATGTATCAGTTATAACTTATTATGGTACAATACATGCCTACTTTTTCATTCAAATGAACAAGATCACAATCCCTAACCCAATAAAAAGGCAAGTTAACTTTTATCCTAGAATAGTGACAGGGGTGTGTTCCCAAGTGATAAGGTTGTTTATCCTTAACAACCTGAAGAGTAATTCTGTGATAGACCTTAAGACTCTGAAACTGTCTACACCCACGGACAGACTCTTTAAACAATAGATATCCATGCTCAAAAATGATTCAAGCATGATTACAAAGATTTATATTCAAAAAATTGTTTATGGAGAATTGAAACTAGTATCTAATCATGGAAAATATTTCAGTAAAATATAGCACAACTATGTGGTATAAAGCAATTAAGTCAAGATTTTGAGTAAGAAAATCTGGTTCAGTTAAGAATATTTATGAGAAATAATAATTGAAAAGTGTGAAGAAAACAATGTGAAAATCTAATTTGTTGTGATATCTAACTTCTCAAATGATTATAGATATGTAACTGAATACATATATTTAAAGGTAGAGGGAGCTTCATCAAAATAGAGGCAACTATTTATGATTAGAATTTGGGCATGGTGGTACATGTCTTTAATCCCAGCACTCAGGAAGCAGAGGCAACACTTGGCAGGCAGAGGCAAGTGGATCTCTATGAGATGGAGGCCAGACTCTAGTCTACCTAGTAAGTTTCAGGGCAGCTGGTGCTATGGAGACACCCTGTCTCATAAACCAAGACAAAATAAAAAGTCAGGTGTTGGCCCATACATCTGGTTTGACACCTCTACAGTGCTATCTTTGTCACTGTGGCTCTGTAGCATAATTTGAGATCAGATATTGTGTAGCTTCTACAAGTATTCTTTCTCATTAAATTAAAATCGCTTTGATTATCTGTGGTTTCCATATGAATTTTCACATTGTTAGTTTTAGTTCTGTGAAGAAAATCTTAGAATTTTTAATGAGAGTGCATCGATTTGGTAGATTATGTTTGGTAATGTTGGTGAAGATATGGGAAAATGGAAATCCTAGTCTCTGCTGGTGGGAGTGCAAACTCATGCAGACACTCTGGAAATCAGTACAGAAGTTTCTCCAAAAGTTAAAAACAGAACTACCATGACTCACGGGAATCTTACCATGGAGATATTTGTAGGACCTTGTTTACTGCCGCTGCTCTATTTACACTAGCAAGAAAAAGGAGTCAGTCTAGATGTCTAGATATTCATCAACAAATAAATATATAATAAAAGTAAATTTTATTCAGCCATAAGGGAAGATGAAAATTATAAAATTCATAAGAAAATGAATAAATACATAAAACACTGTAAGAAAAATAAATACGTAAAACAAATACGTAAAACACTATATCAAAGAGGCAACTCAGACAGATAAATATCACTGTTCTCTGTCATATGTGGGTCCTACCTTTTAGTGTTTGTGTACTGTATATATGTGGGTGTATGTACAGGACAAGAAGCTAAGAAGCTAAGAAGCTAAGACCATGAGAGAGAGAGACATGATATTGCTGATGGGATAGGAGAGAATAGGCACTCTAATGAGATGTAATTTCTCTGGCACCCAGCTAGATGAGTTATGTAAGATGGATGGGGTTTTTCATTTGCTCATGGAAGACATGAAGTGGGAGAGGGCGAGGGTGAAGATAGATACGGGAAAGAGATCTGAATATGGTAAAATTTCATTGTATGAAATTCTTGAATCAATAAAACTTCTCTTAAAAGAAATTGTTTGGACTGCCATAATGAAACCTAAGAGTTGCTACTTAAAAAATAATTTAAAGACAAAATAAAACAGCAAATGTGGAGAATAGAGGAAGAGCAAGTGTCCCACCACCACTGTTGTCCCCTTGGTCAGGTTGGGGAGCTCTGGCTTCCTCCTGTGGACACACAGGGGTTTCCTCATACCTGTCACTACTAACAAGAGTGCTTCAACACAGGCTGGACAAGCCTGTGTCTTCTCCAGTACATGGTTAAACTAAAGGTAGCAAAATATCAGTTTCCATAAATCAGGACTAGCAAAAGCTCGAGGCATTGTATTATTTTCTATACTTTTATGTCATTTGAAATGTTCCAAATACAAAAAAGATCATTAAAATTATAGCAGGTTTGTGGGAAACAGGAATTCATGGTTTTCTCTTCAATTTTAAGTTAAATAGTTCATTCTTGAAATTAAATGTTCACTTTAAATGCAATGTGATATCCTGGTAGTTCAAAGGTCAAACCCAGCCATTTCTCCATGAAGTAGCAGCTCACACTTTAACACACAGCTGGGCTTATTCCAGTGCACTGTGTGTAGGAGACAGCTCTCAACTTTCACTAAATCCAATTACCAGATCATGACCTAAATCCCCCCAACTTTAATCCGCCTGATTTATGTAATGCATCTGAATATTCACATTCCTATTAAACTGAAAAAGAAAAAGAAAAAAAAAAAAACTGCTATTGCAGTAGCAAAAAAGCTCCAGTGAGAGAAAATTGCTGGAGAAAAGAGGCCCTGGACTGAGTGTCTATATAAACCCAATTAGTTAATATCTGAGTTCAGTTTTTCTACAATCCAGGGTCCCCAAGTCTAGTTGAAGAGGTTTGCTTACACAAACATGTTGATCAAATAAAAAGAAAAGAAAAGAAAAGAAAAGAAAAGAAAAGAAAAGGAAAGCCTGTTTTTTCTGTGATCTCACAATTCACCCCCCCCCTTGGCCCTTACAATCTTATGCACCTACCTCTTCCTCATTCAGAGTCCCTGGGCTTTGGAGGGGAGGGTGAAAGAGGGTGAGAGAGAGGTGGGGGTTCTGGGCAGGGAAACTAGGTTCTAAGGGAACCTAGTCCCTTAGCACACTAGGTTCTCTGTCCAGCTCTTTAGCATGACTTAAGGTGAACCCACCTTCCTAGGGGTAGCCCTGTGATCAGGTGATTGACCCAGAAAAACCTCATAGTCCAGTGGTTATGGACCAGGCCCCAGCTGTGTGAATTTCCTAAGTCTGCCTGGTTTTTTGAATTCTTCAGAAAAAAATAACCTCTTTTAATCTTCTTTGTCTGATTTTCTAACCATGCCTTTCCTAACACTCTTGGCTACCTCAACCACAACATCAATCTCCTTTCTCCTCCTGGCCATGTGGCTGCTAGCCAGCCATGGGTCTGACCTCCATGTGGGTGGGCTCTACCCAGCATGGCTTCAAGGCATTTTTCCCTTCTCCCCTCATTTCTCCTACTCAGGGCAGCTGCTGAGATTCACAGCTTGCTTGCTTTGAGGATTTGTCCTTCAATTGTAATAAAACCATCTTAAAGCTTTGTTTAAGTCCATTCTTATGTTATTTTATGAATGAGACCAAGGACCCCATTAGGAATCCCATTTTCCCTGTCTGCTTTCTTCAGTTTCCCCCCAAATAAACACCTTTCCCTCCATTGATATGAAAATATATTCCTCAATCTGATACTTTAAGCAATAGAACAGAAAATTACAAAAAAGTGTGTTTCAACTAAGAATCAACTGGATGCGATCCTTTCTGTATAAGTTTTGAGACTTGCCAGTCCAAATCACCCTCATGAGGTTTGGAAGCCCCTGATCCCTGATGCTGAAAATTAAACATGTGTATGTTACCCTTTTTAAAGAGGAAACAGTAGCAAAAGTGAACCACGGAATCAAGTGAGTTACACCAGGGTCTGCGTGCCACCAGCCAGAAATCAACTGCACCTAAAGGCAAAAGGCAGAACATGTGTATTTTTAAAGAAATTAGCTATGAAGCAAAGTCCTTCTTGTCAGCTCCACAGTTCTCCTCAGCAAGAGTGATGGGGTGGGAGGGCACTGTCCCACAGAACACTAGATGGCTGTTTCCAGCTGGACCATCAGACCCTGTGCCCCCAGCAGCCTTAACAAGCCAAGTTCAGCCACTAGTCCTCCAAAGGCTAATAAAGAACCAACTTAATAGTGAAAAGCAAAAAAAGGAAATTCAATCAATGAGGGCACACTGGGAAGAAGGACAAAGAGAGCTAGTGACCTCTCTCCAAGTCCATCTCTGCCTGACTCAAGCTTGAAGTTGAAGCAGACAGCCAGAGTTATGCACATCTAAGCAGTCCCAGGGCTAGCCCAAGCTTAACATTCTCTCTTCTTCCAGCCTGAGATTTCTGGAAAAATTCCATTTTCTTGGGACCCATTGTTTCAACTGTCTGATAGCCAAAGTGAGAGACATAAGTGTGTTTACAATACCCTCCTTCCTGCCAGAGGAGCCTGTTGTAGCCCTTCTGCCATGCCAACAACCTCAGGCAGGTCAAGCTGATCCTGAAACTGAAGCCACAGCTTCATCTTGTGACTTGTGTACAAACCCTAGTGGTATGACATTTAGGGTAACAATGCAAGTAATAGTGCCAATTATTCAGCTACCCTCTGTCATTAGTTTCCTTATACTTCAGTCTCTCCTGACGTGAACTTTCCCCAGTTCTGTTAAGTTTCTAAGAGAACTGAAAAGCACTATGCACATGGAAGGTTCTTAATCTTAGTGAAACTTCTGCCTAGGAGAATTGAGCTGTGTAATTTTATGGTTTAATAAATGTGTAGTGAATTTAATATTTGAGTTTAAGGGAGCATGGGCCTGGAGAGGTTGAAAAAAAAAACGTTCTCAGTTAGAATTGGGCCTGATCTGGTGATTGACCCAGCAAAGCAGGCAAGTAGAGACTTCATCTGGGCCAAAGATTATTGTCTCAACCAGCTCTCTGGGTTCTTCTTTGTTTGTTTGCTTGTTTGTTTGTTTGTTTGTTTGTTAATCATCAGAAACAAAGGTGAGTCTCCTTTACCTGAAAGTCCATCTGGCTTCAGAGCTTCAGAGCACATGTGTCTTCATAGGTTCATCTTCCAATAGTGAAAAACAACAGCAATTCAAATCTATAGGAACATGAAGAGCTTAATGAACATGGAAGAGCAGTGCCCCTGCAAACCTGAAAACAAACGGATCTACCTAAACATAGAACATCCAAAAAGAAAGGAAACATAAAAGAACACACAAATCCATGTGTCTGGATTAGAAGCTGGATGGTTTAGAGAACTCAGGCCTCTGGGCATTCATTCAGAGCTGAAGATAATCTCAGTTGATACCTGATAGATTATGTTTTTAAATTTTTAGAAATCTGATTCAAAGCTTGTATATGAAACTAAAAATGCAAAGAAATGCCAGCAGAGATGATCCTAGAGAACACCAACAAAACTCAGGAAGTCAGACCAGTAGGTATCAACCCCTGCTTAAATGAACTGGGAAACTATGGCACCAGGTAAAAACTCCCAAGAATAACAATGGGAAGCTAGGGAGTTGGCTGCATATATGTAGCTACAAAAATACCAAGTCAGCTGTCAAGAGCACTTGTTGCTCTTGCAGAGGACCTGGTTTGGGCTTCCAGCACCCTCAGGGCAGCTAACAACTGTCAATAACTCCAGTTCCAGGGGATCTGATGCCCTTTTCTGACCTTCACAGGCATTGAATGCATACCTATAGGCAAACACTCACAGGAAATAAAAATAAATAGATAAGACAAAATAAAATGCAAAGCATTAATCCCAGTTATAACTATATGTAAAAATCGCTTCCAGATACCCTGAAAACCCAGGTGGTGAGAGGCCAGTGGAGAAGCTCCTGGATGCTCCTGGACAGCCAGGACAAAGACAGTGGAGGAAGCAGAGATGTATTAATGTGGTGCGAAACCCAAAGCTAGGCAGAAAGAATTATAAATTAAAAATGAATGCCAAGAAATTCCTTTCATTAAGATATTATCAAGAAAATAAGATGCCAACCCTCCAAGTAAGGAGACAGGCACTCACCCAGCAGAACTGACAGAAGGCTCTAGGACTCAGAGGAAGCTGCATCACTGGAAGCCCACACCAGCCTGGAGGACACGGAATGAAACTTGTCTAGTTGTAGAGCCTCGTCTTTCCAGAAAATGTCACTCTTGAAGATGAGGCTTGTGTGTGGAGATGAGGCTTGTGACTCTTATGTCAGGATCTTTCTGAAACTGTGATTTTCTTTACTTCCTGATCCTAAGGATCCTCCCACCTTTCTCTGGTGTTTCAGTTCGGAGGAGATGACTACAGTACACAGAGGCAGAAAGTTTCCAGCAGTGACATTTATATTTATATTTATATTGGCCTCAAGAAATAGTGATTTTCTTCTTTGGTTTTTGTAAGATAGGTTCTCCCTGTAGTCCCAGCTGACCTGAAACTCACTATGTAGGCTGAATTGGCCTTGGTCTTACAAAAATCTGCCTGCCTCTGCCTACTAAGTGCTGTGATTAAAAGCATGCAACATGCCCAGCTAAGAAATAATGATTTTTTTTAAAAAGCCCCAAACAATCCACTATTAAGATAGAATGAATAGTTTCATTTTTATGAACTGTAACACCATACAGCAATGGACACAAAACAATTAGTGGAAATCAATGAATATCCCACACAAAATTTAAAGAAAATAAACCAGACAAGAGGACACATTTCAAGACTTTTACTTATAAAAAAGTTGAAAGTGAAGTATCTTTGCAATTAGAAGTCAGGATGGCAGCTGCCTTCTGGACACAGCAGCTGGAAAAGGCAAGAGGCCACCCCTTTGAGGATCCCTAGTTTCCTGTTTCTTACACATGTGGTAATTGTTTATCTTACTCATTTAATGAAAATCCATCTGGCTATACATTTATGGACTGGGAAATTTTAATATGTATATTACACCAGTGAAATTTGAATTTAAAAACAAATCCATTTAGAGGCCAGTGGGATGGATATCGGGGTCAGAAGGCTCGTCATCAGGCCTGACGCCCTGAGTTTGATCCCAGGACCTGCAGTGTGGAATAACAGAATCACTCTACTAAGCTGTCCTTTGACTGCCACAAGAGCTCTGTAGTGCGTGCACATGCACACGTATGTACACACAGACACACAAATAAATGTAATTCAAATATCAGCTTAGGAAATGGGAGCTCCCATTTTATCCATAATTATAGGACACACTAAGGGAAATAATCTTCCTGGTAAACAGATTCTGTAGATTCTATGGATTCAATGAAGATAGACAGTTAATGAATGGAAAAATAAGGGGAGGTAAATATGGTGCCAATACTGAAAACTGATCAGAAAACCTCTGCTCCTTTAATCTCTGAGCACTCTCCACTTTAAACATGATAACAAATGTATACCTGATTACAAACACCACTAACACTCAGTTGAACCGCATCACCTCCTGTGAAGTTTTATTTTGAACTGAAGGAAAATAAAGAATTCCTAGGAATTCCCAGATCAAAGAGGAAGTATGCTTGAACTGCAGAATTCACAGCAGCAGGTGCCAAAATAAACAGCCAGGATGTGTGGCTATTTGCAAATGTGAGACATGTTTGTATTTTAAGAAAAGGTATTCATGAGAACTTCCATTGTGGCTTCTATTTCAATCAACAGAGGGATTTTCACAAGACATTTCAATCACCAGATAATCCAGGCTGCTGCACTTTGTTGGTGCTGATAAATCCTCCAAACACAATGATATTTATCAAAATTCTGGCAGAAAAAAAGCTATGGGAAAGATTTTTAAAACATACACTTCTGATGTATAAATTAGACTCTTCTCAAAAAAGCAACCTAATGTTTATAGCCACTTTTAAAGACTAATGAATAGACTGGTTTGGATGGATGGACACACATTTGTTTAAATGGAAGAGGAGTTAAAACCTTCAGGGATGACAGGCTTGTAGAGCTCCGATCACGGCCTACAACCATCAAGACAGCAAAAAGACACACCACATGCAGAATAGGCCCTGCTGACCAAATGGCCTTTAAAATCCTGCTGCAGAATAAATTATTTAAGCCTCTTCAAGACTTCTGTTGGTTACAGTAATTACCCAGCACACATTGGATGTTGAATCTGACTTTGAAGCACTTCCAATTTGCACTGTGTCATAGGAGAGTCTATATTACAGCATCCTGTAGTGTTGGCCAGAGAAGACTGACCATTTTTGTGTTTTTCTTACATGAAAAATTGGCTGACTCCCTTTGTATAATATTTATGACTTCAGTAAGGAAGATGTACCCTGGAGAAGGAAGAGTCCACTTCCTGATAGTACATAGAAAAAGAGAAGCATAGCTCTTGGCTACTGAATGACAGCCTAATTGGAAAGACTTTACAGAGATTGGCAAGGGTTTTAATCTCACAATAAGCCTTGGAAAGCATCATTACTATTCTACTTGGTAAATGTAAAGAAGTTCTCTAAAAGCTCCTTAGAAAGGCCACACTGCATGCAAGGTCACTCTGACAGTAGATGCCAGCCCTCAGAGGAGTAAGTCCTGTTACCTGCTCTATGCCCAGGCCATCTTTCCAAGAGGACACCAGACAAATGTTTCAACACTCAGTAACATTGAGACCACTTGGTATAATCAAACTCACATTTATAACATTGTTATTCAATTCAAGTGACTTGCAAGGTTTTTAAAGGGAACCTAGCAAATCACTTCAGAGAAAGCCTGGTCTTTGAGGTGCTCAGCACCACCTCTAGCTCTGTTGCCCGAGGAAAGGGCACCTGTCTCAAGAGCTAGGCCTTCAGCTTGTGTGGTGACACATGCCTCTACTCAACATTCAGAAGATAAGGAGTTCAAGGCCAGCCTGAGCTACTCAAGACTCTATCACACACACACACACACACACACACACACACACACACACACACACAAATGAATAATAAAATCCTATCCCTCATATTTCGATTTACAATGTGAGAGGACTAGACAGGATGCATGGGTATTGAACTTCTTGTTTCTACTTTAGGAACTATGCAGTGAGGGCCAAGACTACTGCACAGTAGGATGATGAGACAGAATGAAAAAAAGATCTGTATTCCTCATCCCCTGAACAGAATGAGACCCTCAGACCCTTGGAAAGCTCTTCTGGTGGGTACAGAGTTCCTCTTGTTTCTTGCCCTGAGTACAGTTGCCAGCAGTCTTGGCCAGTTGGTATTAGCAGACATAATATAACCAGAAGTTTGAAGCATGTCTGGTGGGAGGGCTCACCCTCTTACACTTCCTGTGTCGGAAAAAGAAAACAAATCTCAGACTTACTGTGAGTGCATCTAAACACATGTTCACACTTTAATTGAGATGCAGCATGTGTGTGATGCCCTCCCCTAAGAACAGGGGACTTAATTCCACAAGGGCAAACATTGCAGCTCCTACCAGATCAAAACATCAGGTGAGCTGATGTTCCAGGGCCTTCCCAGTCTCCATCACCACTCCCCAGCAAGCCACTGCTTAAACTATCACTATCGAGTAATTTTTCTTCTTTAAATAGATATAAACTGTATCAGCCAAAACAGGAGAGTTTCATTCATACAACACAACATTTTAATTGAATTTTTGCAAGTTTAAATCAATCTATTTGATTGTATTTAATTCCTCTCCCCATCCACACCTACCCTTACTACTCCCTGTCCAACTTAATGATCTCTCTCAGGTGTAATAAGGCCTATGGAGTCTATTTTGTGTCCCCAAATGTCCTTCAATGTGGGTTCACCCCCCGGAAAGAAATTTACTCTCCATATCACAGCAGCGATAGATTGCCAATTCTTTCTTAGGTAGGACTGGAGCTTCTTACTAACTTCCCAACATCTTTGCTGGTATTTTGTCTGGCTTGAGCTTAGGTGGGATTTGTACATTCTGTCAATATAGCTTTAAGTTCCTAGAGTAAGTGAACAGCTATTGGGAAAACGCTATTTACTTAGGGTCACTCAATCTTTCTGCAATGATCCCCAAGCCTTCAGAGACAGAAGTATAGGTGTCCTGTTTGGGGATAGGTGCTATGCAGGCTCTTGTTCCTTTGTGCTCTGGCCAGCTGTGGCTGTCTGTGTTAATCTCTAACTGTTGCATGAGGAAGCTTCACAGATGAGAGTAGAGAGAGGTATTACCCTATGGATATAACAATAAGTTGTTTTTAATATGATACTTATTTAGCAGAAAACTAATATTAGGCTCTCCCCTATGGCCTATGACCTGCCTAGTCCCACATTACTAGGCCTGATATCAGGGTAAGGTATGAAGTTCATCCTGTAAAGAGGATCTTAAATTCAATTAGAAAGTAGGTAGTTGTTCCCATAAAATTTATGCCATTTTTGCCCTGGTGGGCAAATCCTGCCAGGCCAATTGTAGCTTGCAGCGGCATTCACAACTGGGTAATGTTGATTTTCTCTTCAGGTAGCATGCATGGCACCTTCCAGCACTGTGAACACTGGCCAGTAGAGATGAGCCAGCACCAGCTTGATTTCTCCTTTTTGCTCTATAGCTCCTGTATGTAGTGTCTTCAGCAATAGTGGCTTATCATAAAAGATGGTGGGTAACGAAGACCAGATGCAATGGCCAGTACTACTGGGGAGTCTATGGAATCTCCTGTCAATAGCTTCAAGAGAGGAGTCCATTCCTGACTAGCCTACAGTGTCTGAAAGGGCAATGCCCCCCGTTATAAGGTAACTATTTTTAATCTCTTTTTATATTGTATATGTACATATTTTAAGACACTAGCTTCTATAGTGGTAAGTTTCCATAAGGCTTGTTCTAAAGGCCTTTAGACAATGTGACCCTTTTTGGATTTATTGGAGTTGTTGCGGTTTGATATTCATCATGGTCATACAGAATTTGGATGTATTACCTCACTGTGATGGTTCCAACTCTGTCAGTTTTCTACTGATGGATGATCAGTTGTTTTCAACCACTGGCTTGAAGATTGTGTTACTGCGAATGTTCCTGTAGCTGTCATCCAGCAAGAGCCTCAACCATGCAAGCGAGACCAACCTCTCACCCTCTTCTCACTTTCTGATAGAATATCATACCAACCCCCGTCTTCTTTTCAGTTTTGATAGAATATCTCAACAAAATGCCACCAATAGTCTTTAACTTCCTCTGTATATAGCTCAGGTAGGCCATAAGCTTGAAACCCTTCTACCTCACCTTCCCCAGGCCTGTGTCATAAAGCTGGGCTGGGCTTCTTTCAAGAACTTTTAAGGCTCCCTGATGCCCACCTCAGAACGCTGGTAACAGGTTATGATCTGAGGCCTTCCATGACTTCTAGGTTCTGTAAGCCTGCACATGGCTCCCACAGAATGACTGCTTTAATCTCTGTAGAAACAAGGCTGGGCTGCAGAGATGGCTCTGGACTTAAGAGCACATATACTGCTCTTACAGAGGATCTAAACTCAGTTCCTAGAACCCATGTCAAGTGGCTGAAGTGTAACCCCAGCTCCAGGAGATCTGACATCCTTGTCTACCCTCCTCTGGTACCTGTCCTCATGTGCACATACCCAAACACAGACACACACACAGACTTACTCATCCATCCACATATGCATAATTAAAAATAAAAAATAGATCTTTACAAAAAAGAACCAAGGACTTGGGGAAAATTTTAAAGGAAAGGAGCCTACAGTGAGGAGATCACCGTGTGTTCCACTAACCGCAGGACACTTCTCTAGGCTGTGACTATCTAAGCAGTCACATGAGATGACAATCTGAGGGTCACAGGGACAAGAGCCCAAGCCAAGCCCAGAACCTCTGGCATTAGCCTACAAGAAGACACAAAGAAGTTCTGTGACTTTCAGAGTTACACCAGGGGATTTTCCAGCGCAACTCCAAGTCTATGGAAGCACTGGGGCTGTAGACCAAGCACTCGTACTGTTCAGATTGCTCTGCACACAGGGCCTGGGCTGAGGAGTCCAACCAGTGATCATTACTCATCTCATGGCAATGTGTAATTAAGCTACAAATCCCTTCTCTCAACTTTAATGGAATAAATTCAGATATGTTTGCATAATACCTATCAGGTTCCATGGATACAGAAACAAGCAGCCCACCCACAGGTCCAAGTCCAAAAAGGCAAAAAAACAAAAAAAAAAAAAAAAAAAAAAAACCACACTGGGCAGCTACCTGAGCCCTAGTGACTAGGTGAGAACAGGAAACAGAAAGATTTTGTTTTGTGAAGATGACCAGGAACCTGAAATTCCTCCATCCTGTGAAATCCTATAGGCATTGCAAAGCTTACCAATAATTGGTGGTTCCCAAAACAGGCCAAAGTGAACAAGTCACCCAGTTGTACTTGCTCAGAAAAGATAAATGTCTTCTGACATTTGTACATTCTGTACTGTAGAGAGTCTTAGAAAGCAAGGCTGCTTTCCTGGGCAATTGCTCTGTAAAACAGACACATGCTGGGTGGTGGGAACTGAAGAGAAACTAGGTCTTGGAATTGTTTGCTTTCTTCTTTGTCTTTAATAATGAAGTGGGCTATGGAGATGGACTTGAGTTTGATCCCCAGAACCTGTCTAAAAAGAGCAGTGCTAAAAAGTGAGAAGGCCCAGCAGGAAGGGAGCTTGACTCATAAGCCCCACAACCTGAGTGTGATCCCAGAACCCATGGTGGAAGAGACTCGATTCCTATGAGTTGTCCTCTGACTTACAAATGCACGCCATGGCATGTGCACACCCAAGCTCATGCTCACACACCATATACACAAAATAATTATGACTTTTTAAAAGCTAGGCATGGTAGTGCATGCATGCAATCCCCAAACCAGCCAGTTTAGCCTGATTTGTGAAGTTTAAGTCAGCGAAACTCCTTGTAATGGAAGGAAACACCACCTGAAGAAAGATGTTGTCCTGTGGTCTTTACACATGTGCACACACACACACACACACACACACACAAATGCAACACAAACAGGAGAAGCTGAAAGGTGCTGTGGACTGAGGAACTATTCTCAGGAGCCACCAACCATTCACCTTTGCAGCCAACCCAAAGCTGCATTTTACCTTAGATGCCATCAGAGATTCCAAATGGAGCCCAAGGGCCACCTGTGACATCAGCTACTGCTCACCCAAGGTGTCAAAGCTATGGGTTACAGGTGATGGAAACTGACTCACCAGGAAATTGCAGGCCCTAAAAGAAGGGCAATTGTATATAGCATAGCTCTATGGTGGAGACCAGAAAGAAGAAAGGGAAAGGGGCCACTCAAATCATCCTGAGGATGCTGCTGTCCTGGAAACATCAATGCATCTGTCACCAGGAGCCTTAACCAATATTACAGTGACAGGAGAGGGTTCAGATCTTGCTGGTCACACACCTGCTGCTGGCCTGGGGCAAACAAATATACACACTCCTGTATCATAAGACTTGGAAGAGTGGGAAGCATGCCCAATGCATGGTGTGAAGCATGGGAGACATATTCAGTCATGGTGTGCAGTGTGGAAAACATGTTCAATGCATGTTGTGAAGTATGGGAAACATGCTCAATGCATGTTGTGAAGCATGGGAAACATGCTCAATGTGTGTTGTGAATCATGGGAAACATACTCAATGCCTGGTGTGCAGCATGGGAAACATGCTCAATGCATGTTGTGAAGCATGGGAAACATGCTCAATGCCTGGTGTGCAGCATGGAAAACATGTTCAATGCGTGTTGTGAAACATGGGAAACATTCTCAATGCATGTTGTGAAGTATGAGAAACATGCTCAATGCCTGGTGTGCAGTGTGGGAAATATGCCCAATGCATGTTGTGAAGCATGGGAAACATGCTCAATGCCTGGTGTGCAGCATGGGAAACATGCTCAATGTCTGGTGTGAAGCATGGAAGAGATGTTCGATACCTGGTGTACAGCATGGGAAACATGTTTAATACCTGGTGTGAAGCATGGGAGACATGTTCAATCATGGTGTGCAGAATGGGAAACATGTTCAATGCATGTTGTGAAGCATGGGAAACATATTCAATACCTGGTTTGCAGTGTGGGAAATATGCTCAATGCCTGATGTGAAGCATGAGAAACATGTTCAGTGCCTGGCGTGAAGCATTGGAAACATGTTCGGTGCCTGGTGTGAAGCATGGGAGACATGTTCGATCATGGTGTGCAGTGTGGGAAACATGTTTAGTATCTGGTGTGCAGCATGTGAAACATGTTTAGTGCCTGGTGTGAAGCATGGAAGACATGTTCAGTCATGGTGTACAGTGTGGGAAACATGTTTAGTGTCCAGTGTACAGCATGGGAAACATGTTCAGTGTCTGGTGTGAAGCAGGGGAGACATGCTAATCATGGTGTGCAGTGTGGGAAACATGTTTAGTGTCTGGTGTGCAGCATGGGAAACATGTTCATTATCTGGTGTGAAACATGGGAGACATGTTCAATCATGATGTGCAGCATGGGAAACATGTTCATGCCTGATGTGAAACATGGGAGATATGTTCAATAATGGTGTGCAGTGTGGGAAACATGTTTAGTATCTGGTGTGCAGCATGTGAAACATGTTCAGTGTCTGGTGTGAAGCATGGGAAACATGTTCAATCATGGTGTGCAGTGTGGGAAACATGTTTAGTGTCCAGTTTGCAGTGTGGGAAACATGTTCAGTGTCTGGTGTGAAGCATGGGAGACATGTTCAATCATGGTGTGCAGTGTGGAAAACATGTTCAATGCATGTTGTGAAGTATGAGAAACATGCTCAATGCATGTTGTGAAGCATGGGAAACATGCTCAATGCATGGTGTGCAGCATGGGAAACACGTTCAATGCCTGGTGTGAAGCATTGGAAACATGTTCAATGCATGATGTGCAGCATATGAGACATATTCAGTCATGCTATGCAGCATGGGAAACATGTTCAGTACCCGGTGTAAAGCATGGGAGTCATGTTCAATCATGATGTTTGGTGTGGGAAACATGTTCAGTGTCTGGTGTGAAGCAGGGGGGACATGTTGAATCATGATGTTCAGCATGGGAAACATGTTCAGTGCCTGGTGTCCATCAAACATCCAATCATTGGTCGGATAAAAGAGTGAATGGAGGAATTCTTGCCATGCATCTTGCTCATGGGGAATTTGGTCTGTCCAAGGGGCACAGGTAGAAAACATAACTTCAGAAAAGAGATGGCTTACAGCCAGTGGGAATTCACAGTCCCGGGGCGGGGGGGAGTACTCTTGAAAGACGCAAGAAGAGACATCACAGCAGCCAGAGCAGACAGGAACTGTTCAGTGGCCTGGGCAAATCAATGTGGGGTAAGAGGGCACACACAGACTTCATGTGTCTCAGTCATCCCGAGCATGGTGCAGAAAAGGGATTTGGGAGAGAGGATCCCTGAGTGGAACAGAAGGGAAGATTCGAAGGCCACTAACAGGAGTGGCTACAAAGAATCTATGTAAGCATCTGGGTTTTTAAATGAAGTAGGGATTTAACATCCTTGACTGTGAAGTAGTTTCATTTTCTTTCTCTGTGTGATCTAAGGAATTTCCCAAATCATATTCAAACTTTTATAAAGAAAGGTAACAAAAATAAAATTGCCAAGGGGGACTGTGGAGTATAGAAAACCTAAAACTTTCCTATTAAAAATTGTGTGTTGTGCCAGACACAGTGGTACATACCTGGGAATTATGTGGTCATGAGTTCACGACCACCCTGAGCTATACTACAATGAGGTCCAAGCCAGCCTAGGCTACATAGTGAGACTTTGTCTCAAAACAACCAAATAAAAGTATGCATAGGCTTAATCTTTGTTAAAAGATTAACTCTAACCACTCTTGCATTTTAGATGGGAAACGAGGAGCCCAACTGGATGGGTGAGCCACAGTAAAGTACAGATCCTAGTACAGGAACTTGGCATGTTAACACACACTCTGCACAGAGCTCCATCCCCAATCCTGGACTCTTTGTGTAATATTTGTTTCATGGAACTCTAACTATATCAGTAATATAAATACATGTGCAGCTAAGGCTGATGCTCCCTTTGAATGCTTTTCCAGTCTGGTTGTTGACTTGAAAGGGTCTGCCTCCAACCCTTCAGTAAGACTCTGTTTTCTGTGTATCCAATTTAAGTACATATGGCTTTATATGGCTTCTAGGATATCAGAGCACATGTACTCATATGGGATGTCTTTCTGTGTTTCAAATGTAAAGTGATCTGTTTTTCATGTGTGGGGAGGATTCTGTTGCTGATACATGAGGTCATTTTCTTTAAAGTGGTGTTTTACAGCTAGTGTTATAATTAACTCCTTGGACATTGTTCTTGTGAGTGTCTGAATGTCTCCCCAGACAGTCTCTAAGAGAGATTCTTGCTGGATGGGACATTATCGTGTCTGTAATTTTAATGGATTTTGCCAGCTCGTTCTTCTAAGTGACTGGACTGCTTGCAAGCACTGTACTCAGGAGTTGTCGCTTCATTGAAGCCTACAGTTACTCTTCCTCTGTGAATCAGGCCTTTCTGCCCCATTCCATTCCACAAACACATCCTGTTCCTTTAGGCTAAGCATAATGCATTGACTCCGACACTCATCTCTTAACTAATGAAGCCTGTCTTGTGTTCTGTTTATATGGTTTCATCTTCCCTTCCCAAACAGACTTTATACTCGTCCTGAGCACACACTTTATTCTGTTTACATATTCTAGTGTGCGCCTTACCAGGAATAGAATCAACACAGCATTTATGGGGTACATGAAGGCAGAAATTAGTCTGGGTTTCCAAGTTTTAGGAGACATTACACAACTCAGATTGCCTGATGACACAATAGCTGATGAAACATTACTGCTTGCAAATCTCAAGGGATGAAGATTCAGAACAGTCCAAAGGGAATGCACCTCATCTCCACCTCATTCAGGATTTATTGATGACACTTACTTCTGCCAATGGAACAATAAATGCTGGAGCAGTAACTCCAGTGTCCTGATAACAGGCAATCACAGGATAAACAGCCCTCATGCCCGTCCCTGTCACCTGATGGTACTCCAAGGTCTGTGTCGATGGCCATTTCTTTAGGTTTGCAAAGCCCAAGAAGCTTCCTTCTCTCCTATATCTGTGGCTTTAAAGCAGAGACACCTGGTTCACCTGACAGCCCCACCCACTGTGAGAACAGTGAGACCATCCTGAGCATGGCTTCCTTCACAACCTCTTCCAGGCTCATCAACGTGTCAATCTTCCTCATCATCATTAGAATGCCAGATAATCAAGTGAGAAATGTTAGCCACCCTCACCTTCCCCATCCCCAAAGCCTTTCTCCTAGGAAGCACAAGCAGTGGAACAGTTCAAGTTTATTTCCTAGGCAAACATATGGCTCAGTTGGGGGGATGGACCCTCTCCCTTCCTAGCCACCAGTGTAGGGCTGGGGTGGGGCTGGCCATGGCACCTCTGATGTCCATCTGGCCCTTTGCAAAATGATGGATCTTTTATAACATCTCAAATACAATGATCCATCAGGAACTCTTGTCAATTTTAAACCACACGGAGCCATGAGTAGTAACTCTTTTTAATAATTCCAGCATGCCTCATTTTTACATACCAAGGGAACACTAAGAATTCTGATTATGCTCTCTAAAGAGCTATAAGAAAAAAAGAATCTGCGGAATTAGCAAGCATAATCTTTAAAACCATCTAGATGCACAAGACAGAAACAAAGTCCTCATTCAGAGACTTGGTGAGGCAGTCTTCTCTTATTCACAATACCATTAAACCCCAGAGGTTACCTGGAGATTGAATTTTCCACCTGCCTGCATAGTTTGCTCAGTAGGGTTTTGTTCAGCTGTGTTTCTGTGAATTGAACACTCATTAATGGTCTTCACTGAATGGTGAGAATCATACTTGGGGAGGTGACACAGGGTGTGATGCTTGAGATGTCTGAATATGGTGGCCTGTCTTTCTCCCTTGCATATTGGAAGCACAGGCACTGAGTTCTCAATGGCCTCAGTCAGGCTGCTGGTGTCCTTGTGGCACAGGAACATGGCACTTGCTGCTGTGTGTGTTCCCATGTGGTAAAGCCATGCATCAAATGATATACATCCTTTAGAGCAAATGCAAAAGATGAATAACTCCTGCTGTTACAATTATCACCACTATACACAATCTCCAAAGGAAGTAGGAAATGCCATCACACCTACTTACCATAGGCCCCTGCAAAATGTGATCCATAATTAAAGTGCTTTCCAGGAGGTACAGGCGATAAGAATGTAAAGTGAGTGGGTCATTGGGCAGGGGCACCATCCTCCTCTGTTCTTTTATGATATCTGTTAATTCCCTGTGGGAGTCTAAAGGATCCATGGGATTGAAATATAGAGTGGACACTCAATATCTGCTGATTAATTGTTCAGTATCCTGTAACGGTCACTTCTCAGATATTTCACCACTGCTTGCCTTGGAAAGTTACCATAAGCAGGCACTGATGCTTCGGACACACACTTGGAGGGAGACACTCTTTTCGTGATTACTGACAGCCACAGTGGATTGGAACCTGTGCTGATGTTCCAGCCATCTTTGCTTCTTGCCACCGTTCATCATCAGCTGTTGTCTAATACAGTTATTAGGACCTACCCAACCACTAAATTGCTTCCCTAAGCGTTAAAATAAGACCCTGGATTTGTTATTGGCAAAGGTTTTAGAAATTTATATACAAATTAAGATCAAGATACTTAATATAAGTGATTTCCAAGACTGCGAATCTACCCAGGTCACATGGAGTCATGAGGACAGGACCAGTGTCATCTGAACTCCTGAAACCCAACCCAACCCACTTGGCCATTTAGGAAAAGCTTTCCCATGAAATAACAGGATTTTATTTTAGAACTATAGCTCCAAAATTCTTACCACAAATTCTCAAGGTGGATCTATCTCAAGAATATTGTAAATCTTACCAATCAGATTAACTTTCTACTGATATGATAGGGTCATAACTAGATTCCCAGGGATGAGACATTTTAATGACAATGCTTTCCAATTCACTTGGTCTTAAAAACTTATGTCTGCCCCTGAAAAAGGTTCTATAGTCACATGAGCAAATGTATTAAGTGTTTAATACATGTTTGACATGAAATTATTGCTTCAAGAATCTTAATCACCCTCATTCATTCATTTAAAAAGTCAAGCTCCTGCAAATTGGTTTTACATGAAGGATGCTTGTACTCATGGATTATCACTTATAGCTAAAAAATGAAAAAAAAAACTGAGAAAAATATGCAGGACAGTTATGGCAGAATGCATGATCTCGGTTGGGGTGGGGGTGGGGGGGAAGGGAAAGGAAAATATGCCTGAACTGAATTGGAAAATGATGTATGAAATGCACAAAGCATCAATAAAAAAATGTTAAAAAAAAGTCAAGCTCTGTCCTCTTAAACAATGTAAAGGTAAATTTTATAGTTCTACTGTAGAACTATAAGAATAAAAATTCAGTAAGATTCAAATTAATGACACTTTACTTTTAAATACTTAGTTTCAGTAAAAGATTCCAAGTAACTTGAAAGATGTCAGACAACTAAAACAAATTTTAAAAACATGTCACTTCCCTCTCCCAAATCTTATTTTTATGAAATAATATTAAGCTCCTTGGTTTCTCACTGAAGAGATTAATCATCTAATAATATTCTTCCTTTGCTCATTCTTATAGCAATATTTCAACAAAGCCTAAATACTCCTTAAGAAAATGCTAGGAGCTTTTCTGTGATTACATTGGAAGTCCCAAAGTTATGGTTTATCCATGTCCCTCAAGGAGCATCTGAGATCAACCCACAGTCCCAATGCACCTGTTGTGATATTGCTCCCTCCAGTATTCCATTTTCTTTCCCCTGCCTTGTTGAAGACATTACAGCTCCATTCCATGCTCCTCAGACTTTCCAACAGGGCTCTGTTGGTCACACCCTCCACTTTCAGTGGCAGTGGATGCTCTGATTCCCCCTGGAGGTTCTCTGCATGTTCCCCTCCCCTGAGAATCCTTGACTAATGAGTGGTTTCTTTTGCCCAAGGGTCTTTCACATATAAATGCAGGTGTGAAGAGAAATATACCAGGCAGCGTCTGACCTGCTAAGCCTGAAGCACCATCTTTTCCAACTGTTTTGAATATTTTATACTAACATCAGTCACAGCCCAAGGAATTATGTTCTTTTATTCCTGTCCTTAAGGTTAGAACTCTAGAACAGAGTGTACGAGCTTATATAGCTGCTCCTGGCAATTCACGAGAAGATATGAACATAGTCATCTTGCTTGTGAGGAAGAACTGGTATCTATAGTTGTCAGACTAGTGAGATCAGTGCGGTGAGCTGCTCTGAACAAGGGAGGGTGGCCAAGGTGGAGGCTAGTCATGGAGCTGTTTCAGGGTAAGGATAGAGATGGTAGGCACAGCACCCAAGAGTGACCAGCTTTTCTCTTCTGGGCTACTGTGAGGTTGTAAAACCTTGAGGTCAGGGATTATCTTGCACTTTGAAATCTCTTGTCTTCAAACATAAAGCTCTCCTTCTGAGGTTTCACCCACAAATCTGAAAATGAGCCCGAAGCACATGCTTCTTAGTTCATAAGAATATCCCAGGCCAAAGAAAGATAAGTTGCTTTTCCTTGCAGTGTTCATTACTGCCGTTTCTATATTTGTGTCTAGACACTAATGACTGAAAAACCATTACCAAAGAAGAGATCAACTTTCAGAGATCTATTTAGCCTAACACAAGGAGATCTTTCCCAGAGGCTAATATGTGGGAACTAGAAATTTGGACAGCTCCTTGGTTAACCTGTCCCTTGCCCTTCTGTCCACAGCACACATCAGTAATCAATACTGACAGGAGGTTTCTTCTACACTGCACTGTAAGCAATCCTGAACACCAGATCCGATATGGCCTCTTATGCATTCAAAAGAGTCCACTACTGAGCAAAAGGCTGGCTGAAGAGCCTGGTTTCTGTGTTCACTTTCTACTGTGGTTAGTTATGTTCATAGAAGAGATATCTTTACAGTTGGACCATTAGTTAATTCAATGGTATATACAGCTCTACAGGACATGGCACAAAAACAGTCAGAGGAACTGAGCACAGAAAGAAGAAAAACTCAAGGAAGAAGTGGGCTGGAGAGCAGCTCGGTGGTACAGTGTTTGCTTAGTGCTCACAGCCAATGTTACATCCATAGTATCAAAGAATGAATAAAAGAGGGAGGAGGAAGGAAAGAAGGAAGGAAGAGGAAGGAAGGAATGAAAGGGAGGGAGGAAGGAAGGAATGGAGGGAGGGAGGGAAGGAGGGGGGAGGGAGAAGGGAAGGGAGGCAGAAGGAAGGAAAGAAAGAAGAGAGGAAGGGGTGAAGAAAGAATTAAGGAAATAAAAAGAGAAATAAGGAAAAGGGAAGATAAAGGAAACAGATACAGGCAAAGCACTCACTGTGTAACAGCCTGGTGTGTGTGCATGTGTGCGTGTGTGAGTGTGTGTGAGTGTGTGTGTGTGTGTGTGTGTGTGTATCTCCTGTACTTGAAAGGCATACTATAAAAGTACAGTGTTTCCAGAGGGAATAATCTGAGATGGGAAATTTAAATACTTCAAATGAGGTTAATAAAGAATCTAAGATGCTAGGAAATTTAATTTTATTCTCCATATCTACCTCTGAACTGTGAAGCTCCACTGAAAAGTCTTAAGGATAGATGATGATGAAGAAGATAGATGATTGGTAGACAGATAGATAGATAGATAAATAGATAGATAGATAGAGCATAGAGGATTGCAAAAAAATTTTGATTATTATACATCAAATAAATAAATTAAAGAACTTGAGTGAAGGATAGAACTGAAGAGCATAGCAACAATAAGAAAAATCAGGTAAATCACCTGCAGTTACATGCCACCTGGACCACAGCCAGGAGTATCCAAGAGCCATCTGTGACATGTGCTGACCATCTTCCTTACTATGTTCTACAACGATCTCTATTAGAACCATCCCATTGCATAAAACAGGACCTACTCTTGTGGTAAGAATGTTATTTTTTTAAAGAATGTTATATATGAATACATGGACAAGTGGTTTTGCAGGGGGTCCTAGTGTGACATGGGCATATTATGATATATCTGGATCATAGTTAGCTGGCTTTGCCTAAGAAATTAGTCTACAGGAGTGTGCTCCATCTGGACCATGGTGAACTAACATTTTGGAGGGACCTAGTTGACTTTCTTGTTAGATGAATTATCAAAACAAATTGGGATGGAATGGAACTTGGGTTGTAGGACTTGGCATATTGAGTATTAAGTATAAACAAATCAGAGATAAATGGAGAAATACCTTCAAACAGTGGCCCTTTGCCAGAACAAAGTCATGGTTAAGCACTTGCCTGACACTAAGGATGGTAAATGGATTGGTTACTTCCTGGATTCGCTAGCTGACCACTCTCAACACCTATCATCAGATAACAGTCTAACCTTGTGGCTTTAAGTGAAAGTATGCCTATGAAATGCTAGTCAAATGAAAACTGAAGCTGTGTACTATGAGTACAGTTTAAGGGTTCATGGGAGCTGATAATAAGAGAAGTTCCTGAGGATGTTTGAGAAAGGGAAACTAAGTTACCAAAGTGAAACTGAGTTAAAATGTGCAGAACTCTTCTGAAAGATTTTAATAGTTCCTGAACTTCTAATAGGAATAACAGGGCAGAAGGCTGTAATACTCCTTTGACCTTATCTGGGAAAGACTCCTCCCTTTATTCTTAACAGTCATCACTTGATTTAGAAATGGGATATTGCACACAGATGTTAAATGTCTTCTCCAAGGTCAATTAACTGCTAAATAGCCATTTCAGGAAGAGAAGCCTGTTGTCTACCTATAAAACAGGGTTTCTTTCTCGTGTATTGTTTCCAGGCAAGGTCTCACCATGCAGCCTAGAAGTCTTGAAGTCTTCATTTTTTGCCTCTGCCTTCAGAGGGGATTATAGGTGATACCACCATGTCCAGTCAGAACCACGACAACACAATCAGACTCTGGGATAGGAATTATTTTTTGAGGGAGAGGTATGTCTCCTCTTATGCCAGAGGTCAGTAACTCCTTCTGCTAGATAAACCACAACCCAAATAATTAGCGTGTCCCCCATGGGATGAAATCATCCTCAGTTGACACTAACATAAAGTTTCTTCACATTATCTAACCCAGAAATCCCTTTACCTTGAGCATGAATACAGGAGACAGTGAAGACATCAACATCAACTTTGATGGATCACCAAGTATATAGTAAAAATGGAGAAGGGGAAGTGCTTGCCTCCCAAGCATGAGAACCTGAATTCAGATCTCCAGCACCCATAAAAGGCAAGTACAGTGGTGGGTGTCTTTAACCCAAGCACTAGAGAGCAGAGCCCTCAGGTCCCGGGAGCTCACTGATCAGCCAGCACATTCAAATCATAAACACCCGCATGCAACTGTACATACACACACACACACGCGCACACACACACACACACACACACACACACACACACACACACACACACACACACACACACACACACACACACACACACACACACTAGAAAATTAAGCTAAATAAATGCTTGAGCACACTCAAAACCCTGATGCATCAGATCCCAAATAAAAACTAATTGGGAACCCAGGCTCATGAGTTTTCGTCAGTGATTCTGAAGTAAATCCAAATTAAAACGTGCCAGTCTTGAAAGCCTGCTCATGACTGGATCCAGGGCTCTAGAGTGCATTTCCCACACTCGCACTGAGCAGCGTGTTGCAGTTGGTATGCTGACCTGGGTGAAGGATACCAAGGAGCCAGGAAAGGGGACAGTGTTCTATGCCTTCCTTGTGACCACCTCTGGATCCAACTCAGATCACCTGTCAGAGTCCTCCAGCAGAATCCAAATAGGTCACTAGAACCTCCAATTTTCGGTTTCTACAATGGCAAATAAATCCTGAAACCTTCCAGTCATGGAGGTGACACACAGGGATATCTAAGAGACAAGGCGAGAGAGACAGATGGAAACAGATGGATGAGAGAAGGAACGGACAAATGTCCATGACAGTTTTCAGCAGGCTGTGAACAGAGTGCCACTTCTACAACGGTGGGGAGAGGGCCATGCTCCCGGGTCAGGCTCATCAGGAGGCTTTGCACGAGAGGATGGGGAGACTCTAGCAGCGCAATTTCAGTTCCCTGGGTTCCCTGAGCCCCCATTTCTTCCAACCAAGCCCATTTCTTGCTGTCCCTTGCTCTCTCCTCTCCCAGTCAGGCAATCTCAGTTGCAGTTAAAACAAATTGCTAAGTGCTGTGACTGCAGAGCAACTGGTCTCGGGCTGTGTGATGAATGCCTAAGCATTCTTCAAAGGAATGCATAGTCTTTGTGTTCCAGAAAGGAGTTAGTTCAGAGACCAATTTTCTCTCTTCTTCAAGGGACAGAATCAAGACCTGGAGAGCTAAAACCTTCATCCACTGTGATCTACTAGATGAAGGCTCATCCAAAAGGAACACTTCAAAGAGATGTGTTTCATACTGCTGCATAGGTTCTGAAACAACACATTGCTTTATAATCAATGCTTTCAAGTATGCTACACCTTAAATTACTCAGGAAAAAAAAAAAAAGAGCCGACCTTGTAAAAGTCCTTTGCGTTCTACGTCTCTCGTTCGCGCTGGGACCAAAGAGGCCGGGGCTAGTGGTCTACACCTTGGTGCGGGTGGCTGGGTAGTTACCAGGGCAGGCATCTGCCGCCTCTGCCGCAGGTAGGGGGCCGTGGGCGGGACCGTCCTATGTCTCTCGTTCGCGCCGGGACCAGAGAGGCCGGGGCTAGTGGTCTGCATCTTGGTGTGGGCTGCCGGGGCGCGGGCTAGGTCAGGCATCCCCCCCCCACCCCCGAGATTGGTGAGAATTGAAGTGGACCTTTTCTTGGAGAACCTTCAGAGCAAGAAGAGAAGAGTGGTTTACAAAATTGAGAACTAGACAAGTCAATACTCCATAAACAAGGAGGAGGAAAGGGGAGGGGAACATCTAAAGGAGGAAAGTAAAACCATCCCCTAACATAGTGAAAAGGTATTTGTGATCTGAACCACAAAAGGGAAGCCCACATGCCAGGAACACGACGAAGGGACAACATGGGAAAGGCACAGGAAAATCCTGCATTAAGCGCTACCAAACCAGTAGGAGATAGCTAAAATGGGATCCCTTGGAGGAGACCCAAGAACAGATCTTAGGAGAATAATTGCAGACCTATGCAGAGAAATCAAAGAACATAAAGAGGAATTCAGAGACCTAAAGAGAAAATGAAAAACTCAAAAAGGACCTAGAGGGATACAATGACAACATCAGAAAGAACTAAAGGAACAGATGACAAAACTCCACAAAGAACTAGAAGGAGAAAAAATAAAGATACAGAGAACTAAAGAGAGAGAATGAAAAACTCAAAAAGGACCTAGAGGGATACAATGACAAACTCAGAAAGAAACTAAGAGAACAGACCGACAAACTCCACAAAGAACTAGAGGGAGAAAAAAACAAACTCCGAAAGGAAGTAGAAATCACTGAAAAAGGAAGCCAACCAATGAAGTAAGGAACACCAAGAAAGATTGAGAAGCACCAAGAAGAGATTGAGAAGCTCAAAAAGGAAATGGAAGTACAAAGAAAACAGGATGAAATGAAAAAGGATTAGAACACACATTCAATCGAAGAAGAAAGGAAAAAAAGCCTCAGAAGTAGAATGGAGGAAGCAGAACAAGAAAGAATATCAGATCTGGAAGATAACACAGAGCCTTATAAAACTCAAATAAAGATATTGAAAATTTAAAAATACACAAATTGGAACAACCAGGAAATATGGGACACTATGAAAGATCAAACCTCCGCATCATGGATGAGGAAGGAGAAGAATCTCAAGAAATAGTATGATCAGATCTTCAACAGAATAATAGAGTGAAAATTTCCCCAAACAAAAAAATAGACAAACCCATACAAATACAAGAAGCACATAGGTCCCCAAATAGACAGATCAGAAAAGAAAAACCCCACGCCATATCATAGTTAAAATGCTAGATGCCCAAAACAAAGACAAAATTCTGAGAGCTACAAAAGAAAAACAAGTCACATACAAAGGGAAACCCATCCTAATCACAAACTTCATTTGCTCGCCTCAAAACCATGAAAGCAAGAGAAAACGGAGCAAAGCATTCCCAGTGTTTAAGGACATAGATGCCACCCCAGAATTACTTTACCCAGCAAATGTTGATTTATAGTTGAAGGAAGAGAGAAAAATCTTCCATGACATAAACAAAATGATGGAATTCCTATCTGGAAAACCAACTCTTCATAAAATACTTGAAGCAATTCAAAGGGCGAAGAGAGGAGCAACTATCCTCAACACCTAGGAAAAGAAACTAACAACAACAAAACCATAGGAGCAAAATCAGAGGCGAGAAGTCCAAATGGATAATAAACTGAAAGGAAGCAACATCCATCTTTCAATATAACCTTAAATATTAATGGGCTAAACTCCCAATCAAAAGGCAAGAACTGGGAGAATGGATTAGGAAACAAAACCCATCTTCTATATGCTGTCTACAAGAAAACCCATCTCAATCTCCAGGATAGGCATAAACTTAATTAGGTGAAGGGATGGAAGAGAGAATTCCAAGCAAATGGTACAAAAACAAGAGGTGTGGCTATTCTACTATCAGACAAAATTAGACTTCAAAGCAAAAGACTACAAACAAAAGAGGCCATTACATCTTTATTAAAGGACCAATTAATGATGAACATTTCACAATCATAAATACCTATATGTGCCAAACTCCGGTGCACCAACTTTATAAAGAAAATTCTAAAGTACCTCAAGGCACAGGACTAACTCCAGCACACTAATAGTAGTGAGGTTACTACCCCATTAAGTCCCCTAGACAGACAAACAGGACAAAGGATAAACAGCGAGACATCTGAACTAAATGAAACAATACACCCAAATGGACCTCACAGACATCTATCGCATATTCACCCAAACACCAGAGAAATTACACTTTACTCAGACCCATGGAACTTCCCAAAAATAGACCATATTACTGGGAACAGGAAAAAAAACTCAAAAAAATATCCAAAGATTGAATATTTCTCATGCTTCTATCAGACCACCCGTGCAATAAACTCAATATCAACACCAGAATACACCCAACTAGCTACAAGAACAACATTAGAGGGACTAAACAACACAATCTTGAATACTGAGTGGGTCAAGGAGGAAATAAAGGAAATAAAGAAAGAAATCAAACAAATTCCTGGAAAGCAGACAATGTTAAAACAACACAGCAAAATCTATGGGGACACTTTAAACGCACTCCTAGAGGGAAGTTTATAGTCCTCTAGTGCCTACATTAAACAAAAAACAGAAAGAGCCCAAGTGAATGATCTAACACTGCAGCTCAAAAATACTTGAGAGACAACAACAACAATGAACCTCTAAAAGGAGCCGACCAGGAGAAATAAGAGAAATCGAGCAGAGATCAATGAAATAGAAACAAGAAAACCATGACAAAAAAATCAATGAATCCAAAAGTGGTTCTTTGAGCGAATAAACAAGAAGAACAGACCTCTAGCCCAGTTAACCAAAAGAAAGAGGGGAACAACTCCAATCATAGATTGTATCGTATGAAAGGGGGAAATATGCACAAAGAACAATAAAAGATCCAGAACAATCATACGGGAATCGATTCAAAAAACTTATATTCTTACTCAAGTTTGAAAAACCTAGAAGAACTGGCTGAATATCTGAAATCCTGGGAATCCCCAAAGCTCAACACAGAAGAAGAGATCGACAGTCTAAACCAGACCAATGTAAAGGAAGAAATCAAAGATGTAAAAGCAGTCCTCCAAACCAAAAAATGCCCGGCCCGGATGGTTTCACTGGCAGAATTCTATAAAATATTTCGAAAAGACATACACCATATACTAAATGTTCAGAAGGATACAAAGGAGTGGACTTCTCCCAGAATCCTTATATGAAGCCAGCATTACGCTCTCTATACCAAAACCAGGGAAAGATACAACCAAAAAGGAGAACTATAGACCATCTCCCTAAGGAACACAGAGCCAAAATTCTAAAAAGGATTGGCAAATCGCATACAGACTCACATCAAGAAAATCACACCATGACCAAGTTGGATTCATACCAGAGATGCAGGGATTTTCAAATAGAAAATCAAAACATCATCAAACACATAAGTGAGATGAAGACAAAAACCACACCATCATCTCAATTGATGCGGAAAGGCCTTGACAAAATCCAGCAGCCTTTCATGGTTTAAAGAATCCTGGAGGGAATTGGGAGGGATCATTCTTCAATGTTAATCAAAGCCATAGACAGGAAACCCACAGCCAATATCATCCTCAAATGGGGAAATGACAGAAGACATTCCCCTTAAAAGGTAGGAAACTGCTCAAGGCTGACCCCTTTCCCATCTCCTTTTCAATATAGTGTTGGAAACCCTAGCCAGGGCAATAAGGCAGAAAAGGAATTAAAGGAGTTCTCTAAAATTGTAAAAGAGGAAGTCAAGCTATCCCTGTTTGCTGATGAATGATTGTCTACCTAAGAGATGCTAAGAACTCCACCAAAAACTCCTAGAAACGATTAAGAACTTTGAAGGGTCAGGATACAAAAAAATCTAGTAAAAATCAGTAGCCTTTCGTAACCAAAAAAAAGCAACTGAAGAAGGATAAACAAGGAGACCTTCCACTCACAATAGCCTCAAAAACAATAAATAACTTGGAACAAACTAACCAAGACACCAAGGAGAAATCTACAACAAAAATTTAAACCCTGAAAAAGGAAATTGAGGAAACATCAGAAGATGGGACAAACCTCCCATGCCTCATGGATTGGGAAAATAAATAGAGTAAAAATGTCCATCCTACCCAACTAGTGTACATATTTAATGCAATCCGATAAAATCCCCAAGATTTTCTTCACAGCGTTGGAAAAAAAAATCCTCAATTTCATTTGGAAAAACAAAGACCCCGAATAGCCAAGCAACCCTGAGTGAAAAGAGCAATACAGGGGGGATCGCTATACCAGACATCAAACTATAACTACAGGCTATAAGTCATAAAAAACAGCCTGGTACGGACACAAAAACAGACCCAGTTGACCAATGGAATAAAACTGAAGATCCAAACCTGAGCTCAATAAAATTTCAGCCACCTCATATATTGACAAGGGGGCCAAGGAGACAACAATGGAGAAGACGAGTGCTTCAGAAAATGTTAGCTGGGAAAAATGGATTTTAGAATGAATGAATGAAAAATTAAACCCTTACCTCTCAACTTGTACAAAGGTCAACTCCAGATGGACCAAAGACCTCAATGTGGAAGCCCCAAACTCTGGAGGTGATAGAAGAGAAACTTGGCAGCAAGACTACAAGACATAGTGTAGGAAAAGACTTCCTAAATCAGACAGCAGCTGCACAAAGAAATAAGAATCAAAATTGACAAATGGGGATCCTCTTCAAACCAAAAGCTTTTGTACTCAAAAGAAACAATAAAGGAAGAAGAGAAAACCCACAGAGTGGAAGGAAACCTTCACTGCAGACACATCTGACAAAGCATTAATCTCTTCCAGATTAGACAAGCTACTCAAAAAACAAAGAAGAAAGAAACAAATTAAACCACCAATCAAGATGGAGCAAAGATCTGAATAGACTCACACAAAGAGGAAATAGAGATGGCCGAGAAACTATCTTAAGAAGTGTTTTCAGCGAGCTCTGTAGAATTAAGGAAATGCAATTAAACCACTTTGAGATATCAACCTTACTCCAATAAGACTGGCTAGGATCAGAACCACAAAATGATACCAAAGTGCTGGAGAGTTGTGGGAGAAAGGGGAACACTCATCCAGTTGCGGGTGGGAAGTAAACTAGGTAAAAGCCACTATGCAAGCTTCAATGTGTATGCACCCTTAAAGACTCAAAACGGACCTTCCTCTTGACCCGTCAGTACCACACACTCACTGTGCTTGACCCCAGAAGACCCACCTTTTCATCTGCAAGATCTCATGCATATCGCTGTTTTTGGCCGCTCTGTTCCACTCAGCAGCAAAGCGGAGCACAAGCCCAAGGTTCCCCCTCAACTGACGAGTGGATAGGAAAATGTGGTACTCTAAACCAATGGTTCATTGCGAGGCGGTAAGCAGGGACAACACTCACTGACCCTTTGCAGGTCAATGGATGGAGTGGAAGCCATAGATTACGTGCCGTAACCAGTCCCGAAACAACAAACAACAACCCGGTGTACCCTCATCTGTGGGATAGCTACGTCCATTACCAGTATAATATTCTCGTAGACGCAGGATGCAGAGTACACAGAACCAACTACGAAGACCTACACACGAACCTCAATGGACCGAAATGGTGAATTGGGAGGGGGAGGGGATGGGTGAGAGGGACCGGTGTTTATATTCAATTAATAAGTATTAATTGACATGAGTTCAACAAGTGCCCAGTTTTGCCTAGACACTGTGGACAGATACATGGTCTTTTAAAAAAGTGCCAACTGAAACGGTGACCCTCGTGACACATCGAAAGAAGAAAAGCTTCAAGATTGCCTACATGAACCCCTCTGTGCGCCACTACATGTAACAACTATTTATTATATGAAGCTACTTAACTTGAACCTTCTAGGATGCTGCAAAGGTTTTGATATGAGAGAGACTTCTTGCCTCCCCCCCCCAGAACAAGGAGAAATATGACGATGATGAGGGTCGCTCTCCAACGGTAAATTGGAGAAAACTATTAAGAGGTAATCTCATCAAAACACTGGTAAAACGCGCTTCTTTAATTGACTATAGACATAGAAACTGTGAAAGGATTACCTCTGTTCAGAACCAAATATAATACTAAAGTCCTTAAGAGCTATGCACTTAATCAAAATATATAATCAGGAGCTCTGACATAAGCAATGGATTATTCTACAAGAGAGATGTTGACCAGGGGATCTAAGGCCCACAAAAGGTAAAGGCTCCTTGCCTCTAAACTGGGATACCTAAGCAAGAGAGTCGATAAGGCCCCTGCTGCGGAAGACCTGACGTTACCAATGGAAAGATGCATTGAGACCACACATGCAAGTTGACAGATGGCCTCTGGAATACCAGAGAGTGTTACCAAGGGCCACTAAACCAAAAAAGCAAATACGGGTCTCCTTGAGTCAATCAGACCCACCGTCAGCACCAGCTACACTCACCATGCCTGGAAATACTGTGCAGCAGAGGCAGCCATATGCCTGTATTCCCAAATCTAATCGGCTAGTGGCTCCTCCTGGAGGAATGACCCATGGCTAATGCCACAAGCTTAATTCTCTACAGGTTAGGAAATATCATAAGCCACAGTAAGACCCGTCTATATTTAACAGGGAAAAATGTAGTTCGTGGATCAAAATTTCATCTAACATATTGTCTATACCAAAGTACCTACCATAACTATTAATGCGCTTAAGTGCCTATATATCTAATTGCTTGTGCTTCATTATTAGGATCGAAAGGTTTTTCCTGGACAGACTGTCAGCCCAGAGAAAGGAAACAGCCAGAATGGACCAGAAGTCCAAGACACAGCTCCAGAGAGAGTGGACTGTTCGGCTCTCATCCACCTGTGCCCCTTTTATTCCGCAGGGAATAACCTGCGGAAGAGGGGCATGGTAGAATGTAAGGGCTGCGATTGGGGGGAAGGGTGAAACTACAGCAATGTAGTCTGGACCCTCATTTGATTAACCTGATTGACATACACCCCGCACTGTCGTGGAAGGTGGGCGTGGGGAGTTTTGGGCACAACAGCACTGCAAATTGGTTTTACAATGAAGGAATGCTTGTACTCATGGATTATCACTTATAGCTAAAAAATGGGAAAAAAAAACTGAGAGAGATATGCAGGACAGTCATGGCAGAATGCATGATCTCGGTTGGGGTGGGGGTGGGGGGGAAGGGAAGGGGAGATATACCTGAACTGAATTGGAAAATGATGTATGCAATGCACAAAGCATCAATAAAAAAAATGTTAAAAAAAAAAAAAGTCCTTTGCGTTCAGCCAGTTTTCTCTTCCTACATTCCTCTCCGGTTTCTGCTGTACGATCTTCTCTACCAGAGGCCGTGATTTCAAAGACAAACCTGAATTAAGAAGATAGACATACAAATCAGGAAATGTTGATGCTCCTGCTTGTATACACAGAGGTCTTGCTCTGGATAGAAGATTTCCTGTAATAACCCAGAGAATTTTTCAACTTGATCTGATGAGTGTGTCCCTTAAAGCATCTGAACTGACCCATTCATTTGCCCTGAGTCTACTTGCTCCTCCCACAAAGCACTTTCCTTCCATTTAAAGACAAAATATAGTAGGTGAGGGAAAATAATGAGGATAATGGATCAGTCCAGGAATATCAGAGGACTGGTCCTACCAATAATCTGTAGAAGATAGAAATTATTTCTTCTTCCCTCTAGCAAAGAATCAATGTATATTTGGTTGAACCAACAAAGTTTCATGCTGTTTTCTCCAAATGATTTTTCTCTGCCCGTAAATCAATTCTCTGAATGGATTAGGAAAAGAGAGAAATGCCTTGTAATACAGATTTAGTTTTATCTTTCAAAAACAATGAGCATGCTGGTTGAAAATTTCTCCTTCCTGGTAGGTTTAAGGACCAAGTATATTACATAGATTATTTAGGGTGCTGTGTTAGTTAGTTTTCTACTGCTGTGATAAAACACTCTGACCAAAAGTCAGAGTGGGGAGGAAAGGTTTATTTGGTTGACAATATAGTTCATTATCAAAGGAAGCCAAGGCAGGAACTCAGGGCAGGAACTTGGAAGCACAGACCATGGAGGAACACTGCTTACTGGCTTGTTCCCCTGGCCTTTGGTTAGCCTGCTTTCTTATAAAATATAGAACCACCTACTTGCCCAAAGGTGGCACCATTCACAGTGGGCTGGGCCCTCCCACATCCCTCAACAGTCAAGAAAATGTCCCACAGACATGGTCACAGGCCTGTCCAATGGAGGCAATTCCCCAACTGAGGCTCCCTGCCCCCAGGTGTGTCAAGTTGACACTAAAGCTAACCAGCACAGTGGTCATGATGACTGCATGGGTCAATTGCTATTTAACAGGAAGTAGCTTAGCTGATGGAGGTCCACAATCCTAAAACGTCACAAGACTCTTCCTGAAAAGCATTGTTCTTAACTGAATATGGCATCTTTTGATGAAAGAGTTTCAGCTTCTCCTCAGGGACACAATTGGAGTGGACGACAGAACAGAACTGCAGAATAATTGTGTTTAGAAAAAAAAGTTTAGATGATAGATTCTGGATAAGTTACCAAAAATGGTCATTGAATTATATTATCACTGACCAAGAGAACTTCAAACGCGTCTAAACAATTTAAAAAAAAGAGAGAGAGAAATTCTATGTCTTCACTTTATTTTAACGAATAGCTCACTTTGAAAAATCTGCATAGGATTCCTAGAGGCTTAGAAAACAAGTGAAGAAGCAGTTGCAATACAACAATATGGTCTGAAATTACAGGAATATGTTGTATTTACATTTAGTTATGTTATATGCATTTATGTATATGTGCTCATGCTATGGTCATGTGGTGGTCAGGAAAATTGGAAGCAATTTTGAGTTCTTGTCTTCCACCATGCAGGACCCACTCTTGTGAGGAGAGATGCTAAGCTTTTGTCAAGTCAAGAGGAAAGAATGTAAGAGCCAAGGGACAAGGAGGGGTGCTGTGACACACTGCCTTCTGGACATGACATGGCTGTTACACCTGTGAATTCACGCCATGTGGTAACCTGCACCAGATCAAGCCAGCCAAAACTCCAGCTCAAGTGGAGTAGATGATCTCCATGCCCATGCCCAAGGAGCTGCTGGCAGTGGGTAGTTGCCTGGAGAGAAAATCACTCTTTTTTGAGGACGTAGCCACTGGAGGGATTCCCATGCTCTGGATTCCCATGCTCCGGGTAATGCCTGTGGACTGACACACAGCACTAATGGGACTTAGAAGGTTAAGTTTAAAGAAAGGCATGGAGTGGGAGAGTAACATGTTAAAGGGACCATGGGTGGTATTGGAAGGGGGAACTGGGAAGCACTTATTGTGCTGGATAGCTTTGGTGTCAACTTGACACACCTGGGTTGAGGGAGCCTCAACTGGGGAATTAGCTCCATTGGATTGGCCTGTGGCCACGTCTGTGGAGTATTGTCTTGATTGTCAGGCAATGTGGGAGGGCCCAACCCACAATGAGTGGTGCCACCCTGGGCAGGTTGTTGTGTACTGTATAAGAAGGCAGGCTGGGCATGAGCCAGGAAAGCAAGCCAGTGAACAGTATTCCTCCATGGCCTGTGCTTCAGCTCCTGCCTCCACGTTCCTGCCCTGAGTTCCTGCCTTGGGCTCCCTAAGTGATGAACTGTGACCCAGGAGATGTAAGCTGAATAAACCCTTTCCTCCCCAAGTCGGTGTTGGTCAGAGTGTTTTGTCACAGCAATGGAAGACAAACTAGGACACTTATATTTCATGGTGTATATGTATGGAATTCTCAAGAACAAAGAAACATTTAAAAGTTAAACAGCTATACAGAAAAAATAAAAATGAAAAAGTATTTTAAAACTCTTTAAAATCCATTCATTTTGGTGAATACAGTCAGAGTACATGATACACTCACTCATATGAATATGTCTTTGTGAAACCCATCACAGTGCATGATGAATCCTACCCAATAAAATTCTATATTGAAAGAGCCTGTTCACTTTGGTTCATTCTAAAGATACTGGAAGAATTTAGCAAAGAACACGTACTAAGTCTGTTTATTCTGAGACACTTCAAATGGATTACAGGTGGAAACCAGAGACTGCCAGAACAGCTCCTCTTACTGTGGCTTTTCAACTTCCTAAAGAACCAGGGGACAACTTCACACTTTTTATTTCTCTATATTTATTTTTATTTGGGGGATGCTGGGAACTGAATTAGGGTTTTAGGTATGCTACCCAAGTGCCCAGCACTGACCTATTTTGAAACAGGTTCTCCGTAAGTTGCTCATGCAGGTCTTGAACTTGCAGTCCTCCTTCCTCAGCCTGTGCTGCCAACCCTGCTTCATGGTTACTTATCTGTCTCCTCAGTGGGGTCTGCCCTGATGCACATGCCATCTCCAGACTTTTATCACTAGAAAATGGCACCAATTCACTATGACTAAGTCCCAGACAGATGGTGCCCAATTCTTTTCAGCTGTTACTTGGTTTTGTTGCTGAAGAAAAATGCATTAAGCATATGGACTACTGGAAAATAATCAGAGAGGAAGATAAGCTAATGGGCCCAAGTGGGACCTCTAGGATTTTGCATTGAGACAAGCCACTGCTGTGAGACAAAGAGCACCTTCCCTGAAAGCTGCACCGCACAGTCCACCCAACACCTGTCCCCCAAGGCCAGCCATTCTGGAAGTTAAGTGTGCAGAGGAAAGGCATGTTTCTTAGACAACTGCCGGAGTCTGGGGTGAATGGTGCTGGGTTGGGGGTGAGATGGGAAATACGGACACAGACAAATGTAAATATGTCATGATTTTCAAATGAGGTAAAGTCCCCGTTGAAGAATGTATTACTTTTCTGTTGCTGTGATAAAACATGACCAAAAGTGACTTAGAGAAGAGTTTATTTTGTCTAAGACACCAGAGGAAGTGTACCCATAAAGGCAGGGTGGCAGGAGCAGAAGCTGAGAGTGCAAATCTCAGCTACACTTGAAAAGCTGTGGCCTTGGGGGCAGGGCAATGATCTGGGACCCCACTGACATCACTCCAGTTATTTCTCTGGCCTCTTACTGGAACTTTCCATCTTCCATTCAGTACATGATCTATCAAGGTGCAGTTAACACATAAAATCTGAGAGCTTCTATGAATGTGCTTCTCTCCTTCTACATGCTCTGTCCAGAATTCAACCATGTTACTGTTGTCACCAACATCTCTCTCTCTCTCTCCCAGGTTCTTTTGCTAAACATAACTTTTAGATTCTAAAACTTTATCTCTAAATCTTAGAGATTCTCTCATGCTGTTGTAGTCACAGAACAGTTGTCTTTTCCAGTCACTGAATGCTGTTCCATGCCATCCTGTCTGTCCATTCTCCTGTTGGTAGACATCTGGGTGTTTTCTGGTTTTATACAGCCTCATTTTAAGCACTGAATATTTAGCAGGGCTTACAATGTATCCATGGAAAGCACGCTTACAATGTATCCATGGAAACCACATTTTTCCCTGTGTGGGGGCAAGTGTGCGTGTGCGTGAGTGCGTGCGTATGTGTGTGTGTGTGTGTGTGTGTGTGTGTGTGTGTGTTGCTAAGAATTGAACTCAGAGCCTCACGTAGGCTAGGCAAGTACCCCGCTACTGACCTTCCAGTCCCAAGATGGCACAAATTTAACTGCAGTGAGCTCAGGTAACTTCACTTACATGAGATATTTTCTATCAACCTAAAATCCTTCTCATTACTCCCCAGCTGTCCCTAGTTCCCCAGGCTCCCACAATCCCCGAGGACCAGAGAGCACTCAGGCAGCAACACTCACCACTGTGCTCCCTGGTTCTCAGCTCCTCAGTCTGTTTTAAGGCCTGCGGGGCCCTTAGCATCCCTCTTGACTTCTGGAGAAATCATTCCAGACCTTTCTCCCAGGTACTAAGCTGATCCTATAAATCCTCTGTGTGTGTTGGGGGTGGAGGGAAAGAATTCCTTCAAGCCAAAGACATTTATTTCTTATCTATACCTTGATTAGATACTGAGGCTTCCAGTTTTGGAGACCTGTTGATATTCCCAGGCTCCATGCAGAAAGCAGTGTTCCCACAGGGACCTGCAAGTGTGCAAGGGAGCTTTGTGTGACATAGGAAAATCTGCCCTCCCTTCCCAGAAAAACCACAAACATGTTTACTGTAGGGGAAAACCCCCTAGTGTTCCTCTTCTAGTCTGATGGCCTTTGGGGCAGGGAGCAGAGGGGTTGTTTTCAAACCCCTCACCAGCATCCCAAGGACAGAGCACACTTTCCCAGCTGTTCACAGAATACTTCTGGGCCAGACAGTCAAATGCCTCAGCTGCATGGTCTCTCACAGTCTTTGTTATTCCAATACAACTGAGCCCTGACACTGCAGCTGGGGAATAAGATGTGTGAGGGTTGTGAAGTCAGCACATGGAAGAAACTACTTCTCAGAGAACCCAAACTGACCCAGGTCTGAAGACCAACAGTGCTCTGATGGATGGCTGGGTATTGGCCATCCCTTTCTCTCAACTTTTTTTTTATCCTCCCTTCATTTCTTCCTAGAAAATATAAGTGAAAGACCAATGGTACCCTAAGGTTGATCATTCCAGTTTGCAAATGCTCAAATCTAGAGTTTTAAAACATGTGGCCCTGGGGTTGAAAACCGGGGCTCTGAACGCACTAGGCAAATGCTCTACCATTGGACCTCCTCCTCTGCCTCTCCCAGGTGTTTATTTAATCATTTGGCTCCTGTTCCTGCCTTCCAAGCCATCATCCTCACTAACACCAATGATGCAAACGTGGCAGGAGAATTACCTTGTAAAGCCTTAGCTAACCCCACAGCAATAGTGCTGCTTGAACAGAGCCCCACTTTATTTTAATTATCCTTCAGAACTGGTCAGGGGGAATGAATCAAAGTGAATTGGAAGGTGTTAGAGCTGATGGTGTGATAAATATCTAGTTTGCACAAACCCAGTGAACGTGATTTGGGTCATGCGGACAGCAGAGCCCTTGAAAGCAGTGATCTTTAAGTGTGTTTCATATGTATATTCTTAAAATGGGAACCCCCAGAGGCCTAGGCAACACACTCACTACTCATTACTCTCTATCAAGCAGAAGACTAAAAAATGAACTCATCAAATCAATGTCTCCTAGACATTTTTTTAAATGCAAGGAAATGGCAGACTCACTCAGCTGGTCACTTTCATTCTCTGGACATGGCTTTGAAAGGCACTTGATTCCTTTCTAAATCAAGTCCATTGAAAGGAAGTCGTGGTTGCTGGGAACCATGGACCTCATCAGCCTCTCTGTGAAGCTCAGAAATCCGAGACTGGATGTGGGATTTGATGGGCCAGCCTGCAGGAAATCCATAGAATGCTAAGCAGCTCTGCCACAGCCAGAAATGGTTTTCACTTCTCAATAAGAGGAAGAGAGGAAGAGAGAGAAGGGAAGAAGGGAAGGAAAGAAGGAGGGAGGGAAGGAGGGAGGGAAGGAAGGAGGGAGGGAAGGAAGGAGGGAGGGAAGGAAGGAGGGAGGGAGGGCATAGTGGCTCAAACTTGTCATCTCAGCAGGCTTGGGAGGCTGGAGCAAAAGAATGGTGAGTTCTAGCCCCTGCATAAAAGACACGGGGTGGGAACCCAGGTTTGAATTCAGGGCCCTTCCCAGGACTTTGCACATCTTCCAGACACCTGTTGTTGAGCATTTTGTGAGAGTAGAAAGGCATCATCACCCGTCTACAGTGGTTGGGTCTAGCCTTGACCTTTCCTGTGCTTTCAGTGCACAAAGTATGTGGCTCCTCCCACCAAGGAAACCTACCTGCCACTCCCCTTAAAATTAAAAAAAAATTAATATTTAAAAATTTGTTTTTAAAATTATTTTTTAAAATAATTAATTTTTTCACATTGCAATACGATATAGTTTATTCATGAATATAAAGTTCTAACTCTTCTGGCTATACAGATAATAAAATATTTTCTACTTTTACAGGTAATAAAATATTTTTACTTTTCTTGCATTAGACGGTCCATGCTCCGATAATTAATTTTTTTCACAACAAGAAACACTTGAATTTCACGTTAGATCACAAACAAAAGGCATCAAATCCACATGCCAAAAGCACAAAGAAAAATCAACAACATGGGAAAAACAAATAATAAATCCCCTCCAAACACTATCAGTTCTATAGAGAATCGCCAACAATGAGATCTATTGATTGTTTCCTTTTTTCTTTTTTTTTTTTTTTTCTCTCTGATCCATCCTGGAGGTGGGCCCTTTACTCTCTAATCCATCCTGGAGGTAGATCCTTTACTCTCTGATCCATCCTGGAGCCGGGTCCTTTACTCTCTGATCCATCCAGGAGCTGGGTCCTTTACTCTCTGATCCATCCTGGAGCTGGGTCCTTTACTCTCTGATCCACCCTGGAGCCGGGTCCTTTACTCTCTGATCCATCCAGGAGCTGGGTCCTTTACTCTCTGATCCACCCTGGAGCCGGGTCCTTTACTCTCTGATCCATCCAGGAGCTGGGTCCTTTACTCTCTNAATATATTTTGAAAATGCACAAGTCCTATCTGTATATTTTGAGGGGAAAATATGAATAATGATATGCTATGGATTCCTACTTCAACAAATCTGCACCTTGTTGATAAAATAGATAAAGCAGGGTTAAAAATCACAAAGCTAGAGACAATGTCATATTTAGACTTATATACTATAAAACACATGTAATAGAAACCAGAAATTCCCTGAGACAAATTTCTCACCCTACTGCTACTGTTAACAGCCACATCCCTATCTCAGGCCTGATGGAATACCATAGCTACAGTAACCACACAGCCCACTCCTCCTGCCATATATATTTCATCAGCAGCCCCTCACACCTTTGCATAGTTTGCTTGCCACAGAGGAGCTGTGCCACCTTTGCTGAACTATTCCTGACCCTGTTCCATCTGCTGAAGGTCTTCCTTGAACTTTTACTTAAATTGTATTCTCTCTGTGTCATTCTACATCTAACAACATGTAAATGCAGGGGAAGCACACAGACATGAGCATTTGCACAGTTATGTACATGCTTCCATATTTAACTTGTATAGAGTATTCATACTTCCACATTGAACCCATAATTCCAATGAACCACTAGAGTAAATAAATAAAAATCACACAAAGCCCCACTGTTTCCAACACTCATGAGGGAGAGATGGCTTTGCAGCATTTCCCAGCATCCAGCTACACATCAGCGTCAATTTGGCATTGAAATTCACCAACCTCCTGGCAGATTTCCACTGCACGCCTGTGTACTTTAATTTATACAAAGTTCTCCTGAAATTTAAGCCTTACCTCATTCTGTAAGTCTCGGATCATTTTACTCTTTCTTTCAACTTCAGTCTTCAAAAAATTAATCTGAAAATAAACAGAATATTAATTATATACATCTATTCTCATGGATTTTTTATTTTATTTATTTTTTATGTGTATGAATGCATGTAGGTTGGTGCACCCTTGTCGTGCAATGCCACGGAGGTCAGAAGAGGGTGTCGGATTCCGCTGGGACTAGAGTTAAAGATGGTTCTCAGCCACCATGTGGGTGCTGGGGATTGAACCCTGGTCCTCTGCAAGAGCAGTCAGTGCTCTTAACCGCTAGGCCATCTCTCCAGCCCTCTCATGACTTTTACCTCATATTATTTGAGGTGCACTGAAACTAATACAGTCTTAACGTCAAATATGGAAAAAGAAGAAAATATTAAATTTTTCATTAACAAAAAACTTTCTCATTACATTCATATATATATATATATATATATATATATATATATAATGATACACATATCATCTGAATTGGAGGATTTTCTTCTCTTTTTTTGCTAAAAGATGTCATGTTTTCCTTAAGGAAGTGTTTGAATGTTCCTCCTCGGCAAGTCCAAACAACCATCAATCTTGCCCTTGTGCTCCACACTGGGGTCTTTCCCTCACATGGTCACCCAAATGAGGTCCAGAAAGCACGCATCCTGTCTTGATCTTCTTGTACTGGCCTCCATGATACAGGCTGGGTAGTCCAACAATGGCAGTCTATACTCTGACAAGGCTGAAATCCCAGTAGCTGCTCAGTCCACAAGCTGGATATCTCAGCAGTCCCCATCTGGTATTGAAGGTTTGGAGGATTCTTGGAGAGACATGAGTCTTCAGTCCATATTGGAGGGTTAAAAAACTGTGTCATGACCCAATAATTTTAACTAGGGCCATAAGTGTGACCATGGGTCTGTATCTAAGCATTGGAGCCTGGCTGAATCATCAGTGGGTACACAACTGGAGATGGAGTTAGTTTCCCAAGAGAATCCATCCATATCCGGGAGCTCAGCTGGGAGGGGTACCCCATGAGCTTCCGCTGTTCCACCTGTTGGTGGGCCCAGTCTTGGGCCATTTTTATTCTATTTCATATTAATTTTTTGTGAATTTGATATGACATATTTTGACCATATTTAGACCTCTCCCCTATCTGCATGCACCCTTTTTATACCCCCCAACAGGTTCTATGTACTCTGTCATATATGCTAAGGCCTATCAGTCAAGTTTCTGTCCCCAGATGTCTGTCCTGTGTGTTCACCCACTGCAGCCTGGTCAACATGTTCAGCTTCACACCTTAAGAAAACAGATTCTCCCTCTCCCAGTAGTTGTCAGTTGCCACGAGTCCCTCAGCTAAGGTTGAGCTTCTCCACTTCCCCACATCTGTGCTGGGATTTTTGCCTGGTTTGAGCTTGCCGGAGACCTGTGTATGCTGTCACTATGGATGTGAGTTCACACGAGTAACTGAGCAGCTGTCTCTGTTCCCTTGTGGTCATCCACCCCCTCTAGCTCTTATAATCTTTCCACCCCCTCTTCTGCAATGACCCCTGAGCTTGGGAAGCAGAGGTTTTAAACATGTGTCCTATTCACGGATCAGCACTCTGCAGCATCTTGTTCTCCATACTTTGGTTGTGTTCGCCCATTTTTAAGTTAGATTATTTGATTTTAGCTATTGAGTTTTGGGAGTTCCTTCTACACTGTAGATATCATTCTCTTGTCCAATGTGGCTTACTCCTATTTCCTCCCATACTGTAAGCTGCCCTTTCACTCTGCTGATTAGTTGCTTTTCTGTTCAGAAGCCTTTTAGTTTGACATGATCCCATGTGTGGTGGTTTGAATGATAATGTCCCCCATGGGCTTTGAGTATTCAGACATTTTGTCTCCACTTGGTGGCACTGTTCTTGGAGGTCTTAGAAGGTGTGGCCATGCTAGGGGAGGTATGTCACTGGCGGCGGGCTTAGTGAGTTTAGCAAGCCTTGTGGTCTCCAGTCTCTCTCTCTCTGCTTCCTGTGCTCATTGTGAAATGAGACCCTTGGCTTGTTGCTCCAGCCCCAGCCACCATGCTTCCCTCTACAATGGACTCTGCTTCCCTGGAACCGTCAATCTTAAGCTCAAATAAACTCTTCCTTGGATAAGTTCCCTTGCTCATGGTGGTTTTATCACAGCAACAGAAAAGTGACTAATACAGTTAATTGGTACCAGAGAGTGGGCTGTTGGCTGTGAAGAACTTGACCATGTGGATGTTTGGAGAAATGTGGAAGACTTTGGAACTTTGGGCTAGAAAAGCTGTTGACTACTGTAAGCAGAGCTTAATGGGCCATTCTAGTAGAAGCCTGGGAGAAAGCATTGCTGCAAAAAATGTAGTTCCAGAGGAAAATAAAGACTTAGGTAGGCAGCAACTGGGATCTTTTATCAAAGAGTCTGGCCACAGTTTGCCCATGGCCCAAATGCTTGCCTGATGCTAAGTTGAAAAGCAATGGACTAATGTCTTTGGCAGAGGATATTTCAAGACAGCCTAATGTAGAAATGGTGGCATGGCAATTAATGGTGAATATTGTACAGATATACAGTGACGAAGAGCAGATGGGGCAGAAAGAATTGCAGAATGTACAGCTTGGATCTGAAAGCTGCACTAGGAAGATTAAAGGTGGAGCCAAGGCATGTGAAGGAGAGGTTCCTTTTGATAAGGAGATTAAAGTGATTAAGAAGAGGCCTAGCTATTTACAAGTAAACAATGGAAAAAGTGAGATTAAAGTGATTAAGGAGGAGCCTCGAGATTTACAAGCAAACAACAGAAATAGTACCTTCAGGACAAGACCAGACCCAGCTAATCCTCCAACTTTTGAAAGGAAAATACTACTTGGGAGGCAGAGGCAGGTGGATCTTTGTGAGTTCAAGGCCAGCCTGGTCTACAGAGTGAGTTCCAGGACAGCTGGGGCTACAGGGAGACCTTGTCTCAAAAAGACCAAAAAAAAAAAAAAAGAAAGAAAAGAAAAGGAAAATACTTAAAGGATTTTCTGCTCCAACAAGTCCAGGGCAGAGAAAAGTTGCAAATGTGGTTAAAATAGCCCAGGGTACATCCCAAACTTGCAGCCAAACTCGGCAGTTTCATTCACGTCATGAAGTTTGCAAGAGTGAAGGGGTCATCAGTTCTTCCTCCATGGTTTCAGAGAGCCACAGAGACCAGGCAGAGTGTAGCAGGGGCGTCCCTGCATAAAGAAGGCCCTGATAGGCCATTGTGTGAAGCTGTGAATGTGAAGCCTGGTTGGCAGTGGAGACCCCAAGAAGACATTCAAGATGCCAGAGCTGTGAGATAATTGCCAAGGAGAGCTGCATATAGGAAGTGTTACCAGCCTAAGGAAGATATCCATGTTTCATGCAATCCTGGAATAGCTGAGCCATCTAAGCCCTTTGGAAGTAAAGTTCCAGAAGTCGCACATGGAGCTACTGGACTTGGTGTTTGCCCTGCTGGTTTTCAGTCTTGTTTTGGTCCAGTATTTCCTCACTATGCCTCTATTTCTCACTTTTGGAATGGGAATGTATGTTCAGTTCCATTGTATGTTGGGAGTATGTAATTTGCCTTTTGATATTACAGGAGCTTACAGTTAAGAGATTAGCTTGGGTCTCAGAAGAGAATTTGTTTGGACTGTAGACTTTTAAATAGAATTGAGACTGGTAAAGACTATGGGGACTTTTAAGGTTGGACTAAATGCATTTTACATTTTATATGGTAAGGAGCCTATGGGGCCCAGGAAGTGGAATGTGGTGGTTTGAATGAGAGTGTCCCCCATGGGCTTTGAGTATTCAGACATTTTGTCTCCAGTTGGTGGCACTGTTCTTGGAGGTCTTAGAAGGCGTGGCCATGCTGGGGGAGGTATGTCACTGGGGGTGGGCTTAGTGAGTTTAGCAAGCCTTGTGGTCTCTCTCTCTCTCTCTCTCTCTCTCTCTCTCTCTCTCTCTCTCTCTCTCTCTCTCTCTCTCTCTCTCTCTCTCTCTCTCTCTTTCTCTCTGCTTCCTGTGCTCATTGCAAGATGTGACCCTTGGCTTGCTTCTCCAGCCCTGGTCACCATGCTTCCCACCACAATGGACTCTGATTCCCTGGAACCGTCAATCATAAGCTCAAATAAACTCTTCCTTTTATAAGTTCCCTTACTCATGGTCGTTTTATCACAGCAACAGAAAATTGACTAATACACCATGTGTCCATTTTTGCTTTGTTTGCAGAGGAGGGAATAAGCCTAAGGCCCTTTCCCATGCTAGGAACGTTCTCTGCCACTGAGCCACAGCCTAGCTCTTTGCTTCTGTGTATTGTGTTCAGAGGGCCTTGTTCAAAATATGCTTGCCACTCCAATGTCTATAGTGTTTCCCCTCAAAGAAGATGCTTTTCATAATCTGTCCAGTGTTGTTCTTTACTGAAACCCACTGGACAGACAGATTACTAAGGGCCAAGGAACCACACTTTTAAAATGTAAAGAAAATTATAATGATATGTACTATATAGGTACATATGGGATACGGCTATAAATTTCATAGTCTTAAATATTTATGTTAAGGAATAGTAAAAATTAATAATTTACTTATTAAACATAATAAAAATTAAGTTAATTCAGTTAAAACAAATTTCGAGACTGGGTAAAGTGTTTGCCGTCCGAGCACAAGGGCCTGTATTCGGATCCCCAGAATCTTTATAAAAGTCAACCATGACAGCATGCATCTCTCACCCTGTGGTGAGAGCTGGAGTCAGGATTCTGGGAGCTTCTGGCCAGCTGGTCCCATTGAACCAGTGGGCTTCAGGCTCAGTAAGAGGCCCTGCTTCAAAAACAAAGTGAAGAGGTGACTGAGAAAGACACCCTAATGTTAGGCACAGGAGGTAAGCACACTGGAACCCACATGCACACATGTATGCAACACACACACACACACACACACACACACACACACAATTTGGAAAAGAATTAGCAAAATTAGAGAAACAAATATATTTAACAAAATTAAAAGTTAGACAATAGCTAATTAGAACAAAGTTGAGCTACTAAGCTGGTCAAGGCCAAAAAGAGATTATGAACCCATATCTAGAACATAAGATGTATAAACCACTTGGGAGGCAGAAGCAGGCAGATCTTTGTGAGTTCAAGGCCAGCCTGGTCTACAGAGTGAGTTCCAGGACAGCTGGGGCTACAGGGAGACCCTGTCTCAAAAAGACCAAAACAAAACAAAACAAAAGTATAAATCACTATTTGATGCTCAAGCTATGAGGACAACTCAGGCACAAAGATGGCAAGACAAGGAAACAAGAGGACGACTGTACAAAAGGAGAGCAAAAGATTATAGAGGATAAGGTGATCCAATTCTATGTCTAAAATCAGAAAGTCCATGAAAAATAAATGTTACTAACATATCATTCAACAGATTAAATGAAGCTTAGCTCAAATGGTAAAACTCCAAAATCAGTCATAAAATTAAAGTTTTAATTTGGATTTACTTCAGAATCACTGATGTTTTCAGTGATCAACCCATTATGGACTGACTTAGCCCTGGGTTAGGGTGACTGCCTCTAGCACTTCTGAAGTAGTCTGTGGAAGCTGTGCCCATGCATCAGCACTGAAGTCACTGCAGAGTTTTACAGACAGCCAGGCCATTGAACACCCAGCACAGGGACAAGGGAAACCCATGGGCTGAGCCCCAAGTTCTGCCTGCTTTTCTATCCTCAGGTCACAGGTTAATCCATGGAACAGGGCAGGAGGCCAGAACAAACTGCAGTGGGACAGAAAAATCAGCAAGGCTTGAAACTCCATCAGCGTTGGAGAGAAGATAATTAGAATTCAGATCTGGCAGGGCAGGCCTTCCTGAAGGGGGCAAAAGCACCAGGAAGATAGTGCAGAGAGTGACACGTGCATTTTCCCTCTAGAGATTTACTGAGTTCTCAACCCAGGTAACCTAGAGATTAAAGGTCCACATTAGAGGTGCAGGACACAGTGGGGACATCTCACAGTCTCAATTAGCTCCAACGGGATTTTACCCTTAAGCTCTGGTGTGAAAAGCCTGAGGGATGTTCCCTTTCAGGATGCCCCCTAAAAGTAAAGATGTTTGCTTCACAAACACCAAGTCTGAGACTGAGTCAGCTCTGCCCAGTGAGATCCAGGGCCTGCACCATTGTTCATAGCAAAAGAGAGGGTTAATTACCTGGAGTGCTGACAGGGCACCTTGCTCCTGCCGTTTCCTGCAGGGGAGATGCCTGTCTGTTTTGCCTGTCCTCATGAAGCCATGGTGAACTTTCAGACACTCTGCTGTTCTCCAAACTCATCTTTCTCCATTGAGGCCAAGCCAGGACCTTAAGTTGAGTGTGCCTCTCCATCTTCCAAGTCTTCAATATTCCTGTGAATTTATGCTTTTCTGTGGAGCAGTACCACTTTTGGGTTACATGTTTTACAGGGAAGGGGTGTAACCAGGCATCCCTTGATCCTTTAGACTATATCGTCCTTACTTCATAAGCCAGCCAGCTGGTGCAGGAGTTATGCTGCCTACACATCCCGAAACATGAAGACAGCTGCAGCATTGGTTCACGGACCTGCCAGTCTTGCTTTGAGGTAGACTTTGAACAAAATGCCTGCTTCGTTTGACCCACATGAACTCCTCACTGACCAGTGAACCAAAACATCCTGGAAAAAACCCCTGAGAACTGGTGTCAGTTGAAGATGGATGTTCAAGAAATAAATCTGGTAGTTACCCAAGGCTGGTGGAGAGTCACAGGACACAGAGTTTTAAATGTTGGCCAAGCATGGCATAAGTACACTCATACACATGCAGGCAATATACTCATACACATAAAATAATAATAAGTACAAATTTTAAAAAGTTGGCTAAAGAACACAAAACTTCAGTCTTATGGTCTACTGTGGTAAAGATAATTAAAAACATAGTCTATGTTTGGATAATTGCTAAGAGCAGCCTTTAAGTGTTTTCAAAATGGTTAGTGGTCTAGTCACATACAACATAGCTTAACTTAACCCTTATACTTTATTTATTTATTTATCATATATAAACCATAAATATATACAATTCTACTTGTCATTTAAAAACAAGTTCAACTATTGACAGACATAGACATTATTTTGATTCTCTTGCTCCGATGAATAAACAGGGGTGTAGATATCTCCTTGGTAAGGCATGGAGTTCTTTGGGTGTGGCACAGGAGTGAGATAGTTGGGTCATATGATAGCTCCATTTTTTAATTTTTTGAGGAAACTCCAAACTGGTTTCTGTAATACTGTACTGATTTGGACTCCTACCAGCAGTGAATAAATGTTCCTCTTTCTCCACCTCCTCTCCAATATCGTGGTCGTATTTCTTGATGATAGCCATTCTGTTGGAGGTGAGGTGGTATCGTTAGAAGTGGTTTTAATTTTCATGCATTCTGCCAAACATGCTTTTCATCTCTTAGTCTTTCTCAATATTTTCCATGGGGAAGGTGACTGTTTTGAGCAGAAGTTCACTGTTTCAGTCAGTTCTTTGATGCAGTCTTTTCTGTTGTTGTTGTTGTTGTTGTTTCCAATATGCATTATGCCCAACTGCTTTGTACAAAAGCTCAGGGGGCCCTACACAAGTTTTTTTCTGTCCCTGATGACTAGGGACATTGAACAATTTTTAAAGTACTTATTGGTCCTTTGCATTTATTTTTCTAAAAATTATCTGTTCAATTTGTTAGCCCACTTGTGGATTGATAATTTTATTTCTTGGTTATTGATAATTTTATTTTATTTTTGCAGTTCTTTCTGAATTCTGGATATTAGCCCCTGGTATGATGTGCAACTGGCAGATTCTCTTCCATTCAGAAGGTTGGCTGTATGTTCAGCTGATAGCTTTTTTCACTGTCCAGAAACATTGTTTCATGTGGTCACTTATGCCTGCTTCTTTTCTTTTTCTTGATATTAAAATTTTATTTTTAATTTTTTTAAAAATTATATTTTAAGGGATTCACAATATAAGAGCACAGTTGTTTTCAGATCATATTGACATTGCTCAATTTGCCATACAATTAGGTAATTGGTGCTAGCATCCACAGATGAGGGTTACCATTCATTGTTTGTTTTTCTGGGACTGTGTTACTTCACTCAGCATGATATCTTCTAGCTCCAGCCATTTACCTGCAAAGCTCATGATGTCATCTTTCTTTACAGCTGCATAGAACTCCATTGTGTAGATGTACCACATTTTCTCTATCCATTGTCAGTTGAAGGGAGCTTGGGTTGGTTCCAGCTCCTTGCTATTGTGAAGAGAGCTGAAATAAACATGGTCGAGCATGTATCTCTGCAGTAAGGTGAGACTTGTGGGTACATGCCCAGGAGTGGTATGGCTGGGTCAGGTGGCAAGTTCATTCCAAGTCTTCCAAGGGTTCTCCACACTGCTTTCTATAGTGGCTGTACCAGTTTACATTCCCACCAGCAGTGGATGAGTGTTCTTCTTTCCCCACAACCTCTCCAGCACTTGGTATCATTTGTTTTCTTGATCCTAGCCAGTCTTATTGGAGTAAGATGATATATTAAAGTGGTTTTGATTTTCATTTCCTTAATGATTAATGATGTTGAACACTTCTTAAGATGTTTCTCAGCCATCTCTAATTTCTCACTTGTGAAGTCTCTGTTCAGCTCTTTGCTCCATCTATTGAGTTGGTCATTTGTTTTCTTTCTTCTTTGTTTTTGGAGTAGTTTATATATTCTGGAAATCAATGCTTTATCAGATGTTTCTGCAGTGAAGGTTTCCTCCCACTCTGGGATTTCTCTTCACATCCTTGATTGTTTCTTTTGATGTACAGAAGCTTTTGAGTTTAATGAGGTCCCATTTGTTAATTGTCTGATTTAGGAAGTTTTTTCCTATGCCTATGTCTTGTAGTCTGCTGCCAACTTTTTCTTCTATTGCCTTCAGAGTTTGGGGTTTCACATTGAGATCTTTAATCTTGTTTATGTCATGGAAGATTTTTCTCTCTCCTTCAACTATAATCAACATTTTGCTGGGTATAGTAACCTGGGTTGGCATCCATAGTCCTTTAACACTGGATTAAGTTTAATGTGCTTTTCCATGTTTTTCTTGCTTTTCATGGTTTGACTGAGAAGTAGTTGTAATCTGATAGGTTTCCCCTTATAGGTCACTTGTTTGTTTTTTCTCTTCTTTTTTTTTTTAAGAATTTTGTTTTTTGTTTTGGGCTCTCTTTTTAACTATGATATGGTGGTGGAGAGTTTCTTTCTGATCTTGTCTGTTTGGAGTTTTAGGTGCTTCTTGTCTTGTATTGGTTTGTCTTTTTTTAGTTTGGGGAATTTTCATCTTTTTCTGTTGAAGAGCTGCTCAATATCCATTCTCTTGGGATTCTTCTCCTTCCCTATTCCTATGATGTGGAGTTTGATCTTTTCATAGTGTTCCACAGCTCCTGGTTGCTCCACTTTTGTGTATTTTTAAATTTTTCATAATCTTCCCCGATTTTTTAGTTGTCTGTGTCATCTTCCAAGGTCTGATATCTTTTTTTCTGCTCCTCCATTCTGCTTCTGAGGCTTTTTCCATTCCTTTCCTTTGGATGGGTGTTTGATTTCCTTTTCATTTTTTTTTTTTTTTTTTTTTTCTTTTTTCAGGTTTTTGTTTTTGGAGCTTCTCAATCTCTTCCTGTAGCTCTTTGCTTCACTGGTTGGTTCCTCCTATCTTTTTCAACATGGGATCTTTCAGTGTGTTTCACTTCCTTCCAGAGTTTGTCATTCTTCTTCTCTCTCTAGGTCTTCTTGAGTTTTCATTCTCTTTCTTAATTTTGATTTGCTCTTTATAATACTATTACTTCTTGAAGTCCTTTACAATTGTACTTATTTTTTTATTGATGCTTTGTGTATTTCATACATCATTTTCCAGTTCCAGGTATATTTCCCTTTCCCTTCCCCCCACCCCCCCACCCCACCCCATCCCAGATCATGCATTCTGCCATAACTTTCCTGCATCTTTCTCTGTTTTTTTCTTCACTTTTTTAACAATAAGTAATAATTTATGAGTACAAGCATCCTTCATGTAAAACCAATTTGCAAGCAGTTGTGCCCAAACCCACACAGCCCATGGGTCCCATCATCCAGCGGAGGCGGGGGGGGGGGCTTGTATGTTCAATCAAGTTGATCCAATGAGTGTCCAGACTATATTGTTGTAGTTTCACCATTCACCCCAATTGCAGCCATTACATTCTACCACGCCCCCTCTTCCACAGATTGTTACCTGCACTTCTAATATCTATGTCCTGGACCATCCCCAGAGGTATCCCATTGTAGGGATCTTCCACAGGGTTGGTAGGGCTTGGTGTGGAATTACCTGCACCTTTCCCATGTTGTCTCTTCTTCGTGTCCCTGGCATGTGGGTTTCTCTTTGCCTGTATTCCAATGTGAATCCCAAATGCCTCTTTACTGTGTTGAAGGCTTGCTTTGCTTGCCTCCTTCGGATGCCTTTGTTGTTTGTTTGATTGATTTGTTTTTCTCCTTACTCCTTGGGTATGGAGTGTTGACTTCTCTAAGTTTTAGGCTTTCTATTGGAAATCTAACTCACTCTTCCCCTTCTGTTCTGAAGGTTCTCCAAAGAATCCCAGTTGGCTGTGGGGGAGTGGTGGTTGTGTTGCTGTTTAGCCCGCTTACCTGTGCTTCAGGTGGTCTTGGGAGATCCCCGATCTTAAGACTTACACAAACCCACCTTTTATACCTGCTGGGAGGACAACTCCGCTCCCACAGCCACACAAGCCAATCCACAACAAAATACAATCACTCCACCCCCACAGCCACACAAGCCAAGGACAAGGAAATGCAATCAAACAATCCTCCTGGCTGAAGCACCCAGCTCCTACCTGCTTCAGGTGGTCTTGAGAGATCCCCCATCTTAAGACTCACACAAACCCACCTTTTATACCAGCTGGGAGGACAACTCCACCTCCACAGCCACACAAGCCGATTGGGCCAAGGACAATGAAATGCAATCAAGCAATCCACCTGGCTGAAGCACCCAACTCCTACTTACGCTTCAGGTGGTCTTGGGAGATCCCCCAGGCCTATTTCTGCTATTCTTGTTCTAAAGTTCAGAAAGATCTAGCCCACTCCATTGTCCTCAAGAGTATCCCCTGTGATTTCATCTGCAAGTTTAAGGGTTTTAAGTGTTAAATTAAGATATTTGATCCATTTCTAATTGGTTTTTGTACAAGATGAAAGTTGTGAACCTAATTTCATTCTTCTGCAAGTGAAAACCCTGTCTTGCCAATACCATTTATTAAATGGGCTATCTTTTTTCCAGTGTGTTTTTGACTCTTTAGTTAAGTATTAGATGGACACAGCTCTGTCTATTTCCAGGTGCTCTGTTCTGTTCCATTGATCTACCTGTCTGTCCTTACACCAGTACCAAGCTCCCTTTATTGCTACAGCTCTATAGTAAAACTCGAGGTTCAGTATTGTGATACTTCTAACTCTGTTCTTACTCCATAGGATTGTGTTGGCTAGCTTTGGTTTTCGGTAGTTCCATATGAATTTTGTAATTTCTTTTTCCTAGATCAGTAAAACATTAGACTTTTGATATATATTATACTAATTTTAGCAATATAGCCATAGTCACAATATTAATTCTTCCAGCCCAGGAGCATGGAAGTTCTTTGTATCATCTAGTGTGTTCTCATATTTCCTTTTACAAAGTATATTGATGTTTTCATTGAAGAGAACTTTGTCTTCTTTGGTTAAGTGTATTCCTAGGTACTTAATTTGTGGTGGTTTTTTTTGGGGTGGAGGAATTTTAATGTATGGGATATATTTCCTTTTTTTCAAAGTCAATTTTTACTGAAGCTTTGTATATTTCATACAAAATTTCCAATCAAGTCTAGACCCCTTCCACCTTCCTTGTCCCCCCACCACACCAGAGCTCATGCATTCTGCCAAACATATTTTTCATCTTTTTATCAATCTCTTTTAAAATTTTTGATGCAGAAGTTCACCATTTCAGTCAGTTCTTTGACCCAGTCTTTGTTGTTGTTGTTCCTTCCAATTTGCATCACTCCAAAATATGTATATATGCATGCCACATATATCTTTTAGCATCTTCATCTTATGATTTCTTTTTCTTTTTAGGCTAAAAGATGTCATTTTTGAAGGCTCCTCCTTGGCAAGCCCAAACAACCATCAGTCTTCCCCTTATGGTCCACACTGGGCTTTTCCTTTCCCATGGTCACCAAATGAGGTCCAGTAAGCACCACATCCTGTCTTGATCTTCCTGTACTGGTCTCCATGATACAGCCTGGGTAGTCCAACAATGGCAATCAATACTCTGAAGAGGGGGAAACCCCAATAGTAGCTCAGTCTGCAAGTTGGATGTTTCAGCAGTCCCCATCTGGCACTGAAGGTTTGGAGGATTCTTGGAGAGACATGAGTCTTCAGTCCATATTGGAAGGTTGAAAAGCTGTCTTCTCAAGTCCTTGAAGGATGACAAAAGTGATGGCAGCCATAGGGTAGCTGCACTTGCCAGTAAGACAGGCAAAACAACTATGATCTTTTTTTAAAATTTCTTTTACTTTTTGTCTTTTTACTAAGATCTCAAGTTTTATACCTGAAGTACAATTTCTCAGGCCTTACTAATTATTTATTTCTGGTTAGACTTTCCTTTTGGACACTTAAGGCCACACTGTTAGCCCAGATTAACCAAGGATTTTGTTTTCTCAAGGTCAGTTGAGGATCTGGTCCTCAGGTTTGGTTTTTTTTTTTGGGGGGGGGTGACTTCTTTTGGCTTTTCATTTACCAGTTCCATCCATTTGAGGACAAAGTCCGGTTCTGCTAGACCAGGCTTCTCTTTTTGAAGCATGAGCAGACTTTCCTCTTTATAGACTGGACACTGGCTGAAGTCCCATTAGTGGATCTCCAAGACCTCCCTTGCACAGGAAGACTGGTGACTCACATTTGCAGGACATTTCAAAAGATGCCCCCATGCATAGTCTCCTGGGACTTAGTTGAACTCTGAGGGCAAGGAACAAAGTTATCCCTTAAGTCCCTTGGCCAAATTGGTATGGGACTTAATTATGGTCGTTAAGCATCCAAAAAGGCTAAGTTACACCAGCCTGATACTTTTAACAACTGTATAATATTTTAGAAAAGGCTTGGATAAAATCTCAAGCAGCCTTGTATAAGAAACACTAAGAAGTACTACCATAAGATAAACACTGTGGTTAGATACAATGTTATGACAAACTAGTTTTTTTTCCCTCATTCTTTTGATTTTGTTCATACATACCCTCTACTCATATACCAAAACAGCCTAAGTCTGAGAATAAATGGTAGCTTAATTCTAGAACCTGTCAAGGGATTCATAATATAAGACCACAGTTGTTTTCAGATCATGAGGAATGTAACATTAACATTGCTTAGTTTGCCTTACAACTAGGTGCTTGGTGCTAGCATCCACAGATGAGGGATACCATTCATTGTTTATTTTTCTGAGACTGTGATATTTCACTCAACATAATATCTTCTAGTTCCATTCATTTACCTGCAAAGTTCAGGATGTCATCTTTCTTTACCGCTGCATAGAACTCTATTGTGTAGATGTACCACATTTTCTCTATCCACTCATCAGTTGAGGGGCATTTGGGTTGGTTCCAGCTCTTTACTATTGTGAATAGAGCTGCAATAAACATGGCCGAGCATGTATCTCTGCAGTTGGATGAGTCTTGTGGGTATATACCCAGGAGTGGTATGGCTGGGTCAGGTGGCAAGTTCATTCCAAGTCTTCCAAGGGTTCTCCACACTGCTTTCCATAGTGGCTGCACCAGTTTACATTCCCACCAGCAGTGGATGAGTGTTCTTCTTTCCCCACAACCTCTCCAGCACTTGGTATCATTTGTTTTCTTGATCCTAGCCAGTCTTATTGGAGTAAGATGATATATTAAAGTGGTTTTGATTTTCATTTCCTTAATGATTAATGATGTTGAACACTTCTTAAGATGTTTCTCAGCCATCTCTAATTCCTCATTTGTGAAGTCTCTGTTCAGCTCTTTACTCTGTGTTTTGAGTGAGTCGTTTGTTTTCTTTCTTCTTTGATTTTGAATAGTTTATAGAATCTGGAAATCAATGCTTTGTAGGATGTATCTGAGGTGCAGGTTTCCTCCCACTTTCCGGATTTTCTCCTCACTTCCTTGACTGTTGGAATATATCTCTTACTTCCTTTTTCTGAGGGTATATCGGTGCTATTTAAGAAGACAACCTTTAATATTAATGCTGTAAGCTCTACGGTTTTACTGTGAGTGCTTATTAGATCTCTGTGTTTTCTAGTTGATTCTATAGAGTATTTTAAATATAGAATCAGCTCATCTGCAAATAAGGATAGTTTGATGTCTTCCTGTTTTTATGTCCTTTATCCTTTCTCTTATCTAATTACCAAAGCTAAGATGTCAGCACTGTATTAAATATATACAATGGAATTTTTCTGGCTCTCAATAAAAATGAAGTCACCAAATTCATAGGAAAAGTGTGGACTTAAAGTGTTAACTTTTTTTTTTTTTTTTTTTTTTTTTTTTTTTNAGACTAGGCTGGCCTTGAACTCACAAAGATCTGCCTGCTTCTGCCTCCCAAGTGCTAGGATTAAAGGTGTGCACCATCACACCCAGCTAAAATGTATACTATTAAGTGAGGTCATTAACCCAATCTCAGAAAGAAAAAAAAAATGAATGTTCCCCCTCATATGTGGATCTTAATATATAATGAGAGCATTTATATATGTAAAGAAATGCATGTGTGGGTTTATTGTAACATTTAGAAAGGCAAGAGAGAGGGGGCTGGAGAGATGGCCTAGCAGTTAAGAGCACCAACCCCTCTTACAGAGGACCTGGGTTCGATCCCCAGCACCCACATGGTGGCCAAGGACCATCTGAAACTCCAATTCCAGGAGAACTCCAGTTCCAGGGGAATCCGACACCCTCTTCTGACCTCTGCGGCATTGCACGACACAGGTGCACAAACCTGCATGCAGATAGTACATTCATACACATACAGAAATAAAATTTAAAAAAAAGAAAGGAGAGAGAGAAAAGAAGAAAAGAGAACAAGAAAAGGTCATTTTAAAAAGGCAAACTAGGGGCTGGAGAGATGGCTCAGTGGGTAAGAGCACTGACTGCTCTTGCAGAGGACCGGGATTCGATTCCCAGCATCCACATGGTAGCTAAGAACTGTCTTAGGCTCAGTGTGGTGGCATACATCTTTAATCTCAGCACTTGGGAGGCAGAGGCAGGCAGATCTCTGTGAGTTCAAAGCCAGCCTTGTCTACAGAGTAAGCTCCAGGCCAGCTGAGACTAAAGGGAAACCCTGTCTCAAAAATAAATAAATAAATAAATAAATAAATAAATAAATAAATAAATAGTCAAACTAATGAGTTCATGCATATGGTACATTTTGTGCAGGCCCTTAGAATCCTGCCTCAGAATGTAATATATTTTTGGTGCAGAATGGGTCTGGGGCGAGCAGCGTTCACATGTGATTCACCTGGATCCTGTGGTCTTGCAAGGAAATTTTGATTTTAATCTTTTTTTTATTCTTTGAATACTTTTGTATACTGCATCCTGAGGTTTTGTGAATAATAATAAACTTTAATTATAAAGGAAAATATTTTTAATTTTACTTTTTATTGAGATTTTGTAGCTTCATAGCACAGTTCTCAATCAAGTTTAGACCCGTTCCCCCATCTGTGCCCCCTCAGCCCCCACCAGACCTCGAATACTCCAAACCATATGTGGCAAGACCTATCCAGTCAAGCATTTGCACTCAGCTGTCCTTAAGTGAAAATTCATCCACTGCTGTCTAGTCAGCCCATCTGGAGATTTTAAGTATTATATACTCTCCCACACCCAGTGACAATCAGTCTTCAATATTTCTTCATCTTCACCTCTGGTTCCTGGTGTAATTGAGTTGGCATGGGTCCTGTGTTCAATGCCACTGTTGTCCAAAGTTCACCTGTGTAAGCTTCCAGCAGCCTGAAATCCTCTCCTCTGTGTTCATGAACCAACCAACCCTAGCCCTTCCTGTTCCCTCTTCTGCAATGGTCCATGAGCTGAGGGTGGGTGAGGTTCAATACAGGAGTCCTACCCAGGGACACACACTGTGTGGTCTCTTATTCTCTAAAATTTGGACAAGTGTGGCCTTCTGTAAGCATCACACATTGTTATATAGGGAAGCTTCACTGGTGAGCGTTGAAGGATGCATTAATTTTCTCTCCACCCCTGGCTCTACTTTGTTCCATGCACTTTAGGTTTAGACGTTCAAGAGTAGCTGTGTCACCAGGATGGGGCATCTCTTAGTTGTATATTCTCCATGTCTGACCAATTGTGGAACTCTGCAGTAGCCTCCATCTGATACAATAGGAAGCTTCTTTAGTGAGTAGTAGTGCACAGTATGCTTGTCTGTAAATATAAAATTCCATATTTAGTGCATGGTAATAAGAAATACATTTGTCTAGAGATATGACAGAGCTAGGGTTTTCTCCAGCCATGTGTATCTGGCTACAATTACATTGCCACCCATCAGTTCACTACCACTGAGTAGGCTTTAAGTCCAGTTAGGTAACTATTGATTATCCCCCCACCCCATAAGAGTCCCACTATGACACCAATGTAGGTAGTTTGCTGTGCTGGTCCTTATGATTATTAGAATGTGATATGACTAGCTGTCTCAAGTTCCAGCCTTGCCCTCCCCTCAGTGATGGACTGTAACCTGGAGTTATGAGCTGAAATAAACCCCTTCTCCCTAAGTTGCTTTTAGCCAGAGTATTTTATCACTGCCACAGAAATAAAACTAGTACATAGCGCAAGACCATCTGCTAAATGCCAAGCCTCAGGGAATCTTGGGGGGAGTCTTCACCATTCTCCTAAGAATTACATAGCCCCATTTCCTCCATTGGAACACTCTACCCCATGCACCCCCAAAAGAGCCAGAACAGAGCAATCTGAAAGCTAGAAACATTTAAAATAATGATTTCACATCAGAATAGGCCACTTGTTTTTTTTTTTGTTGTTTTTGTTTTTTTGTTTTTTTTTGTTTTTTTGTTTTTTTTTTTTGTTTTCCTGAGATAGGGTCTTCCAGTTGCCCCAGATGGCTTGGAACACCTATGTAGATCAGTCTGGCCTCAATCTCACAGAGATTTTCCTGCCTCTGTCTATGGAGTGCTAGGATTCTTAAAGGTGTATGGCATGACAATCAGCCTAGGCTAATGTTTTTTAAAGTGTAAAGGATGAAAAAATATTAGTTTTCTTTAACAAATACATAAGTCTGGGCTTTGGATCAAGATCATATTGCTCATATTAACTATGTAAGGTCTGTATTGAGTGCATGTAAATGTATTGTGCTAAATTGTGGATATACTACATTTATAAAAAGCAATTCAAACATAAAACATCCCATTTAGATAATTATCAAATACCTAAAATATCCATCTTTGTCCACACATCCAACTAACTTGGTTGAGGATAGAAGAGATTAAAAACACAGTCAGTATGTAAACTACCACAAAAGCCATAAGGAATTCTGAAAACAATCCCACCAATCATGCTAATGAAGCTCTCACACGGGTCACCCAGAGCAGTGCACATCTCCCATTTCTATTATATGTGGTAGTTTCTTGCTTTGCTTTCCTGTGTTCCTGCTGCCATAGCAGAGATTTTCCAGAGAGAACCTAATCTTGTTTGGCATGAGCATGGAGAAGGAAAGCTGTCTTTTCTGTACAACCTTTGCAGTTCCTGATTGTGTCCTACTACTTAAAAACCTAGAAGAAACATTATTTAGGTGCTATATTTAGAACTGTATTTAGGACAACTTGATGAGATTTGGGTCTCATGATTCCCCTCAGTTAATGAAATCTGATACATTATACACTTTAAAGCCCCTCACTCATTCTAACTTGTCTGGAAATTACTTCAAAATCATAGGCTAAATTCTCCACAGATGCCAAATAGAATCTTCACTGCTATGTGGGCCACACTGTCTATTTAATAAGTCACACTGAAGAGAGAGGCACTGGTCTTAACCAGATGCCCAGCTCCTGACCAGTTAGAGACCCTCACTGACAACAGGATAGTGATACCAACAGGTGCTCACCAGCTTACTGATAATAGAAATGAAAGTGAAGAGTGGGGATTCTGTTTACTCTTAGCTGCATTATAGAATCCAAAAACAATTAAGCCTTAAACCAGGAATAAGAATTCAGAGGGAACTCATCATTGTAGAAAAAAAGAATTCAGAGGGAAAAGCATTTTGTTTCATGATTCAAAAGCACTGAAATTAAAATAAAATTAATTCAAAAGACATGTACTTAAAGTCTACGATTGAATGAAGGTCAAGTTTAGAGGGAAAAGATTTATAGGGAGGATTTAACTTTAAAAGGTAGTATGTACCACTGCCAGAGGAACTTGAGATGCTGATGACCAAGGACCTCTAGCCACAGCCTGGCTGAACTCAGAGCCTATTTCATGTGAATGAACATGATATCTTGTGTGTTTAAGCCTTGGTTGTGTTCACTAGCTTGCTATTCAGGTGATGTTAATTCTAAACTAACAGTTTCACCTTTCTTCCTCAGAAAAGCTGTGACAAACAGGGCATGGGGGGTCAGGCCTATCATTCCAGGCATTCAGGAGTCTGAGGCAGAAGGACCTCAAGTTCAAGGCCTCTCTGATTTACAGAGGGAATGCTTGGGGAACTTAGTGAGTGAGGTCCTGTCTCAAAATAATAGCTATGAAAAGAGGTGGTGATGCAGCCAGATGTAGAACTCTTACAGAGAATCTGTGAAGCCCAAATTTTGATCTCCAGTACAAAAAATGCATTGCTAAGTCCTGTATAAATGACATTTCACTTGCTTTCTAGGGTTGCTTAAACAGAAGGGTATCAGAGAGCTGGGGTGCAGGTATGGGCTGGTGGGCAGGCGGGTCAGCCAGGAGCAGAGACCCCTGGGAGGTGAGGCGCAGACTTTAGCCTGGGTTGCCTAGAGGCTGCTGCTGGGCCACACCAGAGAGCTGGGGCACAGGGTATGGGTAGGCTAAGCAAACAACTCCCCCCTCCAACTGGAACTCTGGAAAGAGGTTCCAATAAGTCCTACAACCAACCCAGAAGAACTGGCTGGCAGCAGAGGACATACGGTGCTCAGAAGGTGTCATTTGGGCTGTTACCCACCCAGTTCTTGTGGAACAGAAAGGGAAGAGTGAACTATACCTTTCAATATATAAACAAAATTGAAAACCTGAAACCTAAGCAAGTCAACACTCCATAAATAAGGAGACTACAACGAAGGCACCTGAAGGAATCAAGGAAAGCAATCTTCCAACATGGTGAAGACGCACTAGAGATTTGCACCAGAATACAGGCAAAAAGTAAATGACATGTCAAAAGTACAACGAAAAAACAATATGGGAAAAGCCCAGAATAACCCCACACCAAACTCTACAGAGCCTGTGGAGGACCCCTATAATGGGATCTTTGTAGAGATAGCCCAGGATACAGATTGTAAATTAACAATCACAGATATATTCAAAGAAATCATAGAACTAAGGAGAGAGAATGAAAAACTCAGAAAGGACCTAGAGGGAGATAATGAGAAACTCCAGAAGAAAGTGGAAACACTGAAAAGAACCCATACTGAAATGAAAATGAAAAACAAGGAGAAAAACAAGGAGCTACAAGAAAAGATTGAGAAGCTCAATGGACATGGAAATAATAAAGAAAACACAGGATAAAATGAAAAAGGAAATCGAACAGTCATCCAATCAAAAGGAAAGAATGGGAAAAAGCCTCAGAAGCAGAATGGAGGAAGCAGAAAAAAGAATATCAGAATTAGAAGATAAAACAGAACAACTAAAAAAAATCTCAAGTAAAAGTTATGAAAAGTTTAAAAATACACAAGAATGGAACAACCAGGAAATGTGGGACACAATGAAAAGATCAAACCTCCGCATCATGGGGATAGAGAAAGGAGAAGAATTCCAAGAGAATGGTATTGATCAGATCATCAACAGAATGAAAATTTCCCCAAACTAAAAAAAGAAAAACCCATACAAATATAAGAAGCACATAGGACACCAAATAGACTGGACCAGAGAAGAAACTCCCCTCACCATATCATAGTTAAAACGTTAGATGCCCAAAACAAAGACAAAATTCTGCAAGCCATGAAAGAAAACCAACAAATTACATATAAGCAGAAACCTATCAGAATTACAGCTGACTTTTCAGCACAAACTATGAAAGCAAGAAGAAAGTGGACCAAAGCATTCCCAGTGCTAAATGACTATCAATGCCAACCTAAGTTACTATACCCATCAAAAATGTCAGTTCTAGTTGAAGGAAAGAGAAAAATCTTCCATGATGTAAACAAGATGAAAGAATACATGTCTGGAAAACCAACCCTTCAGAGAATACTTGAAGCAATTCAAAGGACAGAAGAGAGGAGGAACTACCCCCAGACACCTTGAAAGAGAAATTAATAAAAGCAGAACTGCAGAAGTAGAAACCTAGACTAAAAACGCAAATGGATAATAAGGCGAAAGGAAGAACACACATCTCTCAATTATAACCTTAAATATTAATGGACTAAACTCCCCAATCAAAAGGCATAGACTGGGAGGATGGATTAGGAAACAGAATCCTTCTATATGCTGTCTACAAGAAACACATCTCACCCGTAAGGACAGGCACCAACTTAAAGCAAAAGGATGGAAAAAAATATTCCAAGCAAATGGTACCAAAAAGAAAGCAGGAGTTGCTATTTTAATATCAGACAAAATAGACTTCAAAGTAGAAGCAATTAGAAGAGATAAAGAGGGCCATTACATCCTTATCAAAGGGAAAATTGACCATGAAGACTTCACAATAATGAATATACATGCACCAAACTCCAGTGCACCGATCTTTATAAATACAACTCTACAGCCCCTTAAGGCACAGATTAACCCCAGCATACTCATACTAGGGGACTTCAATACCCCACTCAGTCCTTTCTACAGATCAACCAGGCAAAGAATAAACAGAGAGACATCTGAACTGAACAATACAATACAGCAAATGGACCTCACAGACATCTTCTTAATATTCTACCCATTTACCAGAGAATATGCTTTCTACTCAGCACCCCATGGAACATTCTCCAAAATTGACCACATACTTAGACACAGAAAAAACCTTGACAAATACAAAAAATGAAGTAATTTCATGCATTCTATCAGACCATAGTGTAATAACGCTCAATATCAACACCAGGACAAGCCCTGCTACCTACAGGAACACATGGAGACTAAACAACACACTCCTGAATAATGAATGGGTCAAGGAGGAAATAAAGAAAGAGATAAAGGCATTCCTGGAACTAAACAACAATGACAGTACAACACAACAAAACATATGGGACACTTTAAAAGCAGTCCCTAAGAGGGAAGTTTATAGCCCTGGGTGCCCACATTAAAAAAAAAAATAGAAAGAGCACAAACAATTGAGCTAACACTGCAGCCAAAAGCACTTGAAAGACAACAGCAAATGAACCCTAAATGCAAAAGACAGGAAGAAACAACAAAATCAGAGCAGAAATCAATGATATAGAAACAAAGAAAACAACAAATCCAAAAGTTGGTTCTTTGAGAGAATAAACAATATAGACAGACCTCCAGTTAACCAAAAGAAAGAAAGAGCAGATCAATAGAACTCCTGGTGAAAGGGGAAATATCACAACAGACAATGAAAAGATCCAGAAAATCATACGGGAGTACTTCAAAAATTTATACTCTACCAAATCTGAAAACCTAAGAGAAATGGATGAATGTCTGCAGTCCGGGGAATCACCAAAGCTAAACAAAGAAGAGACTGACAGTTTAAACAGACCCATAATATATGAAGAAATTGAAAATGTAATAAGAGACTTCCCAACTAAAAAAAGCCCAGGCCCAGATGGTTTCACAGCAGAATTCTATAAAATATTTAAAGAGGACTTACAGCCATTATTACTCAAACTGTTCAGAAAGATACAAGCAGAGGAAAAATCTCCCAAATTCCTTCTATGAAGCCAGCATTACTCTAATACCAAAACCAGGCAAGGACACAACCAAAAAAAGAGAACTATAGACCCATCTCATTAATGAATTCAGATGCAAAAATTCTCAACAAAATACTTGCCAATGGTATACAGACACACGTCAAAAAGATCATCCATCATGACCAAGTTGGATTCATACCAGAGATGCAAGGATGGTTCAACATACGAAAATCAGTAAATACCATAAAACACATAAATGGACTGAAGGACAAAAACCACAGGATCATCTCAATTGATGCAGAAAAAGCCTTCAAAAAATACAGCATCCCTTCATGATTAAAGTACTAGAGGGAATTGGACTGGAAGGATCCTTCCTCAACATAATCAAAGCCATATACAAGAAACCAACAGCCAGCATCATCCTAATGGAGAAAAGTTGGAAAGATTCCCCATAAAGGTAGGAACCCAGCAAGGCTGCCCCTTGTCACCATTCCTCTTCAATATAGTGCTTGAAACACTGGCTAGGGCAATAAGGCAAGAAAAGGAAATCAAAGGAATACTAATTGGAAAAGAGGAAGTGAAACTATCCCTTTTTGCAGAGGATATGATAGTTTACCTAAGGGATGCTAAAAACTCTACCAGAAAACTCATAGAAATGATTAGGAGTTTCAGTAAAGTGGCGGGTTACAAAATTAACCCAGAAAAATCAGTAGCCTTTCTTTACACCAACAACAAGCAACTGAAGAAGGAATACAAGGAGACCTTCTCAATCACAATAGCCTCAAAACCAGTAAAATACCTAGGAACAAACCTAACCAAAGACACCAAAGATCTCTACAACAAAAATCATAAACTCCTGAAGGAGATTGAAGAAGATATCAGACGGTGGAAAGACCTCCCATGCTCATGGATTGGAAAAATTAATATAGTAAAAACTTCCATTCTACCCAAATTAATATATCAATTCAATGCAATTCCAATTAAAATCCCCAGGACATTCTTCACAGGCTTGGAAAAAAAGTTCTTAAATTCATATGGAACAATAAAAAACCCTGAATAGCCAAAGCAACCCTGAGTGAAAACAGCAATACAGGGGGAATTTCTATACCAGACTATACTACAAGGCTATAGTCATAAAAACAGCCTGGTACTGGAAGAAAAACAGACCCGTAGACCAATGGAACAAAACTGAAGATCCAAACACATACAATTTCAGCCACCTTATATTTGACAAGGGGGGCCAAAAAGACTCAATGGAGGAAAGACAGCATCTTCAGCAAATGGTGCTGGCAAAACTGAGTCACCATTTGTAGAAGAATAAAATTAAACCCCTACCTCTCACCCTGCACAAAAATCAACTCCAAATAGAACAAAGCCCTCAATTTGAAACCCAAAACCCTGAAGGTGTTAGATGAAAAAGTTGACAGCAACTTACAAGACATAGCTGTAGGAAGAGACTTTCTAAATCAGACAGCAGCTGCACAGAAAATAAGGTCAACAATTGACAAGTGAGACCTTTTAAAACTCAAAGGTTTTTGTACAGCAAAAGAAACAATCAGGGAAGTGAAGAGAAAACCCACAGAGTGGGAGGAAATCTTCACTGCTGATTCTTCTGACAGAGCATTAACTTCCAGACTATATCAACTACTCAAAAAAAAAAAAAAAAAAAAAAAAAACAAAACAAAACAAAACAAACAAGGAAACAAAAAACTCAGTCAATAAACTATCTCAGGACAAAAAAAATTTTTTTAAAAAAAAAAAAAAAAAAAAAATAGAGATGGCTGAGAAAAATCTTAAAAAGTATTCAACATTGCTAATAATTAAGGAAATGCAAATTAAAACCACTTTAAGATATCATCTCACCCCAATAAGGTTGGCTAGGATCAAGAAAACAAATGATACCAAATGCTAGACAGGGTGTGGGGAAAGGGGAACACTCATCCACTGCTGGTGGGAATGCAAACTTGTACAACCACTATGGGAAAACAGTTTGGAGAACCCTTAAAAGACTCAAAATGAGCCTACCACCTGACCCAGCCATACCATTTCTGGGTATATACCCCCAAGACTCTTCCTACAGCAGAGATACATGTACAGCCGTGTTTATTGCAACTCTCTTCACAATAGTGAAGAGCTGGAATCAACCCAGATGCCCCTCAACTGATGAGTGGATACAGAAAATGTGGTACATCTACACAATGGAGTACTATATAGTGGTAAAGATACTTATCTCAAAAATTTACTACCCGATGCCATGCTGCCTTTCAGTATATCTGTGTTACACCACTTCCTTATAATGCTTCACAACAGTAAGATAAGGTAAAAAATCATCTACAAGGGGCCTAAAAAGACACTTATATCACTCATAATTTAGACAATCTTCAAAAATATATTGCAGCCTTAAGCAGGGCCCATTTGGATGATGATAAATTGAAATCTCTAGCCAGCAGGCTAGAATTAGTCATTAAAGCCTTAAATCCTTGAGACTGGACCCAATATTTCATTTTTATAGGGATCATTTTTTTCCTTATTATCATGGTTGTGCTCCTCTTTCCTTGTCTCTTCAGACTTGTGCTTAGTTCCATTCACTCAATTCAGCATGACATTACTGAAATGCATCTTAAAAACAAAAAAACCGGGAAATGCCACACCAACTCCAGTGTCGTCTGTGTGAGCAATGACGAAAGTCATAATAACAGACGAGGAGATACGTGTCTTTCGAGGCTAGGCTCCCTGGTGGTTCCTGGCAGAGTACTTAGCCTCAGCTTCCAAGATCACAATGCACTACAAAGATGTTATGCTTCATGAGTGTTGGACTTTGTACACTGTCTTTTGATTTTTTTCCTGAGCTCTGCACAACCTCAGTCCCAGACAAGAAACAGTTAAATGTGTCTGGAAATAAATCAGGCAAACAGAAGCTTCATGAACCTAAGCAAAATCATACAGAGAAACAGAATCTAAAGGCTCCTTTGTCCTAGAAGCCCCCACAAAGATATTATGAATGAAAAACATTATACTGAGTGATATCATAGGTCAGTTACAAATAATAAAAGTGTTTTTCCAGATTTAATAAAAATAAAGGCTTAGTCCTTTTAAGCAAAAAGCTACATCTAATAGAATTAGTAAGATAAAATTTTAGTTACAGTTATGCATGTTAAAGTGTAACATTTAGTTAGAGGCACACGACGGGCTTTCTCCTTTAAGAAAAACAGAACTAATTAAGAGGCTTTTTCAGGCTTTTGGCTTGAATCACAACCTGGAGATAACTAGCGGCCTTGGGAAAATCAAGCCCCAGGAAGGATGAGAAACATAGAATTGGAACTTCAAAGAAACAAAAACTGTTTATGGCTTGTGATTTTAGGACTGCAGTTTTGTTGCTTATCTCCCCTGCCAAGACAGTGTGAATAGTATACTATGTGTAAACTTCCATTGATGTGTAAACTTTATCTGACTTGCTGTCCTTGTAAACCCAGGCGTGAATTCCTTTAGTAATGAGCCTTTTGTTCTGGGGGAAGTGCAAATGCCCAGCCCATTTTCCCAGCCCGCTTTCCCTGCTTGTGATATAAAAACTTGACTTGATCTCAGTAAAAACGCAGCAGATTCATAAGCCATCTCTGGTGTGGTCTCTGTCTGTCATTCACCTAATCTGTGTCATCCTTCCAAGAACCTGGATCCTGCAGACTGAGTGAACCCAACCCACTGGGATGGTCTGTGGCACTATATAGTGGTAAAGAAAGATGACATCATGAAATTTGCAGGTAAATGGATGGAACTAAAAGATTTTATGCTAGGTGAAGTAGCACAGTCCCAGAAAAACAAAAGATGAATGGTATCCCTCACTGTGGATTCTAGTACCAAGTACCTAGGTGTAAGACAAAATGAGCAACGTTAATATTATATTCCTCATGATCTAAAGACAACTGTGCTCTTATATTAGGAATCCCTACATAGGTTCTAGAGCTGACCTAACATGTATTTTCAGACCTTGGACTTTTAGTATGGGATGGAGGGTATGTGTGCATCTTTTAGAGTAATATGTGATTAAAATGGAAAGATGTGAATCAAGAAATATGCTATGGAAATAATATAGAGTTTTTTGCCAAAGGATACAATGTTAATATAGGTGCAATGTAATAGACTAGTGCAACTTAGCCTTTCTGGGTGCTTAATGACCATACCTGAAGTCCCTACCAATTTGGTGGAGGGACCTGGGGGACAACTTGTTCCTTGCTTTCAGAGGTCAACCAAATCTTAGGGGATTATACGTGAGGGCATCTCCTGAAAAGTCCTGCGGAGGTAGGTCCCCAGTCTTCCTGTTCAGGGAGGTCTTGGAGAGCCACTAATGGGACTTCAGACAGTGTCCATTCTATAAAGAGGAAAGTCTGCTCATCCTTCAGAAAAGGAAGCCTGGTCTAGTAAGACCTGATTTTGTCCTCATGTGGATGGAACTGGTAGATGAGGAGCTGAAAGAAGCAAGGGGCTACCCCCCCAAAAGAAATCAAGAGAACCCTGAGGACCAGATCCTCAACTGACCTCAACAAAACAAAACCTTTGTTAATCTGGGCTATCTGTATGCCCTTATGCATCCAGAAGGAAAGTGCAACCAGAAATAAATAATCAATAAAACCAGAGAAACTGTAATGCAGATACAAAACTTGAGATCTTAGTAAAAAGACAAAAAGAAAAAAAGAGAGCACCATTGTTTGGCCTGTCTACAATTCTTACAGGTGGGTGCATAGGCTCTGTGGATACCACTGCTTTGGGCAATCCTCTGTGCTGGATAGCTTTAGTGTCAACTTGACACACCTGGGTTGAGGGAGCCTCAATTGGGGAATTGGCTCCATTGGACTGGCCTGTGGCCACGTCTCTGGAGTATTGTCCTGATTGCTGAGCAATGTGGGAGCGCCCAGTCCACTATGGGTGGTGCCACCCTGGGCAGGTTGTTGTGTACCATATAAGAAGGCAGGCTTGGCATGAGCCAGGGGAGCAAGCCAGTGAACAGCATTCCTCCATGGCCTGTGCTTCAGCTCCTGCCTCCAGGTTCCTGCCCTGAGTTCCTGCCTTGGGCTCCCTAAGTGATGAACTGTGACCCAGGAGATGTAAGCTGAATAAACCCTTTCCTCCCCAAGTTGGTGTCGGTCAGAGTGTTTTGTCACAGCAATGGAAGACAAACTAGGACAGAAATTGGTACCAGAAGAGTGGGGTATTGCTGTGACAGACCTGACCTTGGTGTTTTGGGGAAGGATTGTGGAGGCGTTTGGAACTTTGGGCTGGGAAGATCATTGAATGCCTAAAGATCATTGCTGTGGAGCTTGGAGCAGTTTTGCTGAAGGAGTTGTAGAAGATGGAGGCCTGGCTTGTGAAGTTTCAAAGGGAAGCAGAGATCATCAGGACTGTGTAATCTGTGGGTTCTGGTCAGCTGGGGCTGGAGAATCAGCTGTAAGTAACAAGAGACCAGAACCTGAAGTGAAACTTTTGTGGTACTGGGGCAATTGATGCTGGTTAGCTGGGGCTGAAAAATCAGCTGTAAGTAACAAGAGACCAGCATCACTGAGGTGAAATCTTCTGGGGAGAATATCTTCAAGGTCAGCACACAGAAGCTGTGACCCAGAAAGGGCCTGAGCCTCCATCTCGAGCCAGAAGCCGGACTTGGTAACGTGTAAGAGTCTCCTATATGGTTCCGGTGTTGAAATTTGAGGGGGTCACAGAGAGCAGCCGAGGCTTGGCACTGTGAGAGGTCAGGAAAGACCATTGGTGGAAGTGCACCTCGGTTGCTGTGAAGACCCCAGGATTGCAGGGGTCATGGAGAGAAGCTGAGGCTTTGCACCAGGAGAGGTCAGAAGAGACCATTGGTGAAGGTGCTGCCTCAGTTTCAGTAGCGACCCCAGCTTTTTGGAGATGCCGGTACCCTGGGACGACCACCAAGAGCAGCGGTAGGTGTAGAATGGAGTCGGCCTGGGCCTGCGAGATGAGTGTGCCACGGACGGCAGAGTCGGAGAGGGGGAGCTGCCGAGACCCTTTGGAGCCCAGAAGATCGTGAGTGAATCCCAGGTGTCCAGCCTTGAGCTACTTTGCTGGACTTAGGTTTTGTTTGAGAGTGCCTGATTCTTCCCTTTGAAATAAGACAGTACTTGTTTTGGATTTTACAGCAGCCCACAGTTAAGAGACTTTTAATGGACTGTGAACTTTTAAGTATTTGGACATTTTAAGGACTGTGGGGCTTTTAAGGTTGTACTGTCTTAGGTTGTGATTAATGTTAACATCATTCTTTGGGGATAAGAACTGGAAAGGTGGTGGTTTAATAGTTATGTGTTTTGTGGGTCAAGTTGACAAGGGGTCAATTGTGCTGGATAGCTTTAGTGTCAACTTGACACACCTGGGTTGAGGGAGCCTCAATTGGGGAATTGGCTCCATTAGACTGGCCTGTGGCCACATCTATGGAATATTGTCTTGATTGTTGAGCAATGTCGGAGGGCCCAGCCCACTATGGGTGGTGCCACCCTGAGCAGTTTGTTGTGTACTGTATAAGAGGTCAGGCTGGGCATGGGCCAGGGGAGTAAGCCAGTGAACAGCATTCCTCTATGGCCTGTGCTTCAGCTCCTGCCTCCACGTTCCTGCCCTGAGTTCCTGCCTTGGGCTCCCTAAGTGATGAACTGTGACCCAGGAGATGTAAGCTGAATAAACCCTTTCCTCCCCAAGTTGGTGTCAGTCAGAGTTTTTTGTCAGAGCAATGGAAGGCAAACTAGGACATCCTCAAAGACATGAGATACAGCTTTTTTACTTTTTAGCCTTCCAATGTGGACTGAGGACTGCTGAGATACCCAGCTTGTGAACTAAGCAGATAATGGGACTTCAGCCTCCTCAGAATATGGACTGCCATTGTTGGATTACTTCGGCAGTATCGTGGAGGCCAATGCAGGGGGATCAAGACAGGAATCATGCTTACTGGACTTCATTTGAAGGCACAATATCTAAAGCAGAAGCAGGCCAGTAAGGGTTTCCTTCTGTATAAGGTTTTTTTTTTTGTAGTGTAATGTCTTAATCATAGTCTACCATCAAATATTTTAGGAACATCTTTAATGTTTAGATAGTATATTAGCAGCATGCAATAATTACATCATAAGTTCTCAAGCAGAGGCAGTCTATTGCAAGGACCTTCTTTGCTGCCAGTTATCATAAGCTGTTTTAAGTTAGAAAACTGAATAGCAATGTTGAATACTGTAGAAATACACTTTGTTCAGTAATACTTGAGTTGTTGCAATATTTGATTATCCATTTGGTTGTTACAGAAAATTCTTAACTGTAATTGATGGTTGTTGCCATAATGGTATATTGCCTGTATTTCTACCTATAGTAATGGGCTTTATTTGCTAGATTTCAATATCCTTGAGCCTGGGCAAGTACACAAGTCTCTTTAAAATGAAACATGGTTTACTTGCACAAAACTGATCAGATCTGAGACATCGTTAATGCCCTTGAAGTGTTTTTTGTGGGTGTGAAACAAATGGTGAGAATTTGAATTTGTCCCTTATTATAGTATTGAAATTAAGTCTATTTAATTTATCAAGTCATGTTCATTCCCTTATTTTATATACTTGTATCTATCAATAAACATTGTGATACTTAAAAAAAAAAAAAACAACAGAAGGGTATTCATGTGGAGGCCATCAGCAACCAATCTGAGTTTTTCACTTTTGTCTGGATTGTCCAGTAAGCTTAACCACCAATGGTTCCCTGTGAAATTTGAGTTTTCTTTTTTTAATATTTTTTAATTTATTTTATATATTTTGTACAAGATTATGTTACAAACCAAATCTAGACCCGTGTCCCCCTCCCAACCTCCCCACAAGATTCACTGTTTCAGTTAGTTCTTTGATGCAGTGCTTTTGTTGTTGGTGTTGGTGTTGTTCTTTCCAATATGCATCACTCCCAACAAGAAATATTTAAAACTAGGTACTTGGCACTAGCATCCACAGATGAGGGATACCATTTGTCCTCTGTTTTTCTGGGACTGTGTTACTTCACTTAACATATCTTCTAGTTCCATCCATCTACCTGCAAAGTTCATGATGTTGTCTTTTTTTATTAATTTTATTTATTTCTGTATGTGTATGAATGTACTGCCTGCATGCAAGTTTGTGCACCCGTGTCGTGCAATGCCGCAGAGGTCAGAAAAGGGTGTCGGATTCCCCTGGAACTGGAGTTCTCCTGGAATTGGAGTTTCAGATGGTTCTCGGCAGCCATGTGGGTGCTGGGGATTGAACACGGGTCCTCTGTAAGAGTGGTCGGCGCTCTTAACCACTAGGCCATCTCTCCAGCCCCATGATGTTGTCTTTTTACTGCTGCATAGAACTCCATTGTGTAGATGTACCACATTTTCTCTATCCACTCCTGAGTTTAGGGGCATTTGGGTTGGTTCCAGGTTTTTGTTATTGTGAACATAGCTGCAATAAACATAGCTGTGCATGTATCTCTGTGTAAAGAAGAGTCTTGTGGGTATACACTGGGTCAGGTAGTAAGCTCATTTTGAGTCTTCCAACGGTTCTCCACACTGCTTTCCATAGTGGCTGTGCAAGTTTACATTCCCACCAGCAATGGATGAGTGTTCCTCTTTCCCCACAACCTCTCCAGCACTTGGTATCATTTGTTTTCTTGATCCTAACCAGTCTTGTCAAAGTGAGATGATATCTTAAAGTGGTTTTAATTTCATTTCCTTAATTATTAGCAATGTTGAACACTTTTTAAGATGTTTTTCAGCCATCTCTAATTCCTCCCCTGTGAAGTCTCTGTTCAGCTCTTTGCTCCATCTTTTGAGTGATTCATTTGTTTTCTTTCTTCTTTGTTTTTTGAATAGTTTATATACACTGGAAATCAATGCTTTGTCAGATGTATCTGCAGTGAAGGTTTTCTCCCACTCTGTGGGTTTTCTCTTCACTTCCTTGATTGTTTCTTTTGATATACAGAAGCTATTGAGTTTAATGAGGTCCCATTTGTCAATTGTCAGCCTTAATTCTTGTGCAGCTGCTATCTGATTTAGGAAGTCTTTTCCTATGCCTATGTCTTGTAGTCTGCTGCCAATTTTTTCTTCTATTGCCTTCATAGTTTGGGGTTTCATGTTGAGGTCTTTAATCCATCTGGAGTTGACTTTTGTACAGGGCAAGAGGTAGGGGTTTAATTTCATTCTTCTACAAGTGGTGATCCACTTTTTCCAACACCACTAGCTGAAGATTCTGTCTTTCCTCCATTGTGTCTTCTTGGCCCCCTTGTCAAATATGAGGTGGCTGAAATTGTATGTGCTCAAGTTTGGACTTTCAGTTTTGTTCCATTGGTCAACAGGTCTTTTTTGTGCCAGTACCGAGCTGTTTTTATGACTATAGCCCTGTAGTATAGTTTGAAGTCTGGTAGAGATTCCCCTTGTATTGCTCTTTTATTTTATTTTATTTTATTTTATTTATTTATCTATTTATTTATGTGTATAAATGTACTGTCTGCATGTAGGTCTGTGCGCCCATGTCGTGCAATGCTGCGGAGGTCAGAAGAGGGTGTCAGATTCCCCTGGAACTGGAGTTCTCCTGGAATTAGAGTTACAGACAGTTCTCAGCCACCATGTGGGTGCTGGGGATCGAACCCAGGTTCTCTGCAAGAGCAGTCGGTGCTCTTAACCGCTAGGCCATCTCTCCAGCCCCTGTATTGCTCTTTTCACTCAGGGTTGCTTTGGCTATTCGGGGTCTTTTGTTTTTCCAAATGAAATTATGGAATTTTTTTTCCAAGCCTGTGAAGAAACTCTTGGGGATTTTAATTGGGATTGCATTAAATCTGTACAAGAGGTTGGGTAGAATAGACATTTTTACTATCTTAATTTTCCCAATCCATGAGCATGGGAGGTTTTTCCATCTTCTGATGTCTTCTTCAATTTCTTTCTTCAAGGGTTTAAAATTTTTGTGGTAGAGATTTTTGATGTCTTTGGTTAGGTTTGTTCCTAGGCATTTTATTGTTTTTGAGGCTATTGTGAGTGGGAAGGTCTCCTTCTATTCCTTCTTTAGTTGCTTGTTGTTGGTGTAAAGAAAGGCTACTGATTTTTCTAGGTTAATCCTGCCACTTTACTGAAAGCCTTAATCGTTTCTAGGAGTTTCTGGTGGAGGCTTTAGAATCCCTTAAGTAAACAATTCATATCAAGGGATAGCTTGACTTCCTCTTTTCCAATTAGAACTCCTTTAATTTCCTTTACTTGCCTTATTCCCTTACCAAGTGTTTCAAGCACTATATTGAAAAGGAGTGGTGACAGGGGGCAGCCTTGCAGAGTTCCTACCTTTAAGGGGAATGCTTCTGTCATTTCCCCATTTAGGATGATAGTGGCTATGGGTTTCCTGTATACGGCTTTGATTACATTGAGGAATGATCCCTCCAGTCCAATTCCCTCTAGGACTTTAAGCATGAAGGGATGCTGGATTTTGTCAAAGGCTTGTTCCATGTCAATTGAGATGATGGTGTGGTTTTTGTCTTTCAGTCCATTTATATGTTTGATGATATTTATTGATTTTCATATGTTGAACCATCCCTGCATTTCTAGTATGAATCCAACTTGGTCATGATGGATGATCTTCTTGATGTGGGTCTGTATGCAATTTGCAAGCATCTGTGTTCATTAATGAGATGGGTCTATAGTTTTCCTTTTTGGTTATATCTTTGCCTGGTTAACACTCTCCTGAATAATGAAGGGGTCAAGGAAGAAATAAAGAAAGAAATAAAAGCATTCTTGGAATTGAATGACAATGAAAATACAACATAACAAAACCTATGGGATACTTTAAAAGCAGTCCCAAGAGGGAAGTTTATAGCCTTGAGTGCCTACATCAGAAAAACAAAAAGAGCACAAGTGAATGATCTAACACTGCAGCTAAAAACACTTGAGCAACAACAACAAATGCAGCAGACAGGAAGAAATAACAAAAGTCAGAGTAGAAATCAATGAAATAGAAACAAAGAAAACCATACAAAAAAATCAATGAATCCAAAAGTTGGTTCTTTGAGAGACTAAACAAGATAGACAAACCTCTAGCCCAGTTAACCAAAAGATAGAAGGAACAACTACAAATCAACAGAATCCATGATGAAAGGGGAAATATCACAACAGACAATGAAAAGATCCAGACAATCATATGAGAATACTTCAAAAACCTATACTCTACTAAGTTTGAAACCTAGAAGAAATGGATGAATATCTGAAATTCTGGGAATCACCAAAGCTCAACCAAGAAGAGATCGACAGCTTAAACAGACCCATAATATATGAAGAAATTGAAGATGTAATAAGAAACCTCCCAACTAAAAAAAAAGTCCAGGTCCAGATGGTTTCACAGCAGAATTCTATAAAACATTTCAAAAAGACTTATAACCATTATTACTCAAATTGTTTATAAGGATACCACAGAGGGAATTCTCCCAAATTCCTTCTATGAAGCTAGCATCACTCTAATACCAAAATCTGAGTTATCAAAGCTAGATATTTCTGGAGTTTTCCAACCTAGATATTTTCCATAACCACATGACTAATGAGATTCCTATCTATATCTATGTTATAACAGAACACATCAATTGGTTACATGTGTTTATATTTGAAGAAATATAAACCATTAAAACCCTGGCTTACCATGCCTGCCAGTCTATCTTACTATTTAATAACAGAAGCAAATGAGGCAGGCTTTGGTGCACATCCCAATAAGAGATGAGTTTGTGTAATATGATTCCCTTAAGGGTCCAAACATCCTACACATTTGATCCACCAGCTCCCACAGAGCAGTAGTTCTCCCTGAATCTAACTTGTCCTTGCAAGTCACTTTTTCTCCTTTTTCTGTCAGGAAAGCCTTCCTTACAATCCTCTGGAATGTGACACACTGTTCTCTAGACAAGCTCAAGCCACTTTCCTCAATGCCTGCTGGAATGCTGGAAGGCTGGAATGCTCGAGCCGCCCTGCCTGGGGTCTTTTTTTTTTTTTTTTTTTTTTTTTTTTTGGTCTTTTCACGACAGGGTCTCACAGTGGTGCTCAGGAGCTGTGGCTCTTGCCACTGAGCTAGAGAAAGAGGGCAGCTCAGGAGACCACATGGAAAGAGAAGAGGGCAATGGTGTGCATCACAATTTGTCCAGCCAAGTTCTAAGAACCAGGAAAGGCAGAGATCAGTTTTGGAGAGGAGTGGAGGGCACCTGAGCCGCAGTGGGCACCTGAACCATGGAGGGCACTAGAAGTGGACCACACACACACACACACACACACACATACATACACACACACCCTGCACACACACTACACACACACTACACACACACACACACACACACACACACACACACACACACACACACAAACATTCAATTCCACACATCTCCATACCAGTCTGAGAACTTCCATTTCCTTCTATGTGAAGCAGCAAGGCCTGGAAGAAAAGGCACATTTGCAAACATTTCTTGACCTGAATCTAGGTGCTTCATGAAGAAAGATACATTGTGTTACCAAATGAGCTCTTTTCTTTTCCTTTTTATTGTTACAGGTGTCGCCTTGGCCCAAGTCCCTTCAACCGTAATAAATGCAGTTTTAATGACTATCGATTGGGAAATCCCAGCCTTTCATCCAGCTGTCAGCTCCCTCTAGCAAGGGGAAAATAATCAATAGTAAAGTGGGAGGCCACTGCAGAACAGCATAGAACAGGGATTCCAGAGAAGCCTGGCTTCTGCTTTCAGCAGGAAGAGCATACACACATACACCTGCAAGAAACGGCTCAGCACTGCAGCTGAACTCAGTAGCTGCAGTCATACAGTCGGGACTCTACACTTGCTAACTCAGCCTGTTTCCTAGAGTATCAAGTAGACTCGTGGTTTTCTCAGGAATGAGACCGTTGTACAGAGTTGTCCTTGTGCATGATGGTGCTCTGTGAACATCAGCTGCTGCTCCAGTGCCATAGCAGAACTGGTCCCAGCCAGCTCGACATGGCCAACTAGAGACTCTGGTGGAAGTATACCTCCCAGACTAATCCTGCTGTATGATATCTGTGGTTATTTAAAATTTCTAATTGAGGGCATGGAGAGATGTCTCAGCAGTTCTTAACTGGCTGCTCTTACAAAGGAACCAGGTTCAGTTCCCAGTACCTACATGGTAGCTAACAACAATCTATTACAACTCCAGTTCCAGGGGATCTGATCTCTTCTACATTCTTTGGTCATTGCATGTCACATGTGTTCTTACATGTCACATGTGTTCTTACATGCATGCAGACAAAATACAATACACATAAAATTAAAAATAAAATTTTTAATTTTACATTTATGGAAGAATTGAAGTCTAGTCCTTTAGTCAGCTCTGTACAATGTAAGATTTCTTCCTGATGGATGTGGACTTTGGCTGGAAGGCATGTGTCATTTCTCCGTTCATGCCCAGCTGAATATGTCCCCTCACCCCACTGGAGTTGGGTGGGACTACATGAAGAAGATTTCAAAGGTAATGAACCTGACCCAGTGGAACCTGCTGAGCAGAACTGACTTGGCTTTTGTCCATGATCAGCCATGTAAAGCTGGGGTCACCAGCACTAGATGGACTCCATTGGAGAGGAAACTTGAAGTACAACTCACTACACAATCTACAGCCTATTAAAGCCTCATGGAAAACCAACATACAGAGAGTCCAGCCCAGCCAAGCCAAGATATATTGCCCACAGACCCAATAGTGGGAAGTAAATACTTCTGGCATCATGTTTTCAGGTGTTTGTCACTTGAACACCATAGGCATTTAATAAAGTATTTCAAAAATAGCAAAATACAACCTCTAGTGTGGACCCTGAACTGCCTGTCTGGAATCATATCCCTGTAGGGATGACTTTTATTAATGGACATTGTCTGTACTAATGACTTAATTAACCCCAGCAAAATCATGCTCTTGGGACTGATGGCAGGGAATCTCCTTGGTAACCTCAGTTTGGTACTCACCCAGAAAGATAATGTGTATCTACTCGAGAATTAACATATCACAGCCCTACAAGCAGCATGCCCACCTTTATCCTTTGGACACAGTAGAGATTGGGAAAGAGCTCATGACCTGGGATAATGAGACTCAAGGGAGGAAAAGGCCTGATGTTCTACTGAGATAGGGGCGAGCCAAACTTGAACTTGTACTTTCCCAGTGAAGCTGGAGAAATGATTCTGAACAAATTATGGGTGTGGCCTGGTTGGGGCATACAGTGAGAGAAAGAGGGTTTCAGAGACAGTTTCATAAGCACAAGGCGAGGAACCAGACAACTCCATCTGCACAGGTTGAGGAACAAGGAAGATCCGTACCACAGTTTGGGGAAAAGACAGTTCTAATAGATGTCTAGGGGAGCTAGTGTCTCTGAGTTTGTACCCATTTTGAAAACTTAATTTAAGAGTCAGTTTATTTGTTCAGGTAGATATGACGTCAGTGAAATCATAGCATTTCCCCACAGAACCTAGGAGTAGACTTTTGTTGTTCATCTAAGACAAGAACTGCCCTAAAGACTCTTACCCACACCCACTATTTCAATTTAATCCACAAGCAGTGGGGTTGAGGCATCAGCATTTTATAAGAGTTACTTGGGTCATAGAAATGAAAAGCCAGGCTAGAGAAAGACGGAACTACCACAATGTCTGGAAAACAGATCAAACATCCCTATCAGACCATGCATCATGGAACCCCGAGGATATGCCAATCAGAGGCTCCGCACAGCAACTACAACACCTGACACATCATTCGATTCACAGTCCCTCACTCAGTAGACACAGATCAGAAGCTGAGGCCTGGGATCAATGCTGAGACATTGTGTGACTGAGCCTTCTCCTAAGGGACCATTAGTCAGAGAGAAAATTCTGGCTAGTTTCCTGGGTGGATGGAGAATAAATCATTTAGCCTAGAAGACTTTTTTAAGGCTGTACTTTGGGATGACTTTTTAATTATGCTGCCTCCAACTTTATAACCTGAAGGGTTTTTATTACCTTTTTGTATAAACAGCCCAGTTAACAAGTTTTCCAACCCATTTTATACTCCTCTGGTTACACTTGGACCTGTCAGTTTGGACTTCAAGTAACCACTCTCCCCAAATAATGCTGATTAGAGACATATAAAACCTGACTTTGAGCCTTGACATACACAGGATCATATACCAAGGAACCTGATTAGAAGCAAATGAGACAGTCATTCATCAGAAAGGCCCTGCTGTTAATCAGGTCTGCTGCCAGAAACCACAGGACCCCAGCTTGGTCACTCAGGTCTGTGAAACTCAGGGAAGGCCAAGAGGCTAAGTGTGAGACAGACAACTCCCTACTTCCCAGGGGTGGAGCAGGTGAAGGAAGAAGGAAACTGGTATCAGAAAAGATGGAACTTCTGTTATGAGAGGACCTGGAATCGTCGTGTGGGCTGTGGGAGAACAGACTGTCTGCAGTCAAGGGTGTCAGCAACTGCGGTCGAGGAAAAATTTAGAGGAATGAAGTGACACCTCAGGATCGCAGGGGTCTGCTGGAGAGATGCCAGAGGAAGCTCCTCCTTTTGACCTTTACAGTGAAGACCCGGGTGACACATCAGTTTTCAGAGTGGTTGGAGAAGGTGGTTGCTTAGTTAATAGTCATCTATCAGGGCTGTTCTGAGCATAAAAACATGGTCACATTCTGAAAGCATTTGTTCCACAACAAAGGAGCCATTCAACAAATGGGTAGCACCCATATCAAATGGCTTTTTGGGGGGCTCTTTTTCAAGACAGGGCCTCCCTATAGCCCCAGCTGTCTTGGAACTCCCTGTGTAGACCAGGCTGGCCTTGAACCCACAGAGATCTGCCTGCCTCTGCCTCCTGAATGCTAAAGGCATGCCCCACCATGCCCAACCACAGAGCCATCTCCTCAACCCTGGAAGCTTTATCTTATTAAACTGTATTTTGCATGATTCTTCCACATGCACAGTGTAAATTTTAAATGAACTGTGGTCTAATCCATCCACAGTGCTCAGTCCATTCCATTGGAGAATCTACAGGTGGACAGGGAGACACCCTGGAGATTCACACCTTGAAACTGCAGTGCTCGGGTGGCACAGGCTTCTGTGAGCAAAGATTGCTGGCTTTTCTGGCAGGCTTTCCATCTATAAAATTGTTGTGTAGTTATTTCTCAGCGACTGAAATGTGAAACTCAAGAGAAAGTTCCAAGACCCACGAATCCCCTCCTGGGGTTTCATAAGCAGTACATAATCACTGAGGAGAGGAAACTTGGAAGAAGTTGACAGCAAGCTGTGCAATAAGACTCAGAGATGCAGCTTTCATGAGCTTTTGCTTATGCTGGGGGATTTCCACCCATGTAGCTGTCTTTGAGTCAGCCATGCCCCTGTAAATAACCAGGATTAACCCACTGGGTCTCCAGGCTCAGCTGGGTCAGGATGGTGTCTCTGGTCTGTGGTTGGTTCCCAATGAGGGGTACACTGATTTGCTCTTGTCTCTGGGAAAAGTCATGTGTGCAACAAAAGCAAGCATGCCAGCAAAGTGTTTTTGTTGTTGTTGTTTATTTTTTTATTCATTCCACAAAGAGCCTCCCCTTTCCAGAATGTCCCATTCACATGCCTTGTGTCACTTGAGTCTAGTTTGCCTCAACCATGCACACAGCCTTTAGCAGGGTTGCTACTGGAGTGCATTAAGGAAGGTAGAGATGAGTGGTTTGTTCTGGAATTAATGGAGGGAATAGAAACTTCATTTGGCCAGAGGGAAATAGAGCAAATTAGTAAAGGAAATCAGGAAAGCGACTTTATTTCAGGGAAGTTCTATGTGGCTTTGAATTTAAAGGACTCTGACACTCTGACAACCTGACTCCCTCTTCTGGCCTCCAAGGCCGAGAGAGAGAGAGAGAGAGAGAGAGAGAGAGAGAGAGAGAGAGAGAGAAAATGAACTTGAAAAAAGATAACAGTTACCCCCCTCAGAAACACTTACTAATATGAAGGCTGCTATGGATGACCTTAGGCTGATGAGCTCATATCTATTTTGTTTTACAATAATGTTGTTTAGCCGGGCATTGTGGCGCACGCCTTTAATCTTAGCACTTGGGAGGCAGAGGCAGGCGGATCTTTGTGAGTTCAAAGCCAGCCTGGTCTACAGAGTGAGTTCCAGGACAGCTGGGGCTACATGGAGACCCTGTCTCAAAAAGACAAAAAAAATGTTGTTTAATCTGCCAAATATACAAATTGAATTTGTGAAGGGTGTCTTGTCTGGGTGCTGGACAGTAACCAGAAGTTTCCTGAAATGATCAATGGTCAGGGTTAAAAATGGGCACTAGCTCTGGCCAGACAGGTGAGAAAGGGACCGTGCAGGTCAGAGGGGAGAGGGCTCAGTTGGATGGCAATGGCCAGGGACAGGCAGTGGACAGCCCTTCTGAGTCAGCACCCAAGCAAGCACTTGCCAGCTCCCACACAGCAGCTCACTGGCCTGACTCCCACTAACTGTGCAGTCTACCAGACAAATGGAAGCGCCTCACCCTGCTTTCCAGGCACCCCCTCAACCAGGGTTCTGAATTCTAAAAACAGAAAAAAAAAAACCAAAAACATTCTAATGGTTACCTATGAAATGTTGTCCTGTATCTTTCTGTCTCAAAGATAGAAGCTGCCCCTCCCCCCAGCCCCCCATATTCCCCAAGTGATTTCGAGGCTAAGATGAAGAGGAGGCGCCAGGCCACGGGGCTTTTGGCCAGGGGTGGCGCCAGGGCACATGGTGGGTGGAACCTGGGAGAGGTCCTGGGTGCACTGCCCAGTTCCCAGTATCTCTTCCCAGAAGGCTGGCTTCCTTATTCAGGGAGAGCGACTACTTTTCGTTTCTGGACAAAGTGGTGTCATCTTTTGCTGTCCTCTCCTCCTCTTTCTTTCTTGCTGCCTCCTTCTGCTGTTTACAGATGATGGCCAGATAGGCAAGATCAGCTTTAGCCTGCTCTGTCTTCCCAGCTAAATGGATACTGACTCCCTGGTCTTTGTGACCCAGAGCCAGACCAGAGACCACACCACCACCACCACCACCACCCCCGACCCATCCTCCACTGGCTGCTGCTACTTTTTTTTGCCAATTTACTCCAACAGGCTGGGGATGTTTTCTTCTGCTTATGCCTCTGTTATCTGCTTTCATAATGTGTTCATGTTGGGCCTTGTGTTCATCAGAGCTGTTGACTGCTTAAGAAAATTTTGGAGAGCCTAGGCTCCCTATATGTACTGATGAGACACACTTTTGACTTCCCTTACCTTGAAAGGAATATAATAAAGATGGACTCTTCCTATGACTAGAAATAAAAGACCAGCACTCTTCTGTTTTCCAAAATAATGTAATTTTTGTCATAATTCAATCCAAATCCTGAACATTAGTAGAATGACCATTTTTCCTTATTTGATTCAGATTTCTGGTCGGCAATCTATTGATCTGTCATCTTTCTATCCTCTACCTGATCTATCTTTAGATCTTTGAACTTCTTAATATGAAAAGTCTTGCAAATTCATAATAATTTAATTACATTTCATTCTGTATATGCTGAACCATGATAATAAAGAAGAAAATTTCATGGACTTGGGTCAATTCCAGATCAGATATGAAATAAAATCAGTATATGTATGAAGTTAGGAAAGACTTTATCTTGTGCAGTAATATTTAAGTGTACCTTCTAGAATATCTATCAGATGTTGAAAATTCTCCACAACCCTAAAGCTGAGTCTCCCACTGTAGTGGTTTAAAGGAGAATGTCCCCCACAGGCTCCAAGTATTCAGACATTTTGTCCCCAGTTGGTGGTGCTGTTTTTGGAGGTCTTTGACCGTGCTGGAGGAAGCTTGTCACTGGGGGTGGGCATAGAGAGTTCTTAAAACCTTGCCAGTCTCCAGTCACACTCTGCTTTCTGTGCCTGCTTGAAGATGTGAACCTCAGCTTTCTTCTCCTGCTTGGGCACTTCCTGCCACCATGCCTCCCTGCCATGATGGACTCTAATTCTTGGAACCATAAGATCAAATAAACTCTTCCTTATATAAGTTCCTTTGGATGTATTTTCTTTCTTTCTTTTCTTTCTTTTCTTTTCTTTTCTTTCTTTCTTTCTTTCTTTCTTTCTTTCTTTCTTTCTTTTTTTTTTTTTGGTCTTTTTGAGACAGGGTCTCTATGTAGACCAGGCTGGCCTTGAACTCACAGAGCCCCTCCTGCCTATGCCTCCCAAGTGCTAGAATTAAAGGCGTGCACCACCAGACCCAGCCCTTGTGGTATTTCTATCACAGCAGCATAAAAGTGACTAATACACCCACTAAGAATTATTTTCTCCCCTAAGGGACATTTGAAGATGCCTGGAACCATTTTGGCCACTATCCCTACCCTTTTGATGTAGGGGGTTGGGGGACACAAAGCACTACTGATTTTTCATGGGTAGAGGCTAGGGAGGCTTCCAAAAATCTGATTGGCCCAAAATATCAGTAGTGCCACTGTTAGGGAACCGTGTGATAGCTGTGGCCATTAGAAATATCTATAGACACTAAAAGGAATCAAAACCATAGGCCAAGAGGTGAGTGATCCACCCATGTTGGATTTTAGGAAGCTTCCCATGCAAGGAAGAAGACAAACAGAAAAGGAGAGGAAAGGTGGGTCACTTTACAGGTAAGACAACAAGCACACCACCTAGATGCTACCTGTCCTTGCTTGGGAAGAGCGAGACAGTAACTTCAATGCACAACAGTATTAGCAAGTTAAGAGAGCATATGCCACTCACAGAACAACCCCACACAGGAACTTATGAAAAACAGGCTTCAGAAAATGTCAAACAGGACAGGGCCGGGAGAGGCATATGCACTGGTCCAACTTGCCTGCACCGTCATATCAGCATAGAACATCTTATTGATGCACCTCTGTTGTAGGCCTGTGATTTAAGGACCTAAGGTGGTTCTCTTACCAGGTGGAAGGCAGTTTTAATCATAATTCTGTCCAAGCACTGACCATTCATGGAGTGACCATTTTCCTTCTTCTAATATTCATATCCCTTGTCTATGATTTAGTGTTCCATCATCTTCTGTCCTTTATCTGATGTAGAGGAGGGCCCCAGGCCCTGGGCCCTGCTTGGACCATGTAAGAGACAACAGAATGCAAGATAATGAAGGCTGCTGGATCCAGGAGGTAAGGGTGTTTATGCATAATTTTTATCCAGCATAAAATAAAATAAGGCAAGGGCTTGGGATACAGTGAAAATACTTTTGGTAATAGCTTTACCAAAAATTTTGAATTCTTACAATTCAGTGTTGAGCAACCATTAAATTAGATAATAGAAGAAGGAATAATGACCAAGAAAGAAACAACACAGCTTGTTTTTTTTGGGATTTGTTTTGAGATGGTGTCGGTGATGATTAGTGTTAATTATGAACTTGATAGAATCTAGGATTACCTGGAAATCAGGCCTCTGGGCATGCCTGTGGGAGATCATCCCAACTGTGTTAACCGAGGTGAGAATACCTGCTCTGTGTTACCTGAGTTGGGAAGGCCTGCTCCATATTCAGTGAGGTAGGTAGACCTACTTCATGTTAACTGAAGTGGGAAGAACTCCTCTGTGTTACCTGGGGTGGGAAGGCCTGCTCTGTGTTACCTGAACTGGAAATGCCTGCTCTGTGTTAATTGAGGTGGGAAGACCTGCTTTTTGTTACCTGAGCTGGGAAGGCCTGCTCTGTGTTAACCTAGGCGGGTAGAACTTCTCTGTCTTCATTGAGGTGGGAAGGCCTGCTCTGTGTTAATTGAGGTGGGAAGACCTGCTCTTTATTAATTGAGGTGGGAAGACCTTCTCCGTCTTCACTGAGGTGGGAAGATCTGCTCTGTGTTAACTGAGGTGGGGGAGGGGCGGCAGAGGGCAGCTCACTGTGCATGGTTTTACTCCCTGGCTGGGATCCTGGACTGTGAAAGTAAAGAAAGGAACTGAAGCACAGCATGAATTCATCTCTCTCTGTTCCTGGTGGTGGGTGTGATGTGACCAACTGCTTCCACTCTTGCTATTTTAACTTCCCACCTTAGTGGATTGAATCCCTCGAACTGTGAGCCAGAATAACCTTTCCTCCTAAAAGTTGCTTTTGTCAGGACATTTTATCATAGAGCATTGAAGGAAACTAGAACAGTATCCCACTGTGTTGCCCAGACTGGACTCAAACTCCTGGCTCTAGAGGTCCTCCTGTCTCTGTGTCACAAGTAATCCCAAAGGACCACAGGCCAGCCATGAGTAGCTCTACAGCAAATGGCAAATATGATTTTTGAAATTATAAGCACTGGGGAATTAAATGTCATTTCTGTGGAAGGAATGGACAATTGCAGATGATCATTATCTTATTATCAATAAGATATTTCTATTATAATAGAAAAGGCACTTTCTCCTCAAAACAAGATATATGGATTTCAAATTTCACTCAGTCCTACTCCCAGTTCCCAGTGGCTATCAAGCTGCTCTCTGAAGCCTCCACTGCTCCAGCCTCTGTCGTGGAGTCATCGATGCCTCCTGGGACTTGTGCTGTTCTTAGAACCTCCAGTGTTATGCCTGAGCTCTACCATTTCTGGCTACTGCACTGTCCAGAGGCCCCCAAGCTCAGCCTGCAGTCAGAATGCCTTCTGCTCCAGGGCAAAAGTTTCAAATGGAGTCTGGCAGCCATTTAGGAAAAGAACTGGGCCTGAATTTTTTTTTTATTTATTTTTTCTCCATGATACAGCCCAACAACGGCAGTCTATATTCTGATGAGGCTGAAATCCCCTTAGTCGTTTAGTCCACAAACTGGGTATCTCAGTAGTCCACATCTGGCATTGACGGTTTGGAAGATTCTTGGAGAAACATGAGTCTTCAGTCCATATTGGAAGGTTAAAAAGCTGTGTCTCATGTCTTTGAAGAGTGCCAAAAGCAGTGGCAGCCACAGAGTAGATGCACTTGCCAGTAAGAATTGAAGACAGGCCAAACAACAGTGCTCTCTCTTTTTTCTTTTTTTCTTTTTACTAAGACCTCAAGTTTTATGTCTGCAGTATAGTTTCTCTGGTCTTACTGATTATTTATTTCTGGTTATACTTTCCTTTTGGATGCTTAAGGCCACACAGATAGCCCAGATTAACCAAGGTTTGTGTTTTCTCAAGGTCAGTTGAGGATCTGGTCCTCAGGGATCTCTTGGGTTTTTTTTTGGGGGGGGGAGCCCCTTGCTCTTTTCAGCTTTTCATTTACCAGTTCCATCCACTCAAGGACAAAATCAGGTCTTGCTAGACCAGGCTTCTTTTTCTGAAGCATGAAAAATTTTATAAAAAGTGGATAAATAATGGCCTTCACCCATTTGCCCTGGTTCATTATCCCAAAACAGCACCTTTCTCTACAATCTCAATGATTTTATGTGGAAATCTTCATTCTAATTTACATGGGCCCACCTGCTGGCTTCTGCACTCATTTGACAGCTCTTTCATTGGAGGGCTGGGGAATGTGTGATGATACATTGACTCCCTTGTTTACTGAGACATCCATTGACCATGTTCTCTTCACAGCCTTCACTCAGACTGAAAGAAAATTGGCTTTAGAGAAGATAGTGGCACATAGTTTTGCACTGATGAGCACAGATAGCTAGGACTTTGTTTTTAAAAAAGTTAATGCCAACAGCCGGGCGTGGTGGCACACGCCTTTAATCCTAGCCCTTGGGAGGCAGAGGCAGGCAGATCTTTGTGAGTTCAAGGCCAGCCTGGTCTACAGAGTGAGTTCCAGGACAACTGGGACTACAGAGAGACCCTGTCTCGAAAAAGACCAAAAAAAAAAAAAAGTTAATGCCACTGAAGGCTATAAATACACATCATCTAGTCCTAAGTGATTGCTGCACCCTGTGTCCAATTATAATAACACTTAGCAGACAATTTTAACACTGAATTTTAGAGAGAGCAAAGGTACTCAAAGCACTTCAAGCTCTCCCATTAGTGACATGGTATTTCAAGCCTGTAGCTAAAGGTTCATGGGAGGTTGTTTCTTTGAGAACATTAATCATTCTGTTCCATTATGGAAAACCTCAGGTTTGAAGTTATTAGCTTTTAACCCTTCTTTGTAATTAGATCACCATCGTTTTTTTTTTTTTTTTCTGTTAAAAGGCAACAAAGCAATAAGTCAGATGAAAGAAATATGTTCCCCTTCAGGAAATATATTATTAGCCTATTAGCCTCAAACATCTTTGAAGTAAATTGCTTGAGTTCATTGTCAAATAAAAATCCATCTAATTTGTTAAGTCTCTACTATAGATTTGTTTACACATAGTACTATAGGGTATTTGTAATTCAGGTATTTGTTTACATATATTTTCCCATTTAATTTACTCTCTTGTTAAAGCTAAGCCAGAAAAAAGACAACAAACACCATCATTATAAAATAGAAAAACAAAAGTCTAGTCTACTGACCTTCAGCAGAGTAACCTAGCATATACTGTTTATACTTACGTTGTCTACTGCATTGATCTGACTTCCTGCAATTTTATCAGGAAAACACTCTAAAAATACAGATAATAAAAGTCAAACTGATTTTGGGGCACATCAAGGAAAGCAATGTGAAGACAAGATTGTTTGATGCTGAGACCAAGATCTAGAGTCTAACAAGACACCAACTCTCCCGTGTAAGTTTCCTCGAGGGGGTAAATTTGGCTGTGGTCCACAGGGTATCCTCAACTTCTAAACCAGGGCATATTCAATCCAAGTCTTCAGAAATACTTGTGGCATAACTTCCTGTTCATAGAAGCCATGTGCAATGGGAAGCAATGTTTACCAAAAGATTGAATACTTCAGTGAGTGAAAGTGACTTTCCGTACCAGAAAAAGTCTAAGTTCCACCATTTACCATTTGTTCTGTAGTGCCACAGTCTCTTCTAGCTTCATGTTCACAAAAGAACCTTCTCGTTGCTACTCTCATGTCCAGAGGTGGATTGGGGTGAATGGATCCTGAATCTCCTGGTGATCAGAATTACCTATGTATATCCCTAGTAAATAATCAACACTTCAGAATTGAGTTTCACAAATCAATCTCCCAATGAGTTTGGCTATATTGTCCATGTCTCCAATACCTAAGTTGTTCCTAGTAACTCTCACCTCTGAATTTATACATTGTTCAGTGCTGAGCTAAACCTTACCTGGCTCCACCCAAGTACAGACACTCCAAGAAACCCTAGGAAAATACTGAGCCGAATTTTATTTAAAAGGGGGGGGGTTAATTTTCAGACATCAAAGATGGGGTCAACAATCAGCTGGAAGGAGAGAGTTGAAGGACAGATGCCACTGCATGAACACAGGGAAACAGGCTTTCAGGCCACTGGATGCTAGCTGATATGAACTTGTGGCAGTGTTCTAGTTTGCCTTCAATCACTGTGACAAAACACTCTGACCAGTACCAACTTGGGGAGGAAAGGTTTTATTTGGCTCCCATCTTTCAGATCACAGTTCATCATCAAGGGAAATCAAGGCAGGAACCTGGAGGTAGGAGCTGAAGCACAGGTCATGGAGGAATGCTGTGTACTGGCTTGCTCCTCTGCCCATGCTCAGCCTGTTTTCTTATACAACACACAACAACCTGCCCAGGGACAGCACCACACATGGTGGGCTGGGCCCTCCCACATCACTCAAGAAAATAATCCACAGACATAGCCACAGGCCAGTCCAATGGAGGCAATTCCCCAACTGATGCTCTGCTACCCAGGCATGTCAAGTTGACACTGAAGCTATCCACAACATATTGTCATTGAGTATACACATTTTAAACATACAGCATAATGAGTCTTGGCGCACAGCTGAAATAATGAAGACCTCCATCATTCAGGACATTCCCTTGCCCCTCCCAGCCTGTCCTATCTCTAAGAAGGATGGGTTTAATAAGGATGTTATAAAAAAAATCTAGGAATTAGAGCTGGAGATGGCCTTTATTTGAGATTTCTGTAAAAACTTGAAATTTGGGGCTGGAGAGATGGCTCAGCAGTTAAGAGCATTGACTGCTTTTGCAGAGGACCCGGGTTCAATTCCCAGCACCCACATGGCAGCTAAGAACTGTCTTTAACTCCAGTTTCAGGGGAATCCCATACCCTCTTCTGACCTCCATGGCATTGTGCAACACAGGTGCCCCAACCTACATGCAGACAGTACATTCATACACACAAAAGTTAATAAATAAAAATTTTAAAAACTTGAAATTCACTCAAAGTCTCATGCCAGCAGCAGAGCTGAAAGCTAACTCCTGAATTGTCACAAAATTCATACTTCTGATTCCTGTACCCTGAGTAGTGTGGAAGGGTGAACATGCACGTATCCACCCACCATATGTGAAGGTTGACATGCATGCTTCTCACCCCACGCTGGAGGGTGACTATGCATGGCACTTGTTCCCATGAGGGAGAGGGACACACACATCACTCTTCAAATGTAAGAGTAGACATCCATAGCTTTCATCCATAAATGGAATGGTGGTCACATGTAGCTTTCATAAATCAATTTCTTCATCAATTGTTTACCTGTTGTTGCACTTTATTTAAGTAGAATTGCCCCAGATGGCAATTTGTCTCTGTGTATTTTATTCATGGGTTCTTAGGTTTCAGCAAGGTACTCCATGTGTAAGCAATTTTCATGAATTTTGTTTGTTAAATTTTAAATAATAGATACAGAAGTAGATATTCTCTAAAATACCTTTAATATGAACAAATAAAACAAGTTGAAGGCCCTAGAATTTCCATCTTCTGTAAACTCTACAGAGATAGGCTTTAAGCATGGATCCCTATTGAATGATCTGACCTCACCCTGATTTCAAAGCGGTTACTAGTGCAGCAATATTGAGCATCACTGCCAAGCTCTGCCTTAGACAGCATTTGCTGACAGTGGAACCTGTTTTTCTTCGGCCTGGGGAGATGATCAGCATTCAAAATTATCAGGTATGAGGGGAAAGTTTCTGGAAAGCAATGCAACCTCTGTTCGGCCACTGTCTCTAGGCAACATGTCCCTGGAGAAACTGTCCTACACAGCAATGCAGATAAATTCCTATTCAACAGGCAGGTGCTGCATCACAGAAAGGGTGGCTCAGCCCTGATAAGAATGCCAGCTTGTTACAAGTCTTAGCAACACTAGGACATCTACCTGAGGTGGTGACAATGGAGCCCAAAATAGTGACCCCAGATGGAAACAGACATTGTCCTGGCTAAGATTCCACGGCCAGCATGAAGCATGTAATTGAGACAATTATTTGTCAAATTCAAACCACAAAGATAGCGGAGTAACAGCACAGTTTTCTCACATACAATCATAGTAATCATGTGTCACCACAGTGACACTTAGACAGATTTTCTGTGGCCCTTAATTTCAGTTCTTTCTGAGAAAACCTATTTTCTGACTTTTCAGCACTGTGTAGCTATTTCAAGTCCAGCATCAGAAACGTCTTCGGGTAGACAGGAGCTAATCTAGCATCATTACCATATATTTATGTTTATGTTATTTACATATATATTAAATTTCTGATGGAGACAAAGGAAATTTGGAAAATATCTGATCGTTAACATTCAGGCCCAGGCAATCACATTCAAAGGAAATGTATTTTGGATTTGCTTCATCATCGATGTGGTAGAAGGTTGGTGGGAGCTGCTCTTATGAAGGTGTTAGGCTCTTCACTGACAATTATAAAAATCATTTCAAGCTTGCGGGTGCCACAGAAGCTTGAAGGTAATTCTGGGTCCCACTAGTGGTTTTCTCTGTTCTTCAAAGGGCACAGAAATTATTCTAATGTCTCTACACAAGTTTATCATCAGGAAGAATCTGTTCACATGGCCAAGATGGAAGCAGTGGCCCTTGAATGCTTGCTTGCTTTTAGCTTACCAGTTCCAGGGGACATGAAGATCTGTCACCTGATAGTTCTGACAAGAATCTCAAGATCACGCAAGCAGCTCTATTGGATCACACATCTACCCAGTAGGAAAAGAGGGAGTCTATCTCTATTTGTGTCTACTCACCCTCAGTGTAAAACTCAACTTTATATAAATTCATCTCAAAGAAAAACAAAACCTAGGGACTCTGTGTTTAGTGGGAATTCAAATAAAACACTCTAGATAAAATAATCTGAAAGCATTTATTATGTGCTCACGCTTTATTTTTTTGTTTGTTTAAAAATATTTTGGAATCTGCTATGCAAGAATGAATTCCCTACCAAGGAGGCATGACTTAGCAGAAAATATACATCAAACGTGGTCCTATGCAAGACTGTAGAGATCTGGGTAAATAGATGTGAGAATTTACCAAAGCAATTAACCAACCTTGGCAGAATCTGCTGCTGTATGGCCCACAAGTCCACTTCTATTTATTCAGGAGAAATGAAGCCACGTATTCATAATGAGACTGCCACAAGAGTATTGATGCAGCTTTATTTATGGAATAACAGATGAGTAAAAAAATGAATTGTGGTGTACCACACAGTGAAATATTACCGAAGATTTAATAAAACAACAGCCTAGTGTGGACAGCCATAAAAGCTTTCTGCTTAGAGAGGCAAGGCATTAAGCAAAAGGAACTTCACCCACTTTCCTGTATTGCAGAAGTTGCAAAGTCATAAAAGGTGATAGAAACCAGCATGGTAACTACTTGGGGTCAAGTAGCAAATTGGCTTAAAAGGGAATGAGCTTTTGGAGTGATGGTAATATTCTCTATCTTGAAGACTGGTTACACAGGAACATACACATGCAAATTCTCATCAAGTTATGCATTCAAATAACAGCACTTCATCTTATGCAAATTTTATCTCAATAAGCTGATTACAAACTACCTCAGAGAGGTTCATTAAGTTATGGCTAGTGTTAGAGTAATCAAGGAGGCAGTATAAGATTTTATCATTAAAAATAGACACTGATTATAGACTGAGGGAGACATTGCTGTGGCATGGGAAGAACCTACCACAGGAAGCAAACACATCCAGAGGCAGCTCCAGCGAGATTTCAGCTTGGTCACTCCCTGGCAGAAAGTGAGTCCACATCCATCGCATCCAGAGCTGACACAAGGCTTCTCTCTCCACATAATGCTGGTCTAGTTATCCCAGCTCCTTCATAATGGCTAACAACTGTACATAAGTCCAGTTCAAGGGGATCCAACACCCTATTCTGACCTCAATGGGCATTGTTTTGGCAGGAAGCTTCGTCATAAACAGGGAGTTGATCCTATATACCGAAGCACCTGGGGAATCTCACATTCCTTAGTCAGAAAGGCAAGGAAGGGGTGCTACAGAATGATTTCAGCAGTTTGACCTCAAATGTTGCTTTAATAAATAAAACAATAGACAAAGGTCAATGAAGTCCAGTTGAGGTAACTGGAGACAACTGAAATCATCTTGTATGACTTATATTTCTCAGGCATCTCCAACTATTGCCGTAGCTGATATATGTCATACACCACACTATATGCATTGTGTCATTAGTTCATAGTGAGATGTTGTGACTGAAAGGCTGGAGCAGAGTGAGATCTGGGAAGGTGTGATCTTGAATTTGTAAATTAAATAAAGAGTTTTGAACCTACATGCTAGGAGGCCCTGGGTGCCACCTGAACTGCGGATACCCAGGTGGCATGGTCTGAATATATACACACACTGTGCGGTTCCTTGCTACTGAAGGTACAGGCCATGAGTCAGCAAATGTGTTAGAGATGTAGATTCACAGGTTCTACCCTAGAGCTGATGTGGATTAGTCAGTATGTGCCTTTTAGCCACCTCTCCAGGTGACTTGTGCAAAGGCCAAGGTTTCAAAAAACTTGTTCGTACTTTACATGAAAGGATAACCAGGTTGGGACTAGCAGGCACACCCTTCTCTTGTAAACACTTATTTATCAGGTCAGAATTGATGACTCAGAATTTCTTGTAGGCTTTGACTGTGTCAAAAATAACTGAATCCATTCAAAGGGCAGGAGAGTCAAAAGAAGTAGTGTGGGTACCAGCAATGGTGGTAGGAGAAGTCAGACAGCAGTGCACAGGAAGTAGGTGCACTGGCACCGGTCTGGGGAAACTAATACTTTCATTTAATACTTTCATTATTGGGAATCAGGAGGGCATTCTGGAGATCCTTGGGACGCCTGCTGTTAGCGCTATCCCGCATGCCTACTGTTGCCATGGCCTCCCATGTGTCCATCTACCCAGAGAAACCCTCTCAGAAGTGCCAGAACAGGACTGCACCAGGCTGCTAGTTTACCTCAGGAAAACACGAGAGCAATCCCTCATAGCTAAAATAGTATGACTAAAAGAAAGCATGGAGAAATTTTCATCTGTTATTCTGTTGATAATCTGATCAATACCTGATTTTGTCCTTGAATGGATGGAACTGGTAAATGAAAAGCTGAAAGGAGCAAGGTGCTCCCCCCTCCCCCCCACAAAAAAAAGCTCTGAGAGACCCCCAGGACCAGATCCTCAAACTGACCTTGAGAAAACAAAAGCATTGATTAATCTGAGCTAATTGTGTGGCCTTAAGCATCCAAAAGGAAAGTACAACCAGAAATAATCAGTAAGACCAGAGAAATTGTACTACAGACATAAAACTTGAGAGCTTAGTAAAAAGACAAAAAGAAAAGAGAGAGAGAGAGTACTGTGGTTTGTCCTGTCTTCAATTCTTACTGGCAAGGACATTTACCTGTGGCTGTGTTCTAGTTTGTCTTCCATTGCTGTGACAAAACACTCTGACCAACACCAACTTGGGGAGGAAAGGGTTTATTCAGCTTACATCTCCTGGGTCACAGTTCATCACTTAGGGAGCCCAAGGCAGGAACTCAGGGCAGGAACCTGGAGGCAGGAGCTGAAGCACAGGCCATGGAGGAATGCTGTTCACTGGCTTGCTCCCCTGGCTCATGCCCAGCCTGCCTTCTTATACGGTACACAACAACCTGCCCAGGGTGGCACCACTCATTGTGGGCTGGGCCCTCCCACACTGCTTGACAATCAAGACAATACTCCACAGATGTGGCCACAGGCCAATCCAATGGAGCCAATTCCCCAATTGAGGCTCCCTCAACCCAGGTGTGTCAAGTTGACACTAAAGCTATCCAGCACAATTGACCCCTTGTCAACTTGACACACAAAACACATCACTATTAAACCACCACCTTTCCAGTTCTTATCCCCAAAGTATGATGTTAACATTAATCACAACCTAAGACAGTACAACCTTAAAAGCCCCACAGTCCTTAAAATGTCCAAACACTTAAAAGTTCACAGTCTGTTAAAAGTCTCTTAACTGTGGGCTGCTGTAAAATCCAAAACAAGTACTGTCTTATTTCAAAGGGAAGAATCAGGCACTCTCAAACAAAACCTAAGTCCAGCAAAGTAGCTCAAGGCTGGACACCTGGGATTCACTCACGATCTTCTGGGCTCCAAAGGGTCTCGGCAGCTCCCCCTCTCCGACTCTGCCGTCCGTGGCACACTCATCTCGCAGGCCCAGGCCGACTCCATTCTACACCTACCGCTGCTCTTGGTGGTCGTCCCAGGGTACCGGCATCTCCAAAAAGCTGGGGTCGCTACTGAAACTGAGGCAGCACCTTCACCAATGGTCTCTTCTGACCTCTCCTGGTGCAAAGCCTCAGCTTCTCTCCATGACCCCTGCAATCCTGGGGTCTTCACAGCAACCGAGGTGCACTTCCACCAATGGTCTTTCCTGACCTCTCACAGTGCCAAGCCTCGGCTGCTCTCTGTGACCCCCTCAAATTTCAACACCGGAACCATATAGGAGACTCTTACACGTTACCAAGTCCTGCTTCTGGCTCGAGATGGAGGCTCAGGCCCCTTCTGGGTCACAGCTTCTGTGTGCTGACCTTGAAGATATTCTCCCCAGAAGATTTCACCTCAGTGATGCTGGTCTCTTGTTACTTACAGCTGATTTTTCAGCCCCAGCTAACCAGCATCAATTGCCCCAGTACCACAAAAGTTTCACTTCAGGTTCTGGTCTCTTGTTACTTACAGCTGATTCTCCACAGCCCCAGCTGACCAGAACCCACAGATTACACAGTCCTGATGATCTCTGCTCTCCTTTGAAACTAGAAACTTCACAAGCCAGGCCTCCATCTTCTACAACTCCTTCAGCAAAACTGCTCCAAGCTCCACAGCAACAATCTTTAGGCATTCAATGATCTTCCCAGCCCAAAGTTCCAAACGCCTCCACAATCCTTCCCCAAAACACCAAGGTCAGGTCTGTCACAGCAATACCCCACTCGTCTGGTACCAATTTCTGTCCTAGTTTGTCTTCCATTGCTGTGACAAAACACTCTGACCGACACCAACTTGGGGAGGAAAGGGTTTATTCAGCTTACATCTCCTGGGTCACAGTTGATCACTCAGGGAGCCCAAGGTAAGAACTCAGGGCAGGAACCTGGAGGCAGGAGCTGAAGCACAGGCCATGGAGGAATGCTGTCCACTGGCTTGCTCCTGGCTTGCTCTCTGGCTCATGCCCAGCCTGCCTTCTTATACTGTCACTGCTCAACAATCAAGACAATACACCACAGACGTGGCCACAGGCCAATCCAATGGAGCCAATTCCCCAGTTGAGGCTCCCTCAACCCAGGTGTGTCAAGTTGACACTAAAGCTATCCAGCACAGGCTTCCACTGCTTTTGGCACTCCTCAAAGACATGAGACACAGCTTTTTAACCTTCCAATATGGACTGAAGACTCATGTTTCTCCAAGCATCCTCCAAACCTTCAATGCCAGATGGGGACTACTGAGATACCCAGCTTGTGGACTAAACAGATAAGGGGATTTCAGCCTCATCAGAGTATAGACTGCCGTTGTTGGACTACCTGGGCTGTATCATGGAGGCCAATACAGGGGTATGAAGATAGGATGCATGCTTACTGGACTTCATTTGGAGAACCATGGGAGGGAAAGAACCCAATGTGGAGCAAAATTACAGGATTGATGGTTGTTTGTGTTTGCCAAGGAGGAATCTTTGAGCACTTCCTTAAGGAAAACATGACATCTTTTAGGGAAAAAAAAGCCCTCCAATTCAAGTAATATGTGTATGTATGTTGTATATATTTATGTATATACAACTATGTATACATATATATGTATATATGTATATGCTATAGCAATACAAGTTGGAAAGAACAACAACAAAAGAACTGAAAAACACTCTGGAAAGACTCAGAAAAAGATGCAGGTATGTACGGCAGAGTGCAGGGACCTTGGGTGGGGTGGGGTGCATGGAAATGGAAGTGACTCTAGATTTGATTGAGAAATGATGTATGACATGGAAAAAGTTTAATAACAATAAAAAATTGTACATGAAAAATAGCTAAAGAATAAAAAAGAAAGCATGGTGCTTCTCTTAATATTTCTTTAACTTATTCTTTGAATAATGAAACACATCTATACAATGTAATTTGGTCTTGCACAATCTTCCACTACCTCCCTCTAAACTTTCCCAGGGACCCACCAACGTGTCTCCCTACCTCATGTCCTCTTTCATATTATTGTTATTATTATTAATAGCCCACTTAATGGAATGCTTCCCTTATTCACAGGGTTGTGGGACCATACCATGGGGCCTGGGGAAACTGGCAAAGGCCGCATCTCAAAGAAAAGTGACTCCTCCCAGCATCCATCAGCTGACATTAGCTCCTCAGTGAGGGATGGGGCTGGGCAACCCCTCCCATCCAAAGCATGCCATTTCTAAACCTGGAATTCTAAGAATGAGTTTAAAAATTTGTGATCATTCTGCATAAAGCCAAATAGGAAGACTTCTAAGACAGAACTTCTAGTTATGGGAGAAAAGTTAAAGAACAGTATGTAAAATGTGGCGCCATTTCTAAAGAAAACACATGTTAAAAACTACTTCCAATTTTGCACATAGTAAGAAATTACATTTGTCTAAGGATGCAATAAACTTGGGGCTTTTGCTAAGATCTATGACCTCTCCATCCATGTGTATTTAGCTATGTTTACAGTAGCACACATGAATTTCCCCCAAATGAGTTGGCTTTAAGTCCAGTTAGGTAGCTATTGATTACCCCCAAGAAAAAAAGTGGCACTACTGCACCAATGTTTGCTGTGCTGGTCATTGATGTGGTTATTAGGCCTTGACACTGGGTTTGGACCATTGATTGACTTTGTCTCTTAGCAGCTTGGGTTGTGCTCTCCAAAGCTGTGAGAGCTAACCTTAGGGGAGTGGCTTCTAGGTCAGTTCCAGCTCCATTTCTCCACATCCTGTATCTCGAGTATGTCCTGTCTTCAGCAATAGGATCTAATCTTCAAGTTCTAGGAGTCAATCAAGGGCTGTGGCAATAGCCTGTGTAATTTTGGGAGTCTCTTGGACTACCCTGAACAACAACTCAAAGGCAGGTTTCTCCTGTCTGGCACTATTTTCTGTTATGTAGCCTTCAGCTATGCTCATGGACTCATGTAGAGATGTTGTATTTGTAATTTGTCAGTAGGTTTTTGTACTAATACGATTCTGTCTGTTTTTTTTAATTCTAGCTAGGCATTATTTATCTCTCCTCTCTCTCTTTCCCTGTCTAACCCTCCCTTCATGCCTTCCCCAATTAAAGTGTTAGAGTCTAATTTTTGTTTTTCCCCATTTCTACCTTGATAATACCTGTCTCCTATGTTCCCGCCTCTCTTGAGCTCCTTCTTCCCCTTTATCCCCGTAGTTTCTTGTATAACCCTGTCTCCCTGACTCACCCATTTAAACACCCCCATTTTACCCATCTCCCCCTTAGTAACACCTGTCCCTACTGTTCTCTCTCAGGCTCCTTTTTCCCTTTACCTTCCTGGTTCCTTTCCATTTTCCTGGTTCCTGCAGTTACATCAGGTTAGACTTATAAGGATTTGATGCTAAGATCCACAAATGAGGAAGAACACACACTGTTTACTTTTTCTAAGTCTGTGTTACTTCACTTAGCATAAGTTTCTGGTTCCATCCGTTTACCTGCAAATTTTATTATTTTTCCTTACACAACCCCATTGTGTAAATGTGCCACATTTCATTATCTACTCATCAGCTGAGGGAAACATAAGTTGCTTCCATGTCTTAGCTACCATGAAAAGAGCAGCAACAAACATGGAAGTACAAGAATCTTTGCAATAGGATGAGTCCTTCGGGTATATGCCAAAGTGTGGTATAACCAGCTCATATGGTAGGTTTATTTTTAGTTTTCTACAAAATATAGATCCTTATATTTACAGACAAGTATCCTAGTCACCACTCATTGAGAAGCTTCTTTTTCAACAGGCAGAGATTTTTACAGAGTTCCACAACTGGTCAAACACAGACAATGTCTGTGAATTGCCCAAGTCTAAGTGGCACATCTGCAATGCAACCTCTACCCTTCAGGCTCACAGAACACAGTGGACAAAGGGGCAGAGAGAACAACAATGCATCTCAGCTCTCATCAATGAAACTCTGTCATGCAACAGAAAAGGATACGAATGGCCAAAGAGTAGAGAATAAGAGTCTGCAGAATATGGATCGCTGGACAGGACTCATATTAAATTCCACCCACCCAGGGCTCAGGGAAAATTGTGGAAGAGGGGGCAGAAATATTGTAAGACCAAGGGGCACATTTGTGAATAGCAAAAATTCTCCACAAGTATAGACATGAGGAAGTAGGTAAGGAGCCCCCATCCCACCCCAGGAAATTATGGTCACAGATGGCTTCTAAGAGGGGCAGAGACAGTCTTCTTCAAGTGTGGGACTCTTGGTAGGTAACACAGGCTTCAGACTGAAAGACATGTAAAGACAAAAATTAGACTCTGACAGCCTTTTATGGATAGTACAGTACATCAAATTGGACAATCAGGGGAGGAGGGTAGGGAAGGTATCTAAATGTCAAGTTACATTGTATGAAAATCACAAAAATTAATTAAAAATGAAAAAACTATTTCTACAGGTGGAATTATGCAGTAATATTCATGTGCATGTATGTTTATATGTGTCATGTGTGTGTCATGTGTATGGGTATATATGTGAATGTGTCTGTTTTTGTACATCTATGTGTGAATGTATTTCTGTGTACATATATATATATGTTTATGTATAAGTGTATGTATATGTATGTATGTGTATATATGTTTCTGTGTGACTGTGTATGTCTATCTGGTATGTACATGTGTGTGTATATGTGTATATCTGTGTACCTTGTGTGTTTGAGTGTATGTATGTGTGTATGTGTGTGTGTATGTGCATCTGTAAGTGTATATTTATGTGTGTATGTGTGTATACATGTGTGTATGTGTGGGTGTATGTATATGTGTGTCTATGTTTGCCTGTGTATATATCTGTATGTATAGTTCCGTGTATGTATGTGTGCCTCTATGTGTGTGTGTTTATATGCGTCCATGCATATGTATGTGCTATTTCATTTTGCTTGCAAGAAGAGTAAATAAAGCAAGCCAAGAAGGAAATATTTATATAGACCCATGTCCCTTGGTATTTTTCACAGACGCTTCAATAGAAAACATTTTTCCATGGAACTGACCTTTTTACTCAAAGTGAAGAATACTGTCTGCAGAATTATCATTTTATGGGATATTGTCTGGGTTTTTTTTAATGGGAAAATGTTTTAACATCTTTACACATAAAAATGAAAATCTTTGAAAAATGTTTTGCTATAAAACTCTCGACATTTGCTGAATGCCTTACAGTGTTGCTGGTTATTTCCTTCCCCTAAAGACCATTAAAATATGTGAGTAATGTGCAATGCTCACCATTTTCCATGAAACTTAACACTGGCCTACATAACCATGCCAAACTGCCTTCTGTGTGTTTCCCCTGCAGCCCCAGGACTGTAGCCCTCAACCCTAAGCTACCTTTCCTGTGGTCATGAGGTTCCACAGTGCTTGCTCTTGGTGAGCGTCCTGAAACCTCCATCTCGTTCTGACCCATAAAGCAGGGCAGTTGTTTCCAGCGACTCTCCCTCCACCTTTTGTGATCCACCTTCCCTGCCCCACCTGCTCACCATTCTTCTGCTAATATAAAGAAACACACAGTGGCTCTCTTTCCCTCCTGTTCATCTAGCAGCTTACCTCCATTTCTTTCCTTTTAGGCCCAAACTTGGAGTGATTATCACCTATAGTTCCTCAAACCCTCAAACAGCAGCCCCCCAAAACCATGTCTGTGGTGCTGCCAGCAACCACCACATTGCTCAAGCCTGCCATCTCTTCTTAGCCTTCTGTTGCTGACCTGACAGTGGTGTTGGGCAGGTCTACCTTCTCTCCATGAAACACTTTCTCCACATGCTCCTAGGTTCCTTCCTGCCTCTGTCCACACCTTCTAGTCCATCTTCTTCCCTGGATCTTTTCTAGATCTGTTCTATGAGATTTAGAAATTTATCCAGTTATCTATTTAACATCTACATTTGAATGTCTAGCAAAGGTCTCAAACTCAAGGTACACAGAGCTAGGCTCTTCTTTCTCCAGTCTTAAAAAGAAAAACAAAAGGCAATTCTGACTGGACATCTTTTCTGAAGTATAGCTGGTGAATATCTTCTCCCATTCTACTATCTGTTGTTCATACTGCTGAGAGTTTCCTTTGCTGAGCAGCAACTTTTTACCTTCAGTCCTATTTGCTAATTATTGAGGTTATTTCCTGTGCTATTAGAATACTGTTCATGAAGTTCTTGCCTATGCCTCTATCTTTAAGTGTGTTCCCTATGTTTTCTTCCAGTATTTTTAGCATTTCAGGTATTAAAATAAAGTCTTTGATCCTCTTTGAGTTGATTTTTGTGCAGGTAAGAGACATGGACCCGATTTCAGTCTTCTGGAGACAGATGGCCTGTATTCTCAGCATTGTTTGTTATTGAACAGGCTGTCTTTTTTGACTGCATGTTTTTGACACCTTTGCCAATTGGCTATAGCAGTGTAGGTTTCTAGGTCTTCCACTGTGTTCCATTGGTCCACATGTCTGTTTTTGTGCCAATACCATGCTGTCTTTGTCACTATGGCCCTCTAGTATAATTTGAGGTCAAGTATTGTGATACCTCTGGCAGCATTCTTTCTGCTAAGGGTTGCTTTGACTATTCATGATCTTTGTGCTTCCGTATGAATTTTTGGATTGATTTCTCAAGTTCTGTGAAGATTGTCATTGGTATTTGAATGGAGATTCCATTGAATCTGTGCATTACTTTTGGTAGTATAGCCATTTCCACAATATTAATTTTGCCAGTCTAGGAGAATGAAAAGTCATTCCACCATCTAGCATCCTTTTTCACTATCTTAAAGTTCTCACTGTAGAGATATTTCATTTGCTTGGTTAGGTTTATTCCTAGATGATATTTTTCCCAATTTCTTTCTCAGCGGGTTTGTTATTGGTATATATGAAAACTCCCTCCAGTCAGAATGACTGTCACCAAGAGACAGTAACCAGCCTGGTGAGAATGTGAGCAAAGAGGACTTCCATGCACTGCTAGTAGAGTTACAAACTATACAGCCATATGGACACCGGCATGGAGGTTTCTCGACATTTTGAGCATAGAATTACCATATGACCTGGCTACACCACTCCTGGAAATAGGCCAAGGGACTCTATCTTACCACAGAGATACTTGCACACCCATAGTCATTGCTGCTCTCTTGTTTTGCTAATAATAGCAAAGAACTGGAACCAGCTTACAGGTATATCAAAAGACCAGTGGATAATGAAAATGTGGTATATGCACACACCAGAATTTATCCAGCTATGAAGAAAAATAAAATCATGAAATTTGCAGGAAATGGGTAGATCTGAAAAGTCATATTGAGCAAAAGAATCAGCAACAGAAAGACAGCAAGGGCATGCCCCCTCCCGCACAAGGATCCTAGTTTACCTTAATTGTATCCGGTGAATACATGGCAGTAGATGTGGCTAGAGCAGAGACTGTGAGACTAGAAAGGAACAGCAAGGGCTCCAAAGGGAGACTGAAGAAGGCACAGGAAAGCAGAGGGGTTGGGAACATAAGGGGGAATTATGGGAGGAGAGGAGAGGACAGGACAGAACCAACAAAATAATTCTGTCTAAAATGCCATAGAAAGCTTAGTACTGTACATGTAAATTAAAATTTTTGATGTAAAATTAAATTTAATTAAAAAATAAAAAACCCAGAGCATTGACCCTGCAGTCTTCCATCTCAGCAAGGGCTAAGCCTTCCCATCTGCTGCTCAGACCAAAGCATGATCTTCATGAGACTCTTCACCTGACTTTTTCTTTGTCCAGTCCCAGTTCATAAACACTGCACCAAACCTTCCAAACATTCAGATACTCAGTGCTTCTTTCTACCTTCTCTGTGTCCATGTGCAGCAATTTCCCTGCTTGGAGCTGGTGAGGAAGCACTTTTCTGCAGTGTTGCTGCAGATGTGAAAGGCTCAGAGCCAAGCCCATGTTGCTCAGAACCATGGAGACTCAGATATTGATTACTGGGAGCTCCTCTTTAATCCCTGGCCTGCACAGGCTGCTGACATGTGGGCCCCACTCTCATCTCACCTCTCCTTCAGACCAAAAGTTAAGATAACAAGTCTGGAATTTGGGGGTAAGGAGGACACAAGATTTGAAGCCAAAGAGATCTGTCCAGGACAAGTTACTTAACCCTGAATAGTCTCAGTTCTCAGATATAAATAAGTGTAATAACAGGTGCATTACAGAGTTCCAATAAAATTAAGCAAGGATTTACATGCAAAGCTCTGGACAATGTGCTGGGAACAAGAGACAATCAATGAACTAAAACTGTCATTATTTGTCTAGCTCTAGTTTAACAACAGATTCTTTGAAGGCACAGTCTTACACCAATTGATTTTTGGCCCCCACATATGTCCCTCATCAAATAAAGAACAGGTCCCACCAAATACCAACTACATGAATAAAGAAATAAAGGCCCTACAAAGTAATCTGCCTGTTAGGAACCTGGGAAGGCAATCACAGCCCTGTGTGGTGTGAACGGAATGGCCATGCTTGTGGCTGACAGCCAGGTTCTCTGCTTGGGGTCCAGGTGGTGATTTCAAGGGAAAGAAGTGACAAGGACTGGGATAAGCACTATGTTCCTGACATGGACGTGGCTCCTGCCACTTCTCATCTTTCCTGGGCTTTTGGAATCTGTCCTAGGCTAAGCCACCCTTGATGCTTTTGTGTGTATGTTAGTGTCCAGAAAATCAGCTTCTTGGGGCTGGAGAAATGGCCTAGCGGTTAAGAGCACTGACCGCTCTTGCAAAGGAACCGGGTTTGATCCCCAGCACCCACATGGCGGCTGAGAACCGTCTATAACTCCAATTCCAGGAGAACTCCAGTTCCAGGGGAATCCGAGACCCTCTTCTGACCTCTGCGGCATTGCACGACATGGATGCACAAACCTACATGCAGACAGTACATTCATACACATAAAAAAATAAATTAATTAATTTAAAAAAAAGAAAATCACCTTCTTAGGGGTCTTTTAGAATTCTAAACATTTGTGTGCATGGATGTATGAGGTGCCCATGGATGTCAGGAAAGGGTGTCAGAGCCACTGGAGCTCAAATTACAGGCAACTGTGAGCTCCCCTGTGGGAACCTGTTGCTGAAATTCTTTCTGGAATATGCCCACACAGAGTCCGGCTTCCTCCTCCTGTAATTCCAAAGGCAAACAGAGGTACAAACCCCCCAAATCATAGTTTGGAGAATTCTAACAAGTTTAACTGGGCTTGCTAACAGAGTAGATGGGTGAGGGGATTACTTACAGGTGTGTTGGTGCACCTCCTCCCTCATGGCCACACAGGGAAGCTCCCATCCTGGCATGGACCCTACAGCTTCTGTCCAAGATGGCTTTGCTGGGAGAAACCTACCTCATGGTGTTCTCTGTTAATATAACCTTGGCCCCTCCCCTCACAGAGCCAAGGCTGACTGGCTTGTTGGGAGGGGTAGCTGACTTCTCTAGCCCCCCCCCCTTTTCCTTGGAAGGCCAATAGTTATATTCCTGGGCAGGTAGGTGCCCCTAAGTGTGGGAAGGCATTTAAAGTCCAAGGCCAGTTTTCTACAGAGGACCGTACATGCTACAGAACCAAACTCAGGTCCTCTGCAAGAGCAGCAAGCACTCTTAAACCACAGAGTCATTTCTACAGCCTCTCCTGAATATTTCATAATCACTTCGGTTTGCATTTTTATGGTGTCCAGCAACCAATGGTAACCAGATTAGCTTTCAGTTCATTAGAGCAAAGTGGTAACTGCACCTTGGGCTTTTTTGTTTGTTGGTTTCTGATTGTATTCCATAACCAGATGTCATAGTCCTATAGATAGGACCCTGAGACAAAGTAACAGAAGCCAGGCAATTGAGTTACCAGACAGAAAGTGTTCTTAGCATCTGATAACATAGTATCACTGGGACCTTTCCATGGCTTTAAATAAGGACCCATTTACAAAAGTAAACACCTGTTAGAAGGTGGGGAGGAGAAAGGTCCCTACCCAGGAAGGAACTGAGAAGCAAAGTAATATAAAAACCCCTCAAACTAAAAAAAAAAATAAATAAATAAATAAACGGATCCTCGCCCATTTCCCTCTGTTCCTGAGGGGTGTGGGGTGCAGTGATCTGGACATGTGAAGGTGTGATAGTACAAAGCTCTTAGAGCTTGAACAAAGTTGCCACTGTCTTAGAGACTGAGAGAGGCCTTGAGAACATGGTGATGCTTAAGAATTAGGAAGTCACGGGCTAGAGAGATGGCTCAGGGGTTAAAAGCGCCAACTGCTCTCGCAGAGGACCCAGGTTCGATTCCCAGCACCCACATAGCAGCTAAGAACCATCTTTAACTCCAGTTCCAAGGGAATCCGACACCCTCTTCTGACCTCTGAGGTGTTGCATGATACCGGTGCACCAACCTACATGCAGACAGTACACTCATACACATAAAAAAAGAATTAGGAAGTCACAGTGCATGTGTGTGTGTGTGTGTGTGTGTGTGTGTGTGTGTGTATGTGTGTGTGTGTGAGAGGGAGAGAGAGAGAGAGAAGCAGGGACAGTGACATAAACACAAGTGCAAATGCAAATCCTCTTGCTATGTATGAGGGAATATTGATACTCAAGACAGCTCAAGTAATGGTGGCATTGGTAATAAGGTTAGTTCTAATAACAAACTGTTGATACTTTAAAATCAGCCAAGAAAATTTAGAGAAATCAATAAACTTCCCTAAGATCTTGAAAGAAAAGCAATTGTTTGTCTCCACAACAACAGAAGGAAAGTATCAGCAGCCACAAATTATGCTTTTAATGGATTTTAACATGTTCTTGTTTGTTTTGAGAGACTGTATGTGATGTAAGGAATGTCTTCTCTGAAATGGGAGGCAGTCAAATTAGCCCTGCCTTAGGTTTCACATGAAAAAAATCCCTTCTTAAAGGATAGGAAAAACTGATTTTGAGGCCTTCACAGAACTTGTCCATTGAGGAAAAATATCTCTAGTGATCATCTTTCAGCTGTAGTCTCCAGTTCTCAAAGAGCCACTACCAGACCTTCAAACTTGTCTCTGACAAGCTTGCTAAGGGCCTTCATAATGGTCCCAAAGCTTCCTTTGTATATTATAAGTACCATTATTTTATTCTGCATATAATGAGGGGAAAGCCTCACTTAAAGGCATCAGAATCCACCCCTAGTCAGTGCTCACATTTCTGGGTGGCACTGGCAGTTCATACTCAAGTGGAGGATTTTGAACTAATTTATGAAGAACTACTTTTTGTATCCCTAAAGAGTTTTCCTAATTAATCTGGGGCAGGAGGCATTTCCCATAATATAAATCCGTTTCAGAAAAATTTGGTGTCATGTTGGTTCTCATATATGACAGAAGATAAGGGTGGATGCAGAGTAACTAGGGCTCAAAATGTGGCTTCCCGGCGTTCACCTGAGGCCACTCTGACTCTCAGGCTGGCTTTGCATTGCTTGTGGCATTTATATTTCCCATAGTTTATCTCTGTAAAAGTATAATGGTGTACAATGTGAAATTTTAAATATTTGACTTCCAAAAGTTTTCAACTTAAAAATGAATTTATTTCTGCTAGAATATAGAAGGCAATTATTTTGGAAGAAGGGAACCACTTTCCCCATCTGTTGCAGGCATCATGGGAAGTAGTAACAAGCCTCCAGTCCAGAGACAAAGGAAGCTAAAACCAGAGGCATTAAGCTAGATCTGCAGCTATTTTATGGCTAAATTAGGCTAGGTCTGCAGCTATTTTATGGCTAAATTTTTAATTCCAAAGGGCAAGGGCCAAGAATCAAGATGTGTCCTTTGCCTTTTCTTGATTTTTGTTTGAGTTTGATGGAGAGAGGCTCCCACAAGCCTAAGAAAGAATCCCCTCTCAGCTACAAATCAAAGGTAATTTATATCAGGAAGCAGACACCTCACAGGAATTAAGTAGCAGGGCAACCTTTGGAAAGACACTAGTCCTCTGGGTCTCAGGGTCAGCCCTGCAAAGCCCAGAGCCTCAAGAACACCCTTCCATCCCCGAATGTCTTTGGGAACACTTGTCAGCTCAGATTATTTACCCTGTGGTATTGATGGTCTGCGACCAATTAGGGTTTTCACATCTAATGACACCAAGACAAGACACTGGAGGCCTGGCAAGCAACTGTGATAATGAATACTGTGAATCTGAACTGTGCACGATCTGCGGAGGCTTGTCACAGTTTTCTTTCACGGTGACCTTTGCTTCCCAGAGCTATCCAACTGGCAAGTAGTGGTCTTAGAGCCCATCTTTTGGTTCTAGAAATGGAGTTTTCATGGCAATCTGCTATCTTTGTGGTCACTGCGAATGCACTGTGGAATTTGCCATCAGTGTCAAACTGCATTAATGTGAGAGATTAATAGCTCATTCCTTCCTTTTCTAATAGCATCATGAGGACAAAGAAGGGAAGATCTTGGAGCTTCATGACATTGCTCTGAAATTACAAATGAGTAATCCCTCTCTGTCTTTGAACAACACCAAAAGTGTAGTGAGTCAAACATAGTTCCTAGACACAGGTGACTTAGGTCAGCTATTCCCTACGAGCGGGTTTGGGTCCTTAAGTAGTTGTGCATCTTAGTAACAGTCCAACTTAAAAGGACCATAAAACTTTATGTGTGTGTGAATGAATGTGAATGCATATATGTGTGCATGCATATATGTATATGTACATACATATGTATCTGTGTATGTATGTATACATATGTGAGCATATGTATGTGCATGTGTATATATGTATGAGTGCATTGTGTATGTGTATATGTGTATGCATGTGCATATGTAGATGTGTGTGTGTGTGTGTGTGTGTGTGTGTGTGTTAGGTCATCATTACCCTCTTCCAAAAAAGCATCATGGAACTTTGACATCAAAATTCCAGAGACTTCTGAAAGAATCATGAAGTTGGATGGAACTCTAGACTCACCTTTAGTAGCTGGATGATTCCAGGGGAATGATTTATACTCTCTGAGCCTCAGTTTCCCCATTTGTATGGGATATGTGTGTGTGACACCAACCAAAAGTATTGAATACAGAAATTTCCATCTTCTTGCCTACAATGCTTGCTTTCATACGAACCCCTGCAGGTGCAGGTGCTGAGTAAGATGATCTGACAGTGTCGTTCAGAAGTCCTGGTGGTTTGCTGACACCTTGTCTCATTACGTGATGCTTTGCACTAAATCTCAGAGCACCGGGACATGCATTTTCAATCTCCACACCTTCTGCCTCCCGGAAAAGCTTTGCTGTGTGTTGCTCTGAAAGGGTTTATTGAACAACACTCCTTTATCTAAGCAGATGGACCTTTTCTTCCTGCCCCATGCCCTCAAGCCCTTATCTTTTCTAAAGAGAAAATCTAGGTTTCTTTAAGCTAATGTTTTTAATTAGGATTATTATTGCTGTCAGTATAAATTAACCTACTTTTGAAGCTCCCTCCCAAAGTCCACTTCTCCCACAAGCTGATATTATTAGAGCACAATTTTACTGATTACTTTCTTCCTTTACACAATCACACTGCAATGGGAACACCTGTGACCTAAACATCATGCATAAAGTACCTGTCACACAGCTCACCATGAAGATTTTTAAATACCAGACTCCCTGCTCCTTCTTCAAGACATCAGTGTCTCTCAAAATGGATCAAATGAAATCCTGGCTCTCTTGGAGCCTCTGGGATGTTTTCAGAAGGACGGCACATTCATAAAACCTTAAGCAAAACAGAGAGTGGTGCTGCAAACCCTAGGAAATATTCATGGCTCCACATTAAGAAACCACAAAGAAAAGATTATATGAAAAAATTAAACTCCTTTACATGCAACCCACATGTATCCCTCAGTTTCCTCACAGCACCTCCCAATCCTCAGAGAACCCCTAAGATCCATGATTCCCACACATTAGTGGTTTTCTTGAGAACTCCCCTGGACATGAAGCTGATTAAAGGTACCTGTGCTTTGGGGGAAGTGCTGATGGAAAGTTCTTTCTCAGGACTATTTCTAAGACCTGGGCATCACACAGCAAGAGATGGGGATGGCCACAGAGGGACCTCAGCACAACCAGTGCAGGTCACCAGGCAGCACGAGGGGCCCCTGGCTGGGCCTCTGGCCAGCTCTTCCTTAACCACTCCTTTCCATTTGAAACCACCATCCAGATGACCAAGATGTCAAAAATCAAGGGAAACACTCATATTCCACTTAGTTCTCACACCATGGAGAGCAAAATAGTATTGAAAGAGAAGATCAATTGGGCCATGTAATTAATCCACTCTCGGACAAAATCACTACATTTTCTGAACGTCACAAAATGTTTTGGGTATGATTTGTACGATTCTTTCTGAGCCATTCCTCCACAGACACAAAATGATGTAAAGAGAATATTGACCTAATTAAATAGACCTCAAAAGTGTAACTGCAGGCCATGCATCATCCAAAGAATGCAGAACAGTGTCTTAAAAAACAACAATTGGGCTGGAGGGATGGCCTAGCGGTTAAGAGCACTGACTGTTCTTGCAGAGGACCTGGGTTCAGTCTCCAGCACCCACATGGCAGCTGAGAACCGTCTGTAACTCCAATTCCAGGAGAACTCCAGTTCCAGGGGAATCCGACACCCTCTTCTGACCTCCGCGGCATTGCATGACAGGGGTGCACAGACCTACATGCAGACAGTACATTCATATGTGTAAAAAATAAATAAGCCAGGCGTGGTGGCCCACGCCTTTAATCCTAGCACTTGGGAGGCAGAGGCAGGCAGATCTTTGTGAGTTCAAGGCCAGCCTGGTCTACAGAGTGAGTTCCAGGACAGCTGGGACTGCAGGGAGACCCTGTCTCAAAAAAACAAACAAACAAAACAGTCTTATAAATATGAACTAATTTTTATTTCTTCTGCTGTGGGCTAAAAGATGTAAAGAAAAATCCTCATCAGAATGCTGGGTTTAGTTCAAATGAAAACAGAAGCAAAAAATCAGTTTGAGGTATAAGTCATTGGTAGGGCACTGGCTAAGCATGGGTGGGGCCCTGAGTTCAGTCACAGAGAGAGAGAGAGAGAGAGAGAGAGAGAGAGAGAGAGAGAGAGAGAGAGAGAGAGATTGAAACCACAACTGATTATCTATATCTCCATTTTATTTCTACTGGAATAAGAAAACCACATCTAATTCAGGTCTTTGTTAAGTCTATTAGAGTCTGACTTTTGTGAATATTTTTCCAAAGTGTCAGGACCAGACACTGAATTTTCAATGTGGCTATTTTTATCCTTCTTTCTTCCTTCCTTACTAACTAATGGTATTCACCTTGTCAACTAATGCTCTTAATAAATGGCCCTAATTTTCATGAAACAAAGGGATGACAGTGGCCCAGAGGATTATGGCCGCTGTATTCTTAGTCACAGAATGACCAGAGAATTATCTGTGACAAGGAGACTAGAGCAGAAATTCAACACAGTCACCTTACCTCTCAAATGGGCCAATAGGAAACATTCAAGCATTCACTGGATATATGCTTACGTAGACCTAGTATGTGCTTGACACTAGAGAAATCAGTCAAGAGAAAACATGCAGTCTGGTTCTCAAGGGGGCTGCTGTGGAGTAGGTAACACCCAAAGGAGTTAATCCATCACATTCATGAAGACAGGAACCAAGGCCATAACTGACGTGCAATGTGGTGCAAGCAGGGCCAGGAACTGCTTTCTGATAAAGGTAATGTGCTGTGGTCTGGAGGTGACCAGGACCACACCAGCCCAGCAGAGCAGAGAAGTGACTGGCAGTGCAGGTTACATGATAAAAATTAATCAAGGTGTTATGCATTCAATATCTTTGTCATGATTTCCAGAGCAATGAGTGAAATCTGAGGGAGAAGAGTCGGGTTAATGCCAGGAGAACAGTTTCTAGCTGTTACTGAATCCCCACGAGAGATGGGCCAGCTTTCTCAAGACTAGTAAAATGATGTTGAAATATGTAGAAGTTGTGGAGTCATTTAAAGAACAATGATCTGTGAGGAAATCATGATTATACTAAGTGGACAGGTCTGTTAGTCTCCCACCACCACAGTTAGGTTCCAACGTAGATGCTGTCTGGAAAGTGACTGGATTGGAGAACTGGTGACCATGGGAATCACTTGGGGTTCATTTAGTTAGCTGCCTTAGGGCAACCCAGATAAAGAAATTAAGCCTCTAAATAGGGCATGAGTCTAGGTTTCAAAGAATACTTCACCAAAGAGCTATTTAAAAGTTAGATTTGGGGTAATAATTGATGTAATGAGAAATGGTGACATTGTGAAGGAGAAATATGTAGGACAAGAGGAGACAGCCTGGTGCAGCAGCCTGAATGGCCACAGTTGTCAGGAAGGTGGGAATGGTCAGGTCTGTCCCTGGTCCTTAAAGCAGTGCCAAAACTCTAGTCCAGACACTGGATGGGGAGGCACCGGACTACCCCGTCGTGGGTCAGCTGGACTGACTGGCTCACATCACCTGGTGCCTCGACGCAGTTAAGCCTCCTTAACTCAGAGTAGCACCCTTCGTGGCAGCACTTTCTTGGCACCAGCTCCTGGTGTACAAGACCTCCACTTGTTTCCTTTCTCTTAAGCACCCCCTATAGTAAAATTCCTTTCTAAACATCACCCTTCCATAGCCTGTAAAATTCGTTCTTTAAGTTCAAGAAACAAAGGACCTGGTAGCCACATTCCTGAGGTGGCTTTAGTGGCCACTGATTGTCCCGGACCTGAGCCCCGCAAACTACACTCGCCTGGGGTGAGAGAGGCTCCACTGCTTTCAAGGACTCTGCTTTCTGTCCATATCCAAGGGAAGCCAGTGTAAACACAGATGAGGGCAACCTGCCAGGACCACGCCTTGACGGAAGCCACAGGTGAGTTCACTGAAACATGCTTATTGGCATTCACCGCCCCCAACACCATCAACCGGATGCAGCTGCCAAGAAGGGCTGAAGGAATGACTTCAACTTGAGATTGAAGCTTCCCCACATACGTTCCTCCTTTCTTCTGTGTGAATTGAATACTCTGAATAGTAAGAAGGGCAGAGAGAGTTCAGTAGGAGCACTGATAACCAAAACCTTGTTGCTTGTGGAAGCATGACAGAAGTGTGTGGCCAACACAAAGCAGAGACAGAACAGGAAGTGTGGTGAGGCCATGAAGGCCTAAAGCCCACTAAGACATAACTTCTCCAGCAAGGCTCCAGGCACACCTGATCCACTGGAAGAGACACCTCTCACCTGTCAAGTGAGCATGTGTGACAAGGAGACAGCCACCAGTGATCAGCGATGGGAACAGCAGATGCTGAATCCAGCATCTTGTCGTCCGGAGGATGGGTTCCTGGGAGTGCCTGAAACGGGTTAACCCTGTTTGCCTCAGTGGTAACTGTCCCTAGCACACTTTGGTTACTAGTATTGATGACGTGGGTTTGCCCCATCCGCAGTTGTCACAGGCACTTTGGAATGGCTTTTGCTAAAATGTATTGACTTCCTTCAGCCCACAAGGTCATAAAACCTGGCATCTCGTCTTTCATCTGCATCTGCCTCCTTCAGGCATCTTAGCATGTGTTTCTGATGTCCTGTTCCACAGGGCACCTGAACCTCCAACTCCAGGAACAACAGGAATGGCCAAACTCATCTATGATAAGGGACTGGAACTACCTCCAAGAAATGGTGAGGCTCTCTGGACAGGCCACAACCCCCAACACCAGTGTTAACTGGTACTGACGTTGCACTCTGGAGGGGGGTGATAACCTGGTAAAACCAGCTTTGTCCAGTCAGGCGCAAAGGACTACTTGGAGCCACCTTGGACCAAAATTGAGATAGTAAGGAACCAGACTGCACCTGGACCAGGACTGCCAACGTACAAACCTCTTGCCCCTTGCCCGAGTTCTCCCCGATGAAGAACTTGGGGTGGGGGGGAACTTGGTCTGTTCCCCCTCCCGGTAAGCTCACTGATTAAATCTTGCATCTAGTTTTCAGCATCTCCCACCACTATAGTTGGTGGATTGGTACAGGCAGCCAAGACGAGACTGTTAGGGCCATTGAACCAGAATTTTTGCACTATAATTCTAGTAAAATTCTCTCTTATTTCTACCTTAGCTCAGGTTGCTGCCCTGCCCCCTGTCCAGTAAACTACCTGAATCTAGACTCTGGTCTCCAGAACCCAAAGATGAAGCTCTCACAGGAAGATGCACACACAGATGTAACCATGTGCCCTTCACATACTTGTCTGAGGTGGTAGAGGATAGTGATCCTCAGCCAGTTTTGCAAGTGGCAGAACTTGGATCAGCCAGTTTCCTCAGTGACTGCAAAAATGTTTGCAACAGCCAGACAAAACAGGTTGCTTCCATTAGTTTGATGAATTTACTTTCTTTTTTTAAATTTTATTTAGTTTTTTTATGTGTATGAATATACTGTCTGCATGTAGGTTTGTGCACCCGTGTCCTGCAATGCCGCAGAGGTCAGAAGAGGGTCTCGGATTCCCCTGGAACTGGAGTTCTCCTGGAATTGGAGTTATGGATGGTTCTTAGCCGCCATGTGGGTGCTGGGGATCAAACTCGGGTCCTCTGCAAGAGCAGTCGGTGCTCTTAACCGCTAGGCTATCTCTCCACCCCTGAATTTACTTTCTTAAAGGACTCTGCTTTCGTGACCTTGGTCTCATAGCTTTAAAGGAAGCCCTCTGGGATGCTATAAAAGTTCACCAGTTATTTCTCAGTGGTCCAAAATGAGTACATGGTATTAGAAAGCAAGATGTTTAAAAAAATGCCCACACATGGATTTTCCTGAAGGACAAAGACACTTTTCAGCCCGCAATGAAGTTCTGGAAACAGAAATTCAAGAGAGTCCACAGCTGTGGGTGACAGGAAAGCTCTCACGATATCGTCTATAAACCACTCCAAGCTGACACAAACTGGAACCTGTCTGAGCTTTCTCATAAAAATACAGGCATTTAGCAGCAAGCAAATTCCATAATTTGCTTCAAGAAGATGATAGCTGAGGCTTTTAGCACAAGGAAATGGATGGTCACTGGCACCAGCATGAATATTTCATCACTTGCTCCCCGGGTGCCAGCGGATTGGGATATATAAATTATGCTAATACCGTGCCAAGAGGAGGCTGCCCTAGGCTTCGAGGTAGGAGGCTAGAAAAGACACTTGAAATTCCAGCCACCATGCAGTGTGATTGAGGACAGCTGGAAGCCTTGATCAACACTGGAGGGTCCTAAAAGGCACTCTGAACTTCAGGTAGATTACTCAAGAGGCTGACTGGGAACCAATTCCCATGCCCTTTCAACCTCTGTTGTGGTGTGAACAGATTATCTCACTGAGAGCACTTGAGAGCATTCACAGAACTTTCCCCACCCACACAAAAGACCTAAGTTGATGGGTTAGTGCAAATAAAGAACGAGAAATTATAAACTAAGCAACTGAAAATCAATGAATGGAAAACAAGATGGGAAGGGTGGGAGCATCTTCTCCATCTAAACAACCCGCTTCTCTCCAAACATCATTTTCTAATTATTATACCTCCTGAGCTGTGTCTTCCTAATACCAGTTCATGACACCATACCATTTGATCCTGATCTCTACCCACTAAGGTAGCAGAAGAGATATCTATAGCCATAACGTAAACTGGACACATGCCCACATCCCTGAGGAAACAGCACACATATCCATATCCATAAGGTAAGCAGGACACATGTCCACATCCCTAAGGTAAACAGCACACATGTCTACATCCCTAAGGTAACAACACACACATCCACATCCCTAAGGTAAACAGCACCCATATCCATGTCCTTAAGGTAAACAGCACACATGTCCACATCCCTAAGGTAAACAACACACACATCCACATCCCTAAGCTAAACAGCACACATGTCTACATCCTTAAGGTAAACAGCACACATGTCCACATCCCTAAGGTAACAACACACACATCCACATCCCTAAACAGCACATATGTCCATATCCTTAAGGTAAACATTACACATGTCCACATCAGTAAGGTAAACAACACACATGTCCACCTCCCTAAGCTAAACAGCACACATGTCCACATCCTTAAGGTAAACAGCACACATGTCCACATCACTAAAGTAAACAGCACACATGTCTACATCCCTAAGGTAAACAGCGCACATGTCCACATGCCTAAGGTAAAGAGCACACATATCCACATCCTTAAGGTAAATAGCACACATGTCCACATCCCTAAGGTAAACAGCACAGACATCCATATCCCTAAGGTAAACAACACACGTCCACATCCTTAAGGAAACAACACACTTGTCAACATCTCTAAGGCAAACAGCACACATATCCACATCTTTAGGTAAATAGCACACATGTCCACATCTCTAAGGTAAACAGCACACATATCCACATCTTTAGGGTAAATAGCACACATGTCCACATCCCTAAATTAAGCAGGACACATGTCCACTTTCTTAAGATAAACAACACATATGCCCACATCCCTAAGGTACACAGCACACATGTCCACAACCCTAAGGTACACAGCACACATGTCCACATCCCTACGGTACACAGCACACATGTCCGCATCTCTAAGGTAAACAGCACACATTTCTTTATCCGTAAGGCAAACAGCACACATGTCCACATCCCTAAGGTAAACAACACACACATCCACATCCCTAAGCTAAACAGCACACATGTCCACATCCTTAAGGTAAACAGCACACCGGTCCTCAACCCTAAGGTAACAACACACACATCCACATCCCTAAACTAAACAGCACACATGTCCAGATCGTTAAGGTAAACAGCACACATGTCCACATCCCTAAGGTAAACAACACACACATCCTCATCCCTAAGCTAAACAGCACACACATCCACATCCTTAAGGTAAACAGCACACATGTCCACATCCTTAAAGTAAACAACACACAAGTCCACATCCCTAAGGTAAAGAACACACAGGTCTGCATCTCTAAGGTAAACAGGACACATGCCCATTTCCCTAAGGTAAACAACACACATGTCCACATCCCTAAATTAAGCAGGACACATGTCCACATCCTTAAGATAAAGAGCACACACATCCACATCCCTAAGGTAAACAACACACACGTCCACATCCTTAAGGAACCAGCACACCTGTCCACATCTCTAAGGTAAACAGCACACATATCCACATCTTTAAGGTAAATAGCATACATGTCCACATCCCTAAGGTAAATAGCACACACATCCACATCCCCAAGATAAACAGCACACATGTCCACATCCTTAAGGTAAACAGCACACATGTCCACATCCTTAAAGTAAACAACACACATGTCCACATCCCTAAGGTAAAGAACACACATGTCCGCATCTCTAAGGTAAACAGGACACATGCCCATTTCCCTAAGGTAAACAACACCCATGTCCACATCCCTAAATTAAGCAGGACACATATTCACATCCTTAAGATAAACAGCACACATGTCTACATCCTTAAGGTAAACAGCACACATGTCCACATCACTAAGGTAAACAGCACACATGTCTACATCCCTAAGGTAAACAGCACACATGTCCACATGCCTAAGGTAAAGAGCACACATAGCCACATCCTTAAGGTAAATAGCACACATGTCCACATCCCTAAGGTAAACAACGCACATCCACATCCTTAAGGAAACAGCACACATGTCAACATCTCTAAGGTAAACAGCACACATATCCACATCTTTAGGGTAAATAGCACACATGTCCACATCCCTAAGGTAAACAGCACACACGTCCACATCCCTAAGATAAACAACACACACATCCACATCCCTAAGGTAAACAGCACACATGTCCACATCCTTAAGGTAAACAATACACATGTCCACATCCCTAAGGATACAGCACACTTGTCCACCTCCCTAAGCTAAACAGCACACATGTCCACATCCTTAAGGTAAACAACACACACATCCACTTCCTTAAGGTAAACAGAACATATGTCCATGTTCTTAAGATAAACATCACAAATGTCCATATCCCTAAGGTAAACAACACACATGTCCACATCCCTAAGGTAAACAGCACACATATCCACAACCCTAAGGTAAACAACACACACATCCACATCCCTAAGGTAAATAACACACATGTCCACATGCTTAAGGAAAACAGCACACATGTCCACACCTCTAAGGAAACAGCACACATGTCCACATCCCTAAGTCCACAGCACACATGTCCACATCCCTAAGGTACACAGCACACATGTCCACATCCCTATGTTACATAGCACACATGTCCACATCTCTAAGGTAAACAGCACACATATCCACATCTTTAAGGTAAATAGCACATACGTCCACATCCCTAAGGTAAACAGCACACATGTCCACATCCTTAAAGAAACAACACACATGTCCACATCCCTAAGGAAACAGCACACATGTCCACACCCCTAAGATGAACAGCACACATGTCCACATCTCTAAGGTAAACAGCATACATATCCACATCCCTAAGGTGAACAACACACGTCCACATCCTTAAGGAAACAGCACACATGTCCACATCTCTAAGGTAAACAGCACACATATCCACATCTTTAGGGTAAATAGCACACATGTCCACATCCCTAAATTAAGCAGGACACATGTCCACTTTCTTAAGATAAACAACACACATGTCCACATCCCTAAGGTACACAGCACACATGTCCACATCCCTAATGTACACAGCACACATATCCACATCTCTAAGGTAAACAGCACCCATATCCATGTCCTTAAGGCAAACAGCACACATGTCCACATCCCTAAGGTAAACAACACACACATCCACATCCCTAAGCTAAACAGCACACATGTCCACATCCTTAAGGTAAACAGCACACTGGTCCTCAACCCTAAGGTAACAACACACACATCCACATCCCTAAACTAAACAGCACACATGTCCAGATCCTTAAGGTAAACAGCACACATGTCCAAATCCTAAGGTAAACAACACACACATCCTCATCCCTAAGCTAAACAGCACCCACATCCTTAAGGTAAACAGCACACACGTCCACATCCCTAAGGTAAACAACACACATATCCAAGTCCCTATGGTAAAACACATACACATCCACATCTCTAAGGTAAACAGCACACATGTCCACATCCTTAAAGTAAACAACACACAAGTCCACATCCCTAAGGTAAAGAACACACAGGTCCGCATCTCTAAGGTAAACAGGACACATGCCCATTTCCCTAAGGTAAACAACACACATGTCCACATCCCTAAATTAAGCAGGACACATGTCCACATCCTTAAGATAAAGAGCACACACATCCACATCCCTAAGGTAAACAACACACACGTCCACATCCTTAAGGAACCAGCACACCTGTCCACATCTCTAAGGTAAACAGCACACATATCCACATCTTTAAGGTAAATAGCATACATGTCCACATCCCTAAGGTAAATAGCACACACATCCACATCCCCAAGGTAAACAGCACACATGTCCACATCCTTAAGGTAAACAGCACACATGTCCACATCCCTAAGGAAAGGGTACAAATGTCCACCACCCTAAGGTAAACAGCACACATGTCTGCATCCTTAAAGTAAACAGCACACATGTCCACATCCCTAAGGTAACAGCACACATGTCCACATCCTTAAGGTAAACAACACACACATCCACATCCTTAAGTTAAACAGCACACATGTCCATGTTCTTAAGATAAACATCACACATGTCCACATCCTTAAGATAAACATCACACATATCCACCTCCCTAAGGTAAACAGCAGACATGTCCACATCCCTAAGGTAAACAACACACACATCCACATCCCTAAATCGCACACATGTCCACGTCCTTAAGGTAAACAATACACATGTCCACATCGGTAAGGAAAACAACACACATGTTCACCTCCCTAAGCTAAACAGCACACATGTCCATATCCTTAAGGAAACAGCACACATGTCCACATCCCTAAGATAAACAGCACATGGGTCCACATCCCTAAGGAAACAGCACACATGTCCACATCCCTAAATTAACCAGGACACATATCCACATCCTTAAGATAAACAGCATGCATGTCCACATCCTTAAGGTAAACAGCACATATGTCCACATCGCTAAGGTAAACAGCACACATGTCCACATCCCTAATGTAAACAACACACACATCCTCATCCCTAAGCTAAACAGCACACACGTCCACATCCCTAAGGTAAACAACACACACATCCAAGTCCCTATGGTAAAAAACATACACATACACATCCTTAAGTTAAACAGCACACATATCCGCATCCTTAAGGTAAACAACACACATATCCACACCCCTAAAGAAACAGCACACATATCCACATCCCTAAGGTAACAGCACACATGTCCACATCCTTAAGATAAACAGCACACACATCCACATCCCTAAGGTAAACAACACACACATCCACGTCCCTATGGTAAAAAACATACACATCCACATCCCTAAGGTAAACAGCACACATGTCCACATCCTTAAGGTAAACAGCACACATGTCCACATCCCTAAGCTAAACAGCACATATGTCCACATCCCTAAATTAGTCAGGACACATCTCCACATCCTTAAGATAAACAGCATACCTGTCCATATCCTTAAAGTAAACAGTACACATGTCCACATCCCTCTTTGAAGCATAAGGGAACTGAGTTTCAAAGACTCAAATCACTTGCCCAAAGTCCTAGCTAGTGATATGTGACCAAAATTTAGGGCCAAAAATCTATGGCTTCTGGGTCACAGTCTAGTGCTGACCCTGTGCTGGCTTTCCCTTACAGGACAGATGAGTCTACCCTTAGAGAGCTTCCCTAGCTAGGACCTCAGCTGTGGGTGAACCTCCGTCTCCTCAGTGTGCTTCGATGATGCTGCTGCATCTTCTGAAAAACCTACCCAGGGGTCTGTCTGAACCAAAGGTCTTCCATTTCATTTGGCTTTGACTTTGGCAAAACTACTCAACTTCACTCCAAAGCCATATCAAACAAAAAGACAAGGGAACAAACAAAATTAAAGTCAGTTATGGATTAAGAGAAAAGTCTGCATGCAATGTACCTTGGAGGGAGTTAACATCCAAACTATGTAAAGAATTCAAGTAATGGGTTGGAGAGCTGGTACAGCCATTAAAGGCTCAGGCTCACAACCAAAAGAATTCGAATAACACAACATCAAAAACCGATTATGCTCTTTTTAAAAAAAAATGAGCAAAAGACCTAAATAAACATTTTTTGTAAATAATGGCCAATGGATACTTGGAAAATTGTTCAATGTCCCGAAATATCTGGGAAATGTAAATTAAAACCAAGAAACATCATCTCAACTTGTTAAGATGACTCTTCTCTAAAGACAAGCGCTCTAAGTCTTAGTGTGGTGGCACACTCCATAACCGCAGAAGGAGAAGGATTAAGAATTCAAGGCCAGCCTAGACTGTATGAGACCCTGCCTCAAAATACCAGGTAAAATAAAATTGAAAAAAGGTGACAGGAGTTATCAAGGTTGTGAAGAAAAGGGAACACATGTGCACTGCTGTTGGGAATATAATTTGGTATGATTAGTACAGAAATCCCTCAAAATTAAAACAGGAGTGTGACAGCAGCACAGCCTCCTGCTAATTGCATACCCAACCAAAATGAAACCAGCATCTCATAGAGACATCTGTGCTCCTACTCTAACTGCAATACCATTCAGAATGACCAAGAAGTGGAGCAACTGTGAGGTCCATCAAGGCAGGAGTGGGTAAAATGTTGGTACATCCACAACATCCATATACATGCACATACCACACACACACACACACACACACACACACACACACTCACACACACATATATACACACACAGCATACACATGCACACACATACATCCATGCATGGGCACACATACAGACATATAGGTGCACATACGCATACATATGCACACTTGTGCACATGTGTGCACACATATGGGTACACACATTCAACTAAAGTGTTTAAAATGAGACACTGGTATTTGGACATACACAGAGTAACCTACAGGACATTATGCTAACGATAGTAAACTAGAACAGAAAATCTAAAAGATGGTGTTTTCAATTGAAGCTATAGAAACAGAGAGTAGAGCAGGGGATCCCTGGCACAGAGGAAAGGGTGGAAACAGGGAAGTCAAGGGTAAAGGATGGAGTTCCTCAGGACAAATGAAGTTATAAATTTAGCATAAAGTGCAATGGCTAGTTGACAAATATTGTGTGGTGTAGCATAAATTTGCTAAGACAGTAGAGTTGGGAAGCTCTTACCTCAGCAGTAAGAACATAAAAGTAGCCATGTAAGGTGACAGATGTAAAATGACTAGAGTAGTCAGCACAATGCATCTGTATATCAAACTTCATACCCCATGCCTTACATACATACTAAGTTGATGCACCACACCAGCACCAGGAGTGTAGGTGAAGTAGATGGTACAAACACAATCAGACCATGAGAATGCCAGCTCGGAATCCACCTGTGCAGCTGCAGTTTAGCTGTTAAGATGGTAACAAGGGCAATAGTAACTGTAGTCTTGAGCCCTGAGTGGGTCCCCCAAGCCCAGGTGTTGTACAAGACTACCTCCAACCAGACAGCTGCCATCTTCATGAGTTTAGCTGTGGTAGTTTGCAAAAGGTCATCACAGCTGGCCTTGTTGACTCTTAACGTTCCTTCACAGGAGGAGACAAGGAGGGTAATAGCACCCTCGCCTGAGCACCCAGCCACTCCTTCAAACCAGTTGTTTGAAATTCTTCTCTAATCCCAATGTGGCCTTGGGGGTCTCAGGAAGGGGTCATATTACAGAAGCTAAGGGAGGGGGCTCTGGCTATGCAGCCACGGGAAGCCATCATCCATGCTGGGTACAGACCTTCCATTCTGACTGGCTTATTATCATCCATCCTCCTGTCAGTAATCTCTTACCCATGCTCTGCAAGGCACCCAGTGAACTCATTGATTCCTGGGGGTATGTTGGCTGGAATCAAAATTTGTTTTCTCATTGGGACCTTAGAAGAAGGAAGGTACATGTGACTAGTTCTTCCCTGAGAGAACTCTTAACAACACCAGGATGGCCTGTGAGTGCAGCAAGCTATGTTTCAGCAAAACGTATCTCCTTTCTTGTCATCTTTGTTATAAACACATTTATATAGAACTTTAATGAGTTTGGATCCCCTCAAAAAAATACATAAAAATGAAAAATTTTAAATCCAGAGCCAATAAACAGTGTTAGAAGAAACTCTCTGTGCAAGTGCCATAGATAACAGAAACATTTACTAGGGAAATCCTGAACTTCCATGCAAAGTAGAGCTTGTCAGTGCTGGGAAAGGAGGGAGGCACTGTGGAAAAGAACCAGGTGGGTAGGCTTATGTGTTACTAAATTAAATGTTGGTTCACTTTCACTACTGTGGGGATTTATTATATTAACTAATATAAATACATGAATAAAATGGAGCCCTGTGCTCTAACGCTGTAATAGGTCAGCAACCAGGAATTAATTTTATTTCATTTTATCCTATTTTGTTGAGAGGGTCTTGCTGGGTAGCCCAGGCTGGCCTTATACTTGCAACACTTGACCTGCCCCCACCACATTAGTTCTTGGATTGCTGGCATGCGCCACTTTGCATGGCTCATGAAGTTTAATTCGCTCAGTGGTTCAGGACCAAATTATTAAAATTAGAATTAAAAAACACAAATTTGGTTGAAAAAAACAAAATATGTTATCTATAAGATACATGCAGATTGCATGTATCTATAAAAGATATTAATATTTAAGAGATGGAATTATTTCCAGAAGCCCTAGGCATTTATCTACAGTGCTGGTCCCTGGGTGGCCACATCATAGGTTTGGGCTCACATACCCATCGTGGTGATGATAATGACAGTGAATGCTCTAGACTTGGATGGACTGAGACATTTCTCAAAGTTTGTCATGCTTTGTAAAAATAATGACAAGAGGAGCTGGAGAGATGGCCTAGCGGTTAAGAGCACCGACCGCTCTTACAGAGGACCCAGGTTCGATCCCCAGCATCCACATGGTGGCCAAGAACTGTCTGTAACTCCAATTCCAGGAGAACTCCAGTTCCAGGAGAATCCGACACCCTCTTCTGACCTCCACGGCATTGCATGACACGGGTGCACAAACCTACATGCAGACAGTATATTCATACACATACAGAAATAAATAAAAATTTTAAATATATATATAAAATAATGACAAGAACCCAGAGACACAAAGTAAGTACTTATTAGTAGATTTCAGGGTGCCATGTTTACTCTGTAACATGGTCTATGTACTTTTAACTCAGATCCTCTTAGATCTAGAGAATTCATAATTTATATGCAAACCAGAGCAGCTACAGAAACAGAAACAGAAACCTGGGAGTTAATGTTTGCCAAGTGCTTAGAAGTATGTCTGGCAAGTAACAATTGCTGTGTAAGTGTTTGTTAAATAAATAGATCTCTGGAAATTATGACTGCCTTTTCAACAAACTGTTACTTGATTTAAAAAAAAAAAAACTATATGGCTTATTTGTCATGAGAATACTTCACCAAAGGCAAATAAGGACAGTCACCAACTGACACTCTGCTGACCAAGTCAGCAATGCTTCCCTGGGCCAGCTGCATTGTCAAGGCCAGATCACCTCCGTGATGAGGTTGGACTTACCCTAGAACACCCAACGGTCTTGAACTCTGGAGCATGTTCATGTACCATCTTCATCCTTTGAAGTTTAATTTTTATGTGCATGAGTGTTTTTCTGTGCACACATGCCTGCCTCTGTGTGTGTGTGTGTGTGTGTGTGTGTGTGTGTACCATGGGCATGCATGATCCCTGTGAAAGCCAGAAGAAGGTGTCAGATTTCCTGGAACTAGAGTTACAGATAGTCGTGGGTCACCATGTGGCTGCTGGAAACTGAACTGAACCAGGGTTCTCTCCAAGAGCAGCAAGAGCTTTTAACACCTGGGCCACGTCTCTGGCCTCTAAAGGGGCTCTTGAAGGTTTACATCAGTTAACTATGTCAATGAATTCTTTCGTGTGTGTCTGAAAATTCATTTTGCTTGCTTTAAAGAAAACTTTTATGAAGTCTGCTCTTTGACAGTTTTGTACGTACATAACAATGCATTCTGACTGCTCTCACCCCTCAACCTGCTCATACCTCTCTGTTACCCTTCTCAACCCCTCTCTTTTGCCCTATAAGTCTCTTTCCCACCTCATCTCCTTTTGGGGGCACCCACTGAGTTTAACCAGGGCTGTCTGTGTAACTATGGGTTTGGAGATGCCCACTGGAGCCCGGTGGACTCATCAGAGAGTATGCAATTGAAGGTGATACCCTCTCCTCTAGAATCTACTAGCCAATACTTCCCCTGAGAGGTTAGAGCCCTGGGAGCCCCTCCCCAGTCTACGATTGACTATTGACTGGCCCAGTTTTATTCAGGCCCAGTGCAGGCATCCACAGTTGCTGGGCAATCACATTTGCAATGCCCAGATTTCAGCCTGTACCTGGTCTTACATTCTTTCCACCTCCTCTTCCTCAGTGTTCCCAGAGAATTCTAGGGTGTGGTGTACATTTCCTGCTTAGGGCTGAGCACTCAACTGTGGCTTATTCTCAGCACTCTGGCCAACCAAGATTCTTTGTATCCACTGACATTCGTTGCAAAGAGAAGATTCTCATGGGTGGGAGTAGAATTTGTCTGTGAGTATAAACATAATTTTTTTAATATTCTTAGATTTTTTTTTACTTGCTTCACAATTATTTTTTGATAATTTTATAGATGGAGATGCGTATAACGTGCTTTGATCAAATCCATCCCCCTTCCCATCCTTTCCAATTCCTCATCATTCCTCTATCACCACGTGCTCCTCTTCTTCATCTGCTCCTTCTGTTAACCCACTCCACCTCTGCCTGCATGAGCATCCCCTCAGGGACTGCACCCTTGAAGAAAACTTACTCTTCCTCCACTAAAAGTCATCAATTGTTTATGACTTTGCAGCTTGTGGTGAACGCTCCTGAGCCCATGCTCCTCCATGCTCAGATCTTGGCTGGCTGGCTCTTACTCATGTTTTCGGCATGCAGTCACAGCCACTGTGAGTTTCTGCGTTCAGCATCCCTGTCAAAGTCCAGGAAACACTCTTTCACTGCCAACATCTACTATCTGTAGCTCTTACACACTTTAGACAATACCCCACAGACATGTCCAGGGGCATTTAGACCCAGGAAATTCCTCACTTGAGCCTTCCTTCTCATATGAATCTGTGCTGTGACAAGTTGATAACTCAAGCTGCCTAGGATAGACAGTTCATGTAGCCCAGACCGGCCTCAGACCTACTGTGCAGAAAAGCATGACCTTGAAATTCTAATCTTCCTGACTCCATCTCCTGAGTACTGGGATTACAGATGCTAGACATTGAAATCAGGGCTTCATACAGGCTGGGGAAGCAACCTGCCAAATAAGCTAGATCTCCAGACTTGATGTGAATTTTGATAATATTACTATAACATGCGGGATGCAGAGGTTCTTCTCTGATCATATGTATCTGGGGTTTGAAAAATGTCTTATGTTTGATTATTCAATTATATATGGATTATTTATTTGTTTGTTTTTTAGTTTCAACCCTGTGACCTATATCCTGTGTATTTACTAGGCAGTACATAACTGTTATTGGTAGCAGTTCAATTGCTTAAGGGAGACCACCAAAATTAAATTATATGATTTTTTAAGTGAATTAATTTTTTTATTTGTATATATATTTTTTATCAAATCTAGACCCGTGTCCCCCCCATCCCCCCACCCCACCAGAGATCATGCATTCTTCCAAACATACTATTCATCTCTTTCTCAGTCTTTCTCAATATTATCCATGGGGAAGATGGCTGTTTTGAGCAGAAGTTCACTGTTTCACTCAGTTCTTTGATGCAGTCCTTTCTGTTGTTGTTGTTGTTGCTGTTGCTGTTGTTTCTGATATGCATCACTCCCAACTGCTTTGGACAAAAGCTCAAGGGGCCATGCACAAGAAATATTACAACTGGGTAATTGGCACTAGCATCCACAGAATGAAAGATACCATTCGTCGTTTGTTTTTCTGGGACTCTGTTACTTCACTCAGCATGATGTCCTCTAGCTCCAGTCATTTTCCTGCAAAGTTCATGATGTCATCTTTCTTTACTGCTGCATAAAACTCCATTGTGTAGATGTACCACATTATCTCTATCCACTCAACAGTTAAGGGGCATTTGGGTTGATTCCAGCTCCTTGCTATTGTGAAGAGAGCTGAAATAAACATGGCTGTGCATGTATCTCTGCAGTGGGGTGAGTCTTGAGGGTACATGCCTAGGAGTGGTATGTTCGGGTGGCACGTTCATTCCAAGTCTTCCAAGGGTTCTCCACACTGCTTTCCATAGTGGCTGCACGAGTTTGCATTCCCACCAGCAGTGGAGGAGTGTTCCCCTTTCCCGAAAACCTCTCCAGCACTTGGTATCATTTGTTTTCTTGATCCGAGCCAGTCTTATTGGAGTAAGATGATATCTTAAAGTGGTTTTGATTTGCATTTCCTTAATGATTAGTGATGTTGAACACTTCTTAAGGTGTTTCTCAGACATCTCTAATTCCTCACTTGTGAAGTCTCTGTTCAGCTCTTTGCTCCATCTATTGAGTGGGTCATTTGTTTTCTTTATTCTTTGTTTTTTGAGTAGTTTATATATTCTGGAAATCAATGCTTTGTCAGATGTATCTGCAGTGAAGGTTTCCTCCCACTCTGTGGGATTTCTCTTCACTTCCTTGATTGTTTCTTTTGATGTACAGAAGCTTTTGAGTTTGATGAGGTCCCATTTGTCAATTGTCGACCTTAATTCTTGTGCAGCTGCTGTCTGATTTAGGAAGTCTTTTCCTACGCCTATGTCTTGTAGTCTGCTGCCAACTTTTTCTTCTATCACCTTCAGAGTTTGGGGTTTCACGTTGAGGTCTTTAATCCATCTGGAGTTGACTTTTGTACAGGGCAAGAGGTAGGGGTTTAATTTCATTCTTCTACAAGTGGTGATCCAGTTTTGCCAACACCACTTGCTGAAGATGCTGTCTTTTCTCCATTGTGTCTTCTTGGCCCCCTTGTCAAATATGAGATGGCTGAAATTGTATGTGCTCAGATTTGGATCTTCGGTTTTGTTCCATTGGTCAACAGGTTTGTTTTTGTGCCAGTACCAGGCTGTTTTTATGAATATAGCCCTGTAGTATAGTTTGAAGTCTGGTATAGAGATCCCCCCATGTAGCTCTTTTCACTCAGGGTTATTTTGGCTATTCGGGGTCTTTTGTTTTTCCAAATGAATTTAAGGACTTTTTTTTCCAAGCCTGTGAAGTAACTCTTGGGGATTTTGATTGAGATCGTGTTAAATCTATACAAGAGTTTTGGTAGAATGGACATTTTTACAATGTTAATTTTCCCAATCCATGAGCATGGGAGGTTTTTCCATCTTCTGATGTCTTCTTCAATTTCTTTCTTTATTTTATTTTTTTCTTTTTTTTCAAAACCAATTTTTATTGAAGCTTTGTGTATTTCATACAAAATTTCCCAATAAAATCCAGACCCATTCCCCCTTCCTTGCCCCCCCCACCAGAGCTCACGAGTTCTGCCAAACATGGTTTTCATCTTTTTCTTAGTCTTTTTTAAAAATTTTGATGCAGAAGTTTACTCTTTCAGGCAGAAGTTCACTGTTTCAGTCAGTTCTTTGACTCAGTCTTTTTGTTGTTGTTGTTGTTGTTGTTCCTTCCAATTTGCATCACTCCAAAATTTGCATATATGCATGCTACATATATCAAGATTATGGTGTCATAGGTTTTAGCATCTTCAGCTTATGATTTCTTTTTTATTATTATTATTTTTTTTACTTTATTAGGTTGAAAGATGTCATGTTTTCCTTAAGGAATTGTTTGAAGGCTCCTGCTTGGCAAGCCCAAACAACCATAGGTCCTACACTTGTGATCCGCACTGGGGTCTTCCCCACCCATGGTCACCAAATGAGGTCCAGTAAGCACCGAGTCCTGTCTTGATCTTTGTGTACTGGTCTCTTTGATACAGCCTGGGTAGTCCAACAATGGCAATCTATACTCCAAAGAGGCTGAAACCCCAGTAGTAGCTCAGTTCACAAGCTGGATGTCTCAGCAGTCCCCATCTGGCATTGAAGGTTTGAAGGATTCTTGGAGAGACATGAGTCTTCAGTCCATATTGGAGGGTTAAAAAGCTGTGTCTCATGTCTTTGAAGGATGGCAAAAGCAGTGGCAGCCACAGGGTAGCTGCACTTGCCAGTAAGAATTGAAGACAGGCAAAACAACTATGGGTTTGTTTTTTTTTTCTCTTTTTACTAAGCTCTCAAGTTTTATACCTGAAGTACAATTTCTCAGGCCTTACTAATTATTTATTTCTGGTTATACTTTCCTTTTGGTTGTTTAAGGTCACACAGTTAGCCCAGATTAAACAAGGTTTTTGTTTCCTCAAGGTCAGTTGAGGATCTGGTCTTCAGGGGTCACTCAGGTTTTGGGGGGAAGGGAGCCCCTAGTTTCTTTTCGCTTTTCATTTACCAGTTCCATCTACTCGAGGAAAAAGTCATCGAGGTCAAGGAACAAAGTTATCCCTTAAGACCCTCAGCCAAATTGGTATGGACATTAAGTATGGCCATTAAGCATCCAGAAATGCTAAGTTACACCAGCCTGATACTTTTAACTACAATACTTTTGTAGTTTTAACTACAATACTTTTTTAAATACAATACTTTTAACTGTACTATTTTAGAAAAGGCTTGGACAAAAACAGCCTTATATAAGAAATACTAAGAAGCACTCCCATAAAATAAATACTGTGGTTAGACACAATGTCATGAAAAACTAGTTTTTTTCTCATTCTTTTGATTTTATATTACTTTAAAATATGCATACATACCCTCCACTCATATACCAAAAATTCCAAAATTTGAAAATAAATGGTAGATTAATTCTAGAACCTGTTAAGGGATTCACAATATAAGAGCACAGTTGTTTTCAGATCAGGAGGACTAAAACATTAACCTTGCTCAGTTTGCCTTACAACTAGGGACTTGGTGCTAGCATCCACAGATGAGGGATACCATTTGTCGTTTGTTTTTCTGGGACTGCGTTACTTCGCTTATCATGATATCATCTAGTTCCATCCATTTACCTGCAAAGTTCATGATGTCATCTTTCTTTACCACTGCATAGAACTCCATTGTGTAGATGTACCACGTTTTCTCTATCCATTCATCAGTTGAGAGGCACTTGGGTTGGTTCCAGCTCTTTGCTATTGTGAAGAGAGCTTCAATAAACATGGATGTGCATGTATCTCTGTGGTAGGATGAGTCTTGTGGGTATATACCCAGGAGTGGTATGACTGGGTCAAGTGGTAAGCCCATTTTGAGTCTTTTAAGGGTTCTCCAGACTTCTTTCCATAGTGGATGTATGAGTTTACATTCCCACCAGCAGTGGATGAGTGTTCCCCTTTCTCCACGTTTGGTATCATGTGTTTTCCTGATCCTTCACAGTCTTATCAGAGTGAGATGATATCTTTTTAAATTTTATTTATTTTTTGTGTGTATGAATGTATTGTCTGCATGTAGGTCTGTGCACCCATGTCGTGCAATGCCATGGAGGTCAGAAGGAGGTGTCAGATTCCCCTGGAACTGGAGTTAGAGATGGTTCTCAGCTGCCATGTGGGTGCTGAGGATTGCTGTCAATGACCTGATGTAAGCAGGGAGGATTGTATCGAGATCGCAATTTCTTTCTTTAAAGATTTAAAACTTTTGTTGTAGAGATCTTTGGTGTCTTTGGTTAGGTTTGTTCCTAGGTATTTTATTGTTTTTGAGGCTATTGTGAGTGGGAAGGTCTCTTTGAATTCTTTCTCCAATTGCTTGTTGTTGGTGTAAAGAAAGACCATTGATTTTTTAGGTTAATTTTGTATCCTGCCACTTTGCTGAAGCTGTTAACCATTTCTAGGAGTTTTCTGGTGGAGGTTTTAGCATCCCTTAAGTAAACAATCATATCATCAACAAATAGGGATAGGTTGACTTCCTCTTTTCCAATTAGTACTCCTTTAAGTTCCTTTTCTTGTCCTATTGCTCTGGCAAGTGTTTCAAGCACTATATTGAAGAGGAGTTGTGACGGGGGCAGCCTTGCCGAGTTCCTACCTTTAAAGGGAATGTTTCTGTCATTTCCCCATTTAGGATGATATTGGCTGTGGGTTTCCTGTATATGGCTTTGATTACATTGAGGAATGATCCCTCCAATCCAATTCCTTCTAGGACTTTAAGCATGAAGGGATGCTGGATTTTGTCAAAGGCTTTTTCAGCATCAATTGAGATGATGGTGTGGTTTTTGTCTTTGATTCCATTTATGTGTTTGATGATGTTTATTGATTTTCGTATGTTGAACCATCCCTGCATCTCTGGTATGAATCCAACTTGGTCATGATGGATGATCTTCTTGATGTGGGTCTGTATGCGATTTGCCAGTATTCTGTTTAGAATTTTGGCATCTGTGTTCATGAGGGAGATGGGTCTATAATTCTCCTTTTTAGTTGGATCTTTGCCTGGTTTTGGTAATAGAGTGATGTTGGCTTCATAGAAGGAATTTGGGAGAATTCCCTCTGATTGTATACTTCTAAACAGTTTCAGTAATAATGGTTGTAGGTCTTTTTGAAATGTTTTATAGAATTCTGCTGTGAAACCGTCTGGGCCTGGGCTTTTTTTAGTTGGGAGGCTTCTTACTACATCCTCTATTTCTTCATATGTTATGGGTCTGTTTAAGCTGCTGGTCTCCTCTTGGCCAAGCTTTGGTGATTCCCAAGATTTCAGATATTCATCCATTTCTTCTAGATTTTCAAACTTGGTAGAATATAGGTTCTTGTAATATTCCCATATAATTTTCTTGATCTTTTCCTTGTCCGTTGTGATATTTCCCTTTTCATCACAGATTGTATTGATTTGGAGTTGTTCCTTCTTTCTTTTTGTTAACTGGGCTAGAGGTCTGTCTATCTTGTTTATTCTTTCAAAGAACCAACTTTTGGCTTCATTGATTTTTTGTATTGTTTTCTTTGTTTCTATTTCATTGATTTCTGCTCTGATTTTTGTTATTTCTTCCTGTCTGTTGCGTTTAGGGTTCATCTGTTGTTGCCTCTCAAGTGCTTTTAGCTGTAGTGTTAGATCATTCACTTGTGCTCTTTCTGTTTTTCTAATGTAGGCACCCAGGGCTATAAATTTCCCTCTTAGGACTGCTTTTAAGGTATCCCATAAGTTTTGTTGTGTTGTATTGTCATTGTCATTCAGTTCCAGGAATGTTTTTATTTCTTTCTTTATCTCTTCCTTGACCCATTCATTATTCAAGAGTGTGTTGTTTAGTCTCCATGTGTTCTTGTAGGCAGGAGGGCTTGTCCTGGTGTTGATGTTGAGCTTCATTGCACTGTGGTCTGACAGGATGCATGAAATTATTTCAATCTTTTTGTATTTGTAGAGGTTTCTTCTGTGTCCCAGGATGTGGTCGATTTTGGAGAATGTTCCGTGGGGTGCTGAGTAGAAAGTGTATTCTCTGGTATTAGGATGGAATGTTCGGTAGAGGTCTATGAGGTCCATTTGGTGTATCATATCGTTCAGTTCAGATGTCTCTCTGTTTATTTTTTGTCCTGTTGACCTATCCAAAGGACTCAGTGGGGTATTGAAATCTCCCACTATGAGTGTGCTGGGGTTAGTCTGTGACTTGTGGTCCTGGAGAATTGTCTTTATAAAGTTTGGTGCACCAGAATTTGGGGCATATATATTCATAATTGTGAAATCTTCTTGGTGGATTGTTCCTTTGATGAAAATGTAATGGCCTTCTTTGTCTCTTCTGATTTCTTTTACTTTGAAGTCTATTTTATCCGATATTAAAATAGCAACACCTGCTTTCTTTTTGGTACCATTTGCTTGGAATATTTTTTTCCATCCCTTCACTTTAAGGTGGTGCCTGTCCTTGAAGGTAAGATGTGTTTCTTGCAGACAGCATATCGATGGATTCTGTTTCCTAATCCAGTCTCCCAGTCTATGTCTTTTGATTGGGGAATTTAGTCCATTAATATTTAAGGTTATGACTGATAGGTTTGTGTTGCTTCCTTTTGCCTTATTATCCATCTGCGGTTTTGATTTAGGTTTCTACTTCTGCAGTTATGCTTTTATTGATTTCTCCTTCTAGTTGCCTGGGGTTGGTTGCTCCTTTCTTCTGTTCTTTGGATTGCTTCAAGTATTCTCTGAAGGGTTGGTTTTCCGGACATGTATTCTTTCAAGTTGTTTATGTCATGGAAGATTTTCCTCTCTCCTTCCACTATGATTGACATTTTTGCTGGGTATAGTAACCTGGGCTGGCATCCATTGTCCCTCAACACTGGGAATGCTTTGCTCCAGGTTCTTCTTGCCTTCATCGTTTGCTGTGAGAAGTCCGTTGTTATTCTGATAGGTTTCCCCTTATAGGTCACTTGTTGTTTTTCTCTTGTCGCTTTAAGAATTTTCTCTTTGTTTTGGGTGTCCAGCATTTTAACTATGATGTGGCGTGGAGAATTTCTTTTCTGATCTTGTCTGTTTGGAGTTCTATGTGCTTCTTGTATTGGTATTGGTTTGTCCTTTTTTAGTTTGGGGAAGTTTTCATCTATTATTCTGTTGAAGATCTGATCAATACCTTTCTCTTGGGATTCTTCTCCTTCCTCTATTCCTATGATGCGGAGGTTTGATCTTTTCATAGTGTCCCACAGCTCCTGGTTGTTCCATTTTTGTGTATTTTTAAATTTTTCATAATCTTTCCTTGAGGTTTTTAGTTGTTCTGTGTTGTCCTCCAGGTCTGATATTCTTTGTTCTGCTTCCTCCATTCTGCTTCTGAGGCTTTTTTCATTCCTTTCCTCTTGAATGGATGAGTGTTTGATTTCCTTTTTCATTTCCTCTTCTGATTTCTTTAGTGTTTCTATTTCTTTTTGGAGCTTCTCGATCTCTTTTTGTAGCTCTTTTGTTTGCTGGTTGGTTTCTTTTTCTTTTTCAGCATGGGATCTTTTCAGTGTTTCTACTTCCTTCCGGAGCTTGTCATTCTCTCTCTCTCGGTCCTCATTCTCTTTTCTTAGTTCTTTAATTTGTTCTTTATGATCTTGTAGTTCTTTAAGTATGTTCCCAATTGTGTTTCTGATGTCTGTGTCCTGGGGCATCCCCGGGGGGATCCCACTGCAGGAGTCATCCATAGGGTTGGTAAAGCTTGGCGTGGGATTATCCTGCACCTTTCCAGTGTAGTCTCTTCTTCGTGATCCTGGCATATGGGCTTCTCCTTGCCTGTATTCCAATGTGAGTCCTAAATGCCTCTTCACTGTGTTGAAGGCGTGCTTTGCTTGCCTCCTTCAGATCCTTCTTCGTAATCTCAGTTGGCGGGGGGGGGGGGGGGCTCTCTCTTCAGCCCGCGCCCCGGCACCTGCCGCTGGGCTCAGGAGATCTCAAATCTCAAGAGTCACACAAGCGTGCCTTTAATACCGGCTGGGAGGATAACTCCGCCCCCACAGCCACTAGATCTAATCAAGCCAAAGACCACACCTTTAATCCCAGCTGGGGGGATAACTCCAACCTCACAGCCACAAAGGCCAATCAAACCAAAGACAGCAGGACCAAACGATCAGCAATCAGCTCGCCAAGGCACCCAGTTCCTACCTGTCTTCCCCTCTTCCTGCCGCTGGGCTCAAGAGATCTCAAATCTCAAGAGTCACACAAGCGTGCCTTTAATACCGGCTGGGAGGATAACTCCGCCCCCACAGCCACTAGATCTAATCAAGCCAAAGACCACACCTTTAATCCCAGCTGGGGGGATAACTCCAACCTCACAGCCACAAAGGCCAATCAAACCAAAGACAGCAGGACCAAACGATCAGCAATCAGCTCGCCAAGGCACCCAGTTCCTACCTGTCTTCCCCTCTTCCTGCCGCTGGGCTCAAGAGATCTCAAATCTCAAGAGTCACACAAGCGTGCCTTTAATACCGGCTGGGAGGATAACTCCGCCCCCACAGCCACTAGATCTAATCAAGCCAAAGACCACACCTTTAATCCCAGCTGGGGGGATAACTCCAACCTCACAGCCACAAAGGCCAATCAAACCAAAGACAGCAGGACCAAACGATCAGCAATCAGCTCGCCAAGGCACCCAGTTCCTACCTGTCTTCCCCTCTTCCTGCCGCTGGGCTCAAGAGATCTCAAATCTCAAGAGTCACACAAGCGTGCCTTTAATACCGGCTGGGAGGATAACTCCGCCCCCACAGCCACTAGATCTAATCAAGCCAAAGACCACACCTTTAATCCCAGCTGGGGGGATAACTCCAACCTCACAGCCACAAAGGCCAATCAAACCAAAGACAGCAGGACCAAACGATCAGCAATCAGCTCGCCAAGGCACCCAGTTCCTACCTGTCTTCCCCTCTTCCTGCCGCTGGGCTCAAGAGATCTCAAATCTCAAGAGTCACACAAGCGTGCCTTTAATACCGGCTGGGAGGATAACTCCGCCCCCACAGCCACTAGATCTAATCAAGCCAAAGACCACACCTTTAATCCCAGCTGGGGGGATAACTCCAACCTCACAGCCACAAAGGCCAATCAAACCAAAGACAGCAGGACCAAACGATCAGCAATCAGCTCGCCAAGGCACCCAGTTCCTACCTGTCTCCCCCTCTTCCTGCCGCTGGGCTCAGGAGATCTCTCAGCATGGGATCTTTTCAGTGTTTCTACTTCATTCCGGAGTTTGTCATTCTCTCTCTAGGTCCTTCTTGAGTTCTTCATTCTCTTTTCTCAGTTCTTTGATCTGCTCTTTATAATCTTGTAGTTCTTTAAATATTTTCCTAATTGTGTTTCTGATATCTGTGTCCTGGGGCATCCCCATGGGGATCCCACTGCAGGAGTCTTCCATAGGGTTGGTAGAGCTTGGTGCGGGATTATCCTGCCCCTTTCCAGTGTTGTCTCTTCTTCATGTTCCTGGCATATGGGCTTCTCCTTGCCTGTATTCCAATGTCCTAAATGCCTCTTCACTGTCTTGTAGGCTTGGTTTGCTTGCCTCCTTCAGATGACTTTGTAATCCCAGTTGGCGGGGGTGGGGGGTGGGGGGTACTTTCCACTGGTCTCAGGAGATCTTAGATCTCAAGAGTCACACAACCCTACCTTTAATACCAGCTGGGAGGACAACTCCACCCTCACAGCCACAAATCCAATTAAGCCAAAGACAGCTGGATTAACAGATCAACAATCAGCCTTGCTGAAGCACCCAGCTCCTACCTGTCTTCCTGCTCTTCCTTCTGCTGGTCTCAGGAGATCTCCAAATTATGTGATTTTTATTACAGCACTAGTTCTGTTCATTAAGCTGGATCAGCTAGCATATATTGTCTGTCTTTGATGTAGTCATGATATAACTAGTTTATTTCACAAGTGTCCTTTATTCAGTAAGATTATATACATGAAAATCAAATGATTTATAAGATTTTAGATATTATTAGTGGGTGATAGCCATAGTGAATGTACTTATTACATAGTATTCATTGGTTTTTACTTTATGAAAATATTAATAATAAGTATTCTTTACAATTTAGAGAACTTTGTGTGGTAGTAAAATATTGACCCTGGGACTAGAGAGATGGCTCAGTGGCTGAGTGTTTACTGCTCTTGTAAAGGCCTAGATTCAATTTTCACCCCCACATTTTTCCTCACAACCATCTGTAACTCCAGTTCCAGAAGATCTAATATCATCTTCTGGCCTGCACAGGTACACACACACACAGGCAAATATTCATACATATAAAATAAAAGTAAATCTTAAAAGCATTGACTCTACACTAATGTCCCCACCTTTAATGCTCTTAATATTTCCTTGAGCAAGTTACTATTTGTTTCTTTTGCTGTAAATCAAAGACATGCCTCATAGAGTTGTTATAAATTTGACAAATTAAATGTGTGGATGGAATGTCACACTCATATGATCCTAGTAAATGTTAGACATTATTGTTTATGTATTACATAGACTGTTAAATTCATGGAGATTTTATGCAACATTTGGATATTTAAGCTAACAATTGAATTCATTTATTGGTTATATTTTTCTATGTCATTAATATCATTTAAAAGGTAATTTTGTCCTATCTAGTGATTTCTAGAGAAACCAGATCTTTATTTGGTTCTTATTTATTCTCTCTAAAACAATTCCTGAAAGTTTTGCTCATTAAGTTCTTTAGAATATATGAGTTCCTGATTATTATATTAAAATCACAAAGGATAAAATAACTAAAATATGATGTGAACTTGTGGCAATGTTGGCCTCATGCATGGGACCCATACCAACTCAGACAAGGTCCCAGAGTGGAGCAAGAGAAATGACTGGAAGACCGCCCCTGGACTGAGAACTACTGAAGACTGAGAACTGCAGGGTAAAGAAAAGTATGCTTTATTTAAAACTTCTAGATGTGCTGACTAGACTCCAGTGAATGAATTTGCACAGGAGGACATTCGGCTTCGAAAGCTTGACTGGATAGGACTTAACTTGGACAATGTAATTCACGAGTTCTGGGGAGGGGTTGGAGCATGGGGGGAGGGCTAAATTTGATTAGAAACTATTGTATTAAATCTTCAAACAGTCAATAAAATTAATTATTTAGTTAATTAATTTAATTTAATATGAATAAAATGAAAATAATAAATATACATATAATAAATATAAGAAAGCATGGAAAACCAATTTACTAGAAAATAAATTATACCTCAAAAGAAAGAAAATACTTAATTTTATACTTTCTTTTTATTTAGAAAAAATTCAACTAAAACTGATGAGTTTGAATTGAAACAGAATATAGTAAGTATTTTTTACTTGAAACAGAAATACTGGTGCAACATATTTGACCAGGTATTCTTTACTGGCTAGATTTAGTCAGTTTTGAAGAATTTCTACTGGGTGGGATGGACAAAAAAGTAAACCAAGATGGTGTAAAGAATAGATTGTTGTCATTAATAGGTAGGAAAAGCACAAACAAGATACCATCCTGTCTAACTTTTAATCTTGATCTCATTTTGTTGTTCTCTGATACTTTATTACTTTATCAGAAATCTTGCTTGCAACCAAAAGAAATTGATTAGCATTGACCTAAATATAATGCAATAGAAGAGTGGTTTAAAAACAAGTAACCAACTAGAAATTCAGATTCAGAAATATTACAAGAGCCTAAGAACCCCTGTGAGGCTGAGGAGATGAAGTACAATAAGTGTCTTTCACCACAAGGCACTTAGGCAAGGAGACCAAGTCACTGGTGCTGGAGCCAACACCCCTGGAATTCACTGGAGGTGTCACTAACTGTCCAGATAATTTCCCTAGAAAATGGTCTACATATAGACTAGACTTTGTTTCCTAAAGTTTATCTTTAGGTTTTATTCTATTTGTTGTAGCTATAACAAAATATCCAAAACTGGGTAAATTATGAGAAATAGAAGTTTGTTTGACTGACGATTGAGAAGGCCAGGGATTCCAAGATTGAGGAACTGCATTCAGTGTTACAATATGGCCAGAAAATATGCCTGAAACAGAACGAGGAAGAGAACCTGTTTGTTAGAAAGACCAGTCTTATTACTAACGTACTCTCTCATGCATGTGCGAGAGGGAAACCTTTACATCCTTGCTCACATCTTCATGGTACCATTTTTAATGTCCTGACTGCTATTAAATTTCAACATCAGATTTGGAGGAGATATTCAAACCATAACATGTCTCTTTCTTAGTATAATTTTCCTTATTTTTAATTTATTATTGTTATTAAACTATTTCCATACATCATACATTATTTCTCAATCGAGTTTACAGTCACTTCTAGAGAGAGAGAGAGAGAGAGAGAGAGAGATATGTGTATGTACGTATGGAATATATATATATATATTCCATACGTACATACACATATCACCTGAATTGGAGGATTTTCTTTCTTTCTTTCTTTCTTTCTTTCTTTCTTTCTTTCTTTCTTTCTTTCTTTCTTTCTTTCTTTCTTTCTTTTTGCTAAAAGATGTCACGTTTTCCTTAAGGAAGTGTTTGAAGGTTCCTCCTTGGCAAGCGCAAGCCCAAACAAACATCACTCTTGCCCTTGTTCTCCACACTGGGGTCTTTCCCTCCCATGGTACCCAAATGAGTTCCAGTAAGCACAAGTCTTGTCTTGATCTTCCTGTACTGGCCTCCTTGATACAGCCTGGGTAGTCCAATAATGGCAGTCTATACTCTGAGGAGGCTGAAATCCCAGTAGCTTCTCAGTCCACAAGCTGGATATCTCAGTAGTCCCCATCTGACATTGAAGGTTTGGAGAATTCTTGAAGAGACATGAGTCTTCAGTCCATATTGGAGGGTTAAAAAAGCTGTGTTTCATGTCTTTGAAGGATGGCAAAAGCAGTGGCAGCCACAGAGTAGATGCACTTGCCAGTAAGAATTGAAGACAGGCCAAACAACAGTGTTCTCTCTTTTTTCTTTTTGTCTTTTTACTAAGATCTCAAGTTTTATATCTGAAGTACAATTTCTCAGGCCTTATTGATTATTTATTTCTGGTTTTACTTTCCTTTTGGATGCTTAAGGCCACATAGTTAGCCCAGATTAACCNTTTTTACACTAAATTACATTCTTTAAATCACATTCATCACTTTACCACCGACTTACTCCCAAACCTTCCCTCTCAAATCTGAAACGCTATACCCCTCATGACAGCCCTCATCTGGGCCCCATTCTTACTTCTGTTCTCTTCTCTATTGCAATTTGGTTAGTCTCTGATTGGCTTGTTCTATCCTTAGCAATTGCACTTATCTTATCGATAAGCTATATTCATAGCTGTAACCATAACAATCAGATTCCTTTTTAGGATAAAAATATTCCAGGTGTGCTATCTGTACATACCACATTTTGTGTGTCATTTATCTGTAGATACACCCTTGGGTTTGATCATCTTCTGGCAGTTGTGAATAATGTTGCCATGGTGGCTGGAATATGCTTCTGTGAGTAAAACACCTCTCGCACAAGCATGAGGACCTGCACTCTGCCCCCCTTCAACTGTCCATAACCCACAAATAACATTGACCTTAAGAAAACGAAAACCTTGGTTAATTGCAGTTATCTCAGATTAACCAAGGTTTTTGTTTTCTCAAGGTCAGTTGAGGATCCGATCCTCAGGGGTCACTCGGGGTTTTTTTGGGGGGGGAGGGGGGTAGCCCCTGGCTCCTTTCAGCTTTTCATTTACCAGTTCCATCCACTTGAGGACAAAATTGGGTCTTGCTAGACCAGGCTTCCCTTTTTGAAGCATGAGCAGACTTTCTTCTTTATAGACTGGACACTGGCTAAAGTCCCATTAGTGGATCTCCAAGACCTCCCTACAAAGTAATAGTGGTGACCCAGATTTGCAGGACATTTCAAGAGATGCTCCCATGCATAGAACGTGTCTTATGTTAGAATCTTAGAGCACAGATATTAGTATCTTAGAGCACAGATTATTCAGTTGTGAATTCTGAACCTGTTTTTTTCCTCTGAAAACTATTTGTTATGTTGGAGACTGGATATCCTTACATAAGTATTATTGTGGAAGTAAATTTATTCCTTACATTTAAAATGATTAAGTACATATTATTCAATATTTTAACTAAACTAAAGCCACAACTACAAATCCAATTTCATTTAGATTAATAGTTATACATTATTTATAATATTTATAATATATTATTTAAAACACTGGAAGTTCCCAAGTAAGGCAAATTGTGGACACCTAATCCAATTCTTATCCATCCACCTAGTAGAAAATCAACATAAATATTCAGAAGGCAGCTTGGCACCATATCAGCTGAGTTAACAATAGCAAGATACACACACACACACACACACACACACACACACACGCACACACACACACTGCTTAAGAACTTCTCAGCCATTGCATTTTAACAGGGTTTACAGTCCCAGGTATATGTTCCCTCCTATAGAGCACATCTCAGGTCCAATCAGAGAGCTATTGGTTATCTTCATAGCAGTCATGTGACTATTGCAACAGTGGACATGACCTTGCCTGGCAGGTTGACCTAGAAGGTTATAGTGTTTAAAATTAGGTAAGAGTACTGATGGCTTTCCTCTCCCAGCTTCCTACATAGCAGCTGCTGGCCAGCAGGCAGGATGAAGCTTTCAACTCAGCTCCTACTTGATTTCTCTATATTTGGTAATGAAGGTACATAGGATCCTCAGCAATATAGTTTGCTCTGTGGGCAGCCACGAGGAATTGCAAGGGCTTGTATTACTCTGGGGGCCTCTGGGGCCTCCCTGACTAGTAACTCATAAGGAGGTACCCCATGCCTATGAATAGGATTTTTAAAAAATATTTATTTTGTGTGTGGGGGTGGTATACACATGTCATGGCAAATATGTACACGTCAGAGACCTTACTGACTAGCACCTAGCACTGGGGATTTTTATTTAATAACTCCCGGCTTTAAGGAGAATAATTCAGCTGTGCATTTGATTTCTTTCCTTGAGTCCATTTATCTGATTTATTATATGCATCAATTTGCAAATGTTAAACCATCCTTATATTGCTGGGATAAAGCCAATGTGATCATAGTGAATGGTTATTTTAATGTGTTCCTACATTCAGTTTGCAAATATTTTGTTGAAAGTTTTGCATCAATGTTCATCAAGGATAGTTATCTATAGTTTTCTTTTTTGTTGTCTATCTGGTCTTGCTATGGTAGTAATATTATCTTATAGAAGGATTTTGGAAGTGTCCATCCATTTATACTTTGTGGAATAATTTAATAAACACTAGCTTTAGCTCTTTGTTAAGTGCTTAGTGAAATTTTACTATAAATTAATCTGACTTGGGCTCATTTTGTCAAGAAATTGTTGTTTGTTTGTTTGTTTGTTGCTCTTTTTGAGACAGGGTCTCCCTGTAGCCTCAGCTGTCCTGGAACTCACTCTGTAGACCAGGCTGGCCTTGAACTCACAAAGATGCGCCTGCCTCTGCCTCCCGAGTGCTAGGATTAAAGGCATGCCATGCTACACCACGCCTGGCTCAAGAGATTGTTTTATTATTGCTTTAATCTCCCTGATTTTTAATTTATTGTTTCATCTTGGTTTAATTTATTTATCTCATCTTGTTTTAATTTAGGAGGGTCAGATGCATCTAGAAATCCACCAATTTCTTTTAGGTTTTCCAACTTATGAGAGTATGGATTTTTAACAAAGAACTTTATGATTTTCTGAAATTCTTTGATATCTATTGTGATCTCTCCTTGCTCATCTCTAATTTTATTAATTTGGGTCTTCTCTCTATTTTGGTTAATTTGACATAGAATTTGTCAATCTTTCTTATCTTTTGAAAGAATCAACTCTTTGTTTCATTGATTCTTTGTAATTTTTTGCTACTTCATTCATTTTGCCCTTTTTGAAATTATTTCTTCCTATCTACTGCTTTTTGGGTTTTTGTTGTTGTTGTTCCTTTCCAAACTCTGGTTTTTAAATTTTATTTGATTTTTATGTGTATGAGTGTTTTGCCTGCATGTATTAAGTGCACCTATGTCATGTAATGTCCAGGAAGACTAAAAGAGGCTATCATATTTCCTGAAACTGGAGATAAAGATGGTTGTTAACCACAATGGTTCTGGGAACCAAACCAGGAGCCTCTGCAGGAGCAGCCAGTGCTCTTAAATGCAAAGCCACCTTTCCAGCCCCTCTTGCTGATTTTTTTATATTTTTATTGAAGTTTCATACATTTCTCAATCCAATTTAGACTTATAACCCCTTCCCGGCCCCAACCCCACCCTAGCTCATGCATTCTGCCATACAAGTCTTGCATCTTTTTCTCAGTCTTTTTAAAGTTTTTCTATGCAGAGGTTTACTGTTTTGGGCAGAAGTTTACTATTTCAGTCAGTTTTTTGACCAAGTCCTTTTGCTGTTATTGTTTCCTTCAATTTGTATTGCTCCAAAATATGCATATATATATATATATATGTCACACATATATCAAAATTATGATATCTGAAAATAAACTATAAATTAATTCCAAAACATGTTTAGGAATTCACATTTTCCCTTTAATCTTTAATTTTTAATTTTTAATTTTTTAATTTTTTCACAATGTTTATGATAGATACAAGTACATAAAATCAGGGTATGAACATGAATTGATAGATTAAGTAGACTTAATTTCAATACTATAATAAGGGAACAGTTCCAATTCTCACCATTTACTTCACACCCGCAAAAACCACTTCAAGGACATTAACAATCTCTCAAATCTGACCAGTTTTGTGCAAGTAAACCATGTTACTTTTTTTTTTTTTTTTTTTTTTTACACTTTTTTTGGTATTTTTGAGACGTGATCTCCCTTTTAGTTCCAGGTGTCCTGGAGCTTGCTCTGTAGACCAGGCTGGCCTTGAACACACAGAGATCCACCTATCTCTGCCTCCCAAGTGCTGGGATTAAAGGCGTGCGCCACCACGCCCGGCACCATGTTACTTTTTAAAAAGACTGTGCACTTGCCCAGGCTCAAGGATATTGAAATCTAGCACGAAAGCCCATTACTAGAGGTAGAAATACAGGCAGTATACTATTACAGCAACAACCATCAATTACAGTTAAGGATTTTCTGTAACAACCAAATGGATAGTCTAATATTACAACAACTCAAGTATTACTGAGCAAAGTGCATTTCTACAATGGGGGCACAATATTTAAAGCAGAAGTACATCAGTAAGGGTTTCCTTCTGCATAAGGTTTTTTTTGTAATGTAATGTCTTTTTTTTCATTTTTTATTTATTTCTGAATGTGTATGAATGTACTGTCTGCATGTAGGTCTGTGCACCCATGTCGTGCAATGCCGCGGAGGTCAGAAGAGGGCGTCAGAGTCCCCTGGAACTTGAGTTCTTGAATTGGAGTTTCAGACAGTTCTCGGCCGCCATGTGGGTGCTGGGGATCGAACCCGGGTCCTCTGTAAGAGCGGTCGGTGCTCTTAACCGCTAGGCCATCTCTCCAGCCCATAATGTAATGTCTTAATCATAATCTACCACCAAATATTTTAGGAATATCTTTTTTATTTTATTTATTTATTTTTTTGTGTGTATGAATGTACTGTCTGCATGCAGGTTTGTTGTGCACCCGTGTTGTGCAATGCCGCAGAGGTCAGAAGAGGGTGTCAGATTCCCCTGGAACTGGAGTTCTCCTGGAATTGGAGTTACAGAAGGTTCTCAGCCACAATGTGGGTGCTGGGGATTGAACCCGGGTCCTCTGCAAGAGCAGTCGGTGCTCTTAACCGCTAGACTATCTCTCCAGCCCTAGGAATATCTTTAATGTTTAGATAGTATATTAACAGCATGCAATAATTACATCATAGTTTCTCAAGCAGAGGCAGTCTATTGCAAGGTCCTTCTCTGCTGCCAGTTATCGTAGGCTGTTTAAAGTTAGAAAACTGAGTAGAAACACTGAACATTGTAGAAATGCACTTTGCTCAGTATTTTTTATTTTTTATGTGTATGACTGTACTGTCTGCATGTAGGTTGGTGCACCCATGTCATGCAATGCTTCAGAGGTCAGAAGAGGTCAGATTCTCCTGGAACTGGAGTTAAAGATGGTTCTCACCCATAATGTGGGTGCTGAGAATCGAACCCGGGTCCTCTACACGAGCAGTTGGCACTCTTAACCACTGAGCCATCTCTCCATTCCCTCCCTTTAATTTTATATTACTCTAAAATATGGATACATACCCTCCACCCATATACCAAAATTACAAAGTCTGAAAATATGTAGTAGGTTAATTCTAGAGCCTGTTAAGGGATTCACATTATAAGAGCACAGTCATTAACATTGCTCAATTTGCCTTACAACTAGGTACTTGGTGCTAGCATCCACAAATGAGGGATACAATTCATCGTTTGTTTTTCTGGGACTGTGTTACTTCTCTTAGCATAATATCTTCTAGTTTCACCCATTTATCTGCAAGGTTCATGATGTTATGGTTTTTTTTCTTTAGAATTTAAAAGCTCCTTTATTCTTTTCATATGCCTGTCATTCAAGAACAAGCAACCAAAGTTTTGGGGGCCCAGACCAACATATAACCAGGTTATTTAGTGCTTTTGTTTTAACAATCAATAATAATTCTTTTTCCACAAGAAGAAAACACTTGAATTTCACATCAGATTACAAACAAAAGGAATCAAATCCACATGCCAAAAGCACAAAGAAAAATCAACAACATTGGAAAAGCAAATTAAAAATCCCCACCAAACACTATCAGTCCTACAGAGGACTCCAACAATGAGATCTCTCTGGAGGTAACCCGAGACAGATCTCTCTCTCTCTCTCTCTCTCTCTCTCTATATATATATATATATATATATCTCTATATATATATATATCTCTATATATATATATATATAGAGAGAGAGAGAGAGAGATATAGATATAGATAGATAGATATAGATATAGATATAGATAGATAGATAGATAGATAGATAGATAGATAGATAGATATAGATATAGATATAGATATAGATAGATAGATAGATATAGAGATAGATAGATATAGATATAGAGATAGAGATGAGAGATAGATAGATAGATAGATATAGAGATAGATAGATATAGAGATAGAGATAGAGATGAGAGATAGATAGATAGATAGATAGATAGATAGATAGATAGATAGATAGATAATTTGTTCTATTGATTCTGGGTTTTTTTCCCTCTCTCTCTCTCTCTCTCTCTAATTCATCCTGGAGGTGGGTCCTTTGCTCTCTGATCTGTCCTGGAGGTGGGTCTTTTGATCTCTGATCCATCCTGTAGGTAGGTAATGCATCTTTCTTTACTGCTGCATAGAAATCTATTGTGTAGATGTACCACGTTTTCTCTATCCACTTGTCAGTTGAGGGGCATTTGGGTTGGTTCCAGCTCTTTGCTATTGTGAAGAGAGCTGCAATAATCATGGCTGTGCATGTATCTCTGCAGTAGGATTAGTCTTGTGGGTATATACCCAGGAGTGTTATGATGGAGTCAGGGGTTAGGCTCATTTTGAGTCTTTTAGGGGTTCTCCACATTGTTTTCCATAGTGGTTGTATGAGTTTACATTCCCACCAGAAGTGGATGAGTTCTCTGCTTTCCCCACAACCTCTCCAGCATTAGGTGTCATTTGTTTTCCTACTCTTAGCCAGTCTTACCGAGGTAAGATGAAATCTTAAGTTGGTTTTAATTTGCATCTCCTTAATTATTAGCAACATTGTACACTTTCTCAGATGTTTCTCAGCCATCTTTACTTCTTCATTTGTGAAGTCCCTGTTCATCTCTTTACTCCATCTCTTGGGTGGGTCATTTGATTTCTTGCTTCTTTGTTTTTTGAATAGTTCATATACTCTGGATGTTAATGCTCTATCAGATGTTTCACTGGTGAAGGTTTCCTCCTACTCTGTGGGTTTTCTCTTCACTTCTTTGATTCTTTTGTTAGCTGTACAGAAGCTCTTAAGTTTAAGTTTAAGGTCCCACTTGTCAATTGTTGACCTTATTTCTTGTGCAGCTGCTGTCTGATTTAGAAAGTCTTTTCTTACACCTAGGTTTTGTAGGTTACTGCTGACATTTTCTTCTATCATTTTCAGAGTTTCAGGTTTCACACTGAAAACTTTGATCCATTTGGAGTTGATTTTTTTTAATATTTATTTATTTCTGTATGTGTATGAATGTACTGTCTGCATGCAGGTCTGTGCACCCGTGTTGTGCAATGCTGCGGAGGTCAGAAGAGGGCGTCGGATTCCCCTGGAACTGGAGTTCTCCTGGAATTGGAGTTTCAGATGGTTCTCGGCCGCCATGTGGGTGCTGGGGACCAAACCCGGGTCCTCTGTAAGAGCGGTCGGCGCTCTTAACCGCTAGGCCATCTCTCCAGCCCCTGGAGTTGATTTTTGTACAGAGTGAGAGGTAGGGGTTTAATTTTATTCTTCTACAAGTGGTGATCCAGTTTTGCCAACACCATTTGCTGAAGATGCTGTCTTTCCTCCATTGAGTCTTCTCGGCCCTTTTGCCAAATATGGGGTGGCTGAAATTGGATGTGCTCAGATGTGGATCTTCAATTTTGTTGCATTGTTCTATGGGTCTGTTTCTGTGCCAATACCAGGCTGCTTTTATGACTATAGCCCTGTAATATAGTTTGAAGTCTGGTATAGTAATTCCCCCTGCATTGCTCTTTTTGCTCAGGGTTGCTTTGGCTATCCAGGGTCTTTGTTTTTTCCATATGAACTTAAGGATGTTTTTTTCGAGATCTGTGAATAAGCCCATGGGGATTTTAATTGGGATTACATTGAATCTGTATATTACTTTGGGAAGGATCATATTTTTACTGTATTGATTCTTCCAATCCATGAGCATGGGAAATAATTCCATCTTCTGGTATCCATCTTCTGGTATCTTCTTCAATCTCCTTCAGTGGTTTAAAATTTTCATTGTAGAGATTTTTAGTGTCTTTAAGTCAGGTTTGTTCCTAGATATTTTTTGGAGGCTATTGTGAATGGGAAAATCTCCTTTTAGTCCTTCTCCAGTTGCTCATTATTTGTATAAAGAAAGTCTACTGGTTTTTCTAGGTTGATTTTTGTATGCTGCCATTTTACTGAAACTGTTAATCATTTCTAAAAGTTTCCTGGTGGAGTTTCTTGCATCCCTTAGGTAAAATATCATGTCATCTGTTTTAATTTCCTTTTCTTGTCTTAATGCTCTTGTGAGCATTTCATGCACTATATTGAAAAGGATTGGGGATAGGGAGCAGCCTTGCCAGGTTCCTGACTTTAAGGGGAACACTTCTAATTTTTCTCCATCTAGGATGACATTGGCTGTGGGTTTGTTGTATATGGCTTTAATTACGTTGAGAAATGTTCCTTCCAGTCCAATTCCCTCTAGGACGTTAAACATGAAGGCATGTACAAAATTTTGACAAAGGCCTTTCCTGCATCAATTTAGATGACCATGTGGTTTTTGTCTTTCAGTCAATTTATGTGATTTACGACATTTATTGATTTACATATGTTGAAACATCCCTGCATTTCTGGTGTGAATCCAACTTGGTCGTGGTGGATGATCTTTTGGATATGTACCTCTAATCAGTTTGCAAGTATTTTGTTGAGAATTTTTGCATCTATGTTCATTAATGAAATGGGTCCATAGTTTTCTTTTTTGGTTGTATCTTTGCCTAATTTTGGTATTAGAGTGATGCTGGCTTAATGGAATTTGGGAGATTTCACTCTGTTTCTAGCCTCTTGAATAACTTCAGTCATAGTGGCTGTAGGTCTTCTTTAAATGTATTATAGCATTCTGTCATAAATCCATCTGGGCCTGGGCTTTTTTTAGTAAGGATTTGTTTTTTTGTTTTGTTTTGTTTTGTATCATGGTTTCAATTTCCTCATTTATTATGGGTTAGTTTAAGCTGTTGATTTCTTCCTGGTTAAGTTTTGGTGAATTCCATGATTTTAGATAGTCATCCATTTCTCTTAGCTTTTTGAATTTAGTGGAGCATAGGTTTTTGATGTATTCCCATATCATTGTCTGAATCTTTTTGCCATCTGTTGTGATGTACCCCTTTTTGTCTCTAATTTTGTTATTTTGGAGTTGTTCTTTCCATCTTTGGGTCAACTGGGCTAAAGATCTATCTATCATGTTTATCCTTTAAAGAACCAGCTCTTAGATTTATTTATTTTTTGTATTGTTTTCTTTGTTTCTGTTTCATTGATTTCTCCTCTCATCTTTGTTGTTTCTTTCTGTCTGTTGGGTTTAGGATTCATTTGTTGTTGCCTCTCAACTGTTTTAGTTGCAGTTTTAGGCCATTTATGTTCTTTCTGTTTTCTTTTTGTGGGGGGAGGGGGACTTTTTGATACAGGGTCTCCCTTTATCCCAGCTGGCCTGGAGCTCACTATGTAGACCAGGCTGGCCTTTAACTCACAGAGATCCACCTGCCCCTGCCTCCTGAGTGCTGGGATTAAAGGCGTGTGCCACCATGTCCAGCTCTTTGTTTTCTTAATGTAGGCACTTAAGGTTATAAATTTCCCTCTTAGGAGTGCTTTTAAAGTGTCCCATTGATTTTATTGTGTTGTGTCATCCCTTTCATTTAGTACCAGGAATGTTTTTATTTCTTTATTTATCCTTTGACCCCTTCATTATTCAATAGTGTATTGTTTAGTCTCCATGTGTTCTTTTAGCTAGTAGGGTCATTTCTGGTGTTGATATTAAGCTTTATTGCACTGTGGTCTAATAGGATGCATGAAATTATTTCAACTTTTTGTATTTGCTGAGGTTTGCTCTGTGTCCAAGTATATGGTTGATTTTGGAAAATGTTTCATGGGGTGCTGATTAGAAAGTATATTCTTTGGTGTTTGGGTAGAATAATCAGTAGATGTCTGTTAGGTCTATTTCATGTGTCATATTGTTCAGTTCAGATGTCTCTCTATTTATTCTTTGTCCAGTTGACCTATCCAATGGGGTCAGTGGGATAAGTCTCCCACTATTGGTGTGATGGGATTAATCTGTGCTTTGAAGTTTGGTGCACCAGAGTTTGGTGCATATATATTTATAATTGTGAAGTCTTCATGGTTGATTGATCCTTTGAAGTCTATTTTGTCTGATATTAAAATAGCAACTCCTGCTTGCTTTTTTTTTTACTATTTGCTTGGAATATTTCTTTTTCCATCTTTTCACTTTAAGATGGTGCCCTTCCTTGAAGGTGAGTTGTGTTTCTTGTAGACAACAAAAAGATGGAATCAGTTTCTTTTTTATTTATTTATTTTTTTATGTGTATGAATATACTGTTTGCATGTAGGTTGGTGTACCCATGTCATGCAATGCCAAGGAAGTCAGAAGAGGGCGTTAGATTCCCCTGGAACTGGAGTTAGAGACAGTCCTTAGCAGCCATGTAGGTTCTGGGAACCGAACCCGGGTCCTCTGCGAGCTGTCAGTGCTCTTAACCGCTGAGCCATCTCTCCAGCCCTGGAGTCAGTTTCTTAATCCATTCTCCCAGTCTGTGTCACTTGATTTGGGCGTTCAGACCATTAATATTTAAGGTTAATATTGACAGATGTGTATTGCTTCCCTGCAGTTTATTTGCATTTTTGGTCTATGTTTGTATTTCTGGGGTTATACCTTCATTAATTACTCTCTCTTACCACTTGGGGATAGCTGCTCCTTTCCTCTGGCCTCTGAATTGCTTTGAGTATTTTCTGGAGGGTTGGTTTTCTAGACGTGTATTCTTTCATCTTGTTTATGTCATGGAAGATTTTCCTTTCTCCTTCAATTATAATTGACATTTTTGCTAGGTATAGTAATCTGGGTTGGCATCTATAGTCATTTAGAACTGGGAATACTTTGGTCCAACCTCTTCTGGATTTCATCGTTTGCATTGAAAAGTCAGCTGTAATTCTGATGGGTTTCCCTTTATATGTAACTTGCAGATTTTCTCTTGTGGCTTTCAGTATTCTGTCTTTGTTTTGAGCATCTAGCATTTTGATTATGATATGATGTGGGGAATTTCTTTTCTGATTTTGTCTATTTGGTGTCCTATGTGATTCTTGTATTTGTATGGGTATATTTTTTTACAATTTGAGGAAATTTTTGTCTATAATTCTGTTGAAGATCTGGTCCATACCATTATCCTGGGATTCTTTTCCTCCCTCTATACCTATGATGTGGAAGTTTGGTCTCTTCATGGTGTCCCACATTTCCTGATTATTCCACTCATATGTTTTTTTTTAATTTTTCATAGTCTTTGATTGAGCGCTCCAGTTCTTTGATGTTATATTCTAGCCTTGATATTCTATTTTCTATTTCTTTTTTAATACTTTTATTGAAGTTATGTGCATTTCATACATCATTTCTCAGTCCAGTCTAGACTCATCTTGTCTTCCATGTTGCCACCCCAACTCGAGTTCATGCACCCTGCCTTCCCTGCCCTGTATCTTTTTTTGATTCTTTTCAAATTTTTTCAAAGCAGAGGATTATTGTCTTTGGGGGAACTTTACTGTTTTAGTCAGTTCTCTGTCCCAGTTCCTCTGCTGTTGTTCTCTCCAATCTGTATTGCTTCAATATATGCATATATATATATATATATATATATGTATCACACCTATACTAAAATTATATCATCTGTACACAAAATGTTTGTCATTTCCACATCATATTTCAGGATTCACATTTTTTCCTTCTTAATTTGATATTATTCTAAAATATGCCTACATATCCTCTACCCATATACAAAGATTACAAAGTCTAAAAATAAGTGGCGGGTTAATTCTAGAGCCTGTTAAGGGACTTACATTATCAGAGCACAGTTGTTTTCAGGGAAAAGGCTATATAACGTTGATGTTGCTCAGTTTGCCTTACAACTTGGTGCTTGGTGCTAGTATCCACAAGTGAGGGATACGATTCCTCTTTTGCTTTTCTGTGACTGTGTTACTTCATGTAGCAAAGTATCCTTTAGTTCCATCCATTTACCTGCAAAGTTCATGATGCCATCTTTCTTTACCACTGCATAGAATTCCATTGTGTAGATGTGCCACATTTTCTCTATTCACTCCTTGGTTGAGGAGCATTTGGGTTGGTTCCAGCTCTTCCCTATTGTGAAGAGAGCTGCAGTGTACATGGCTGTGCATGTATCTCTGCAGTAGGTTGAGTCTTGTAGATTTATACCCGAGTGGTATGGCTGGGTCAGGTGGTAAGCTCATCTTGAGTCTCTTCAGAGTTCTTCATACTGTTTTCCATAGTGGCTGTATGAGTTTACAGTCCCACCAGCAGTGGATGAGTGTTCCCATTTCCCCACAACCTCTCCAGCATTTGGTATCATTTGTTTTCTTGATCCTAGCCAGTCTTATGGGAGTGAGATGACATCTTAAAGTTGTTTTAATTGGATTTCCTTAATTATTAGCAATGTCGAACATTCTATTTCTGCTTCATCTATTCTGTTACTGAGGCTTTCTCTCATCCTTTCCTGTTGACTGAATGAGTGTTCAATTTCCTTTTTCATTTCAGCCTGAGATTCCATTAGTATTTCCACTTCCTTCCAGAGTTTGCAATTCTCTCCTTCTTGGTCTTTATTTGATTTTTGGTTTCCTTTCTTATTTCAGCCTGAGATTTTTTTCAGTGTTTCCGTTTCCTTCTGGAGTTGGTCATTCTTTCCCTTTACTTCTGTGATTTGTCCTTTATATGCCTTGATTTCTTTGAGTATGTCTATAATTGTTCTTTTAAGATCTGTGTCCTGGGTTATCTCCAGGGAGTTCTCATTGTTGGAGTCTTCTATAGGACTGATAGAATTTGGTGGGGATTTATTATTTGCTTTTCCCATGTTGTTGATTTTTCATTGAGATTTTGGCATGTGGATTTGATTTGTTGTTTGTTAACTGATGGGAAATTCAAGTTTTCTTTGAAGCCCTGTTCCTCTAGGTTGGCTATGGAGTGGCAGGTTTGCTGTCTTTTCTGTTATCTTGTGCTCCATAGTTACTATCACTGTTCCCATTGGGATGCCCACACCACCCTGGGGGAGGAGGGCTGATTTGGCCCACCCACCCACAACCTGTCTGTGGTCTGAGTATCCTCAAAGATCCAGGTCCCCACCGAGGTGGGCTTGGTCTTAACCAATCTGCAGCAGGAGCTAAAGTGCCCCCTCTTCCTGATTTTTTAATGTAGGCACTTGAGAGCTATAAATTTCTTTCTTAGGAGTGCTTTAATTGTATTGCAGAGCTTTGGGTACATTGTTCATTTTCATTTTATTCCAGGAATTTTTAATTTTCTGATTTCTTCAAAAACTCATTCATCATTCAATACTGTGTTGCTTAATCTTCATAAGTTTATGTATTTTCTAGAGTTTCTTTTTTTGAATTTATATATATATATATATATATATATTAGAAGATTATGTTACTAATCAAATCTAGACCCGTGTCCCCCACCCTACCTCCCACCCTACCAGAGCTCATGAATTCTGCCAAACATGCTTTTCATCTCTTTCTCAGTCTTTCTCAATATTCTCCATGTGGAAGTTGACTGTTTTGAGCAGATGTTCACCCTTTCAGTCAGTTCTTTGATGCAGTCCTTTCTGTTGTCTTTTCGAGGCAGGGTCTCCGCCTGTAAGCCCCCAGCTGTCCTGGAACTACTCCTGTACACCGGCTGGCCTTGAACTCCATAAAGATCAGCCTGCCTCTGCTCCGACCAGTGCTAGGATTAAAGGCATGCACCCACCCCAACGCGGCCCGGCAGTCCAAGGTCGTTTTACTCCACGCCAACAGTCAAAGTGACTAATTACGACGAGATAAGAAGTAAATAAAAGCATTCTGGAACTGAATGCACCAATGCATATACACACAAACAAAACCTATGGCGATACCTTCAAAAGCAGTCCTAAGAGTGAATTTTATAGCCCTGGGTGGCTACATTAAAAAAAAAACAAAAAAAAAAAAAAAAAAAAAAAAAAACACTGCAGCTAAAAGCACTTTGAGGCAACAACAGATGAACACTAAATGCAAAAGCCAGGGAGAAAATACACAAAATAGAGGAGAAATAATGACATGAACAAAGAAAAATAATACAAAAAAATAATCAATGAATCCAAAAGTTGGTTCTTTGAAATGATAAACAAAATAAGACAGAACTCTAGCCCAGTTAACAAAGAAAGAGAGGAAAAATACTCAATCAATCAATCCCATATAAAAAGGTTAAAATATCACAACAAGACAAGGAAAAGATCCAGAAATCCTATGGGAATACTTCAAAAACCTAGCCTCTACCGAAGTTTGAAACCTAGAAGAAATGGATGATTATCTGAAATTTGGGAATCATCAAAAGCTCAACCAAGAAGTAGACGAACAGCTTAAACAGACCCATTAATAATATGAAGAAAATTGAAGATGTAATTAAGAAACCTCCCAACTAAAAAACGCCAGGCCCAGATGGTTTTGAATAGCAGAATTCTATAAAACATTTCAAAAAGACCTAACAACCATTATTACTCGAATTGTTTGAAGGATACTGTGGTGGTTTTGAATGAGTTTCCCCCCAGGCTTTAAGAATTCAAACAAAATTTTGTCTCCAGTTGGTGGCACTTGTTCTTGGAGGTCTTAGACAGAGTGGCCTTGTCTTGCTTTCGGAAGGGATAGCTTGGATTATTTTAAGGTTGTTTTCCAGGAGCTGGGAGGAGATTCGGACGCGCTTAGTAGGTTGAGTGTTATAACACGTAAGCAGTTCCAAGCCTTCTTTCACAATCTCGTCTGCTAATCCGTGGTGCGGCTCAGATCTGCCAAGTGTGTGGAACCTCTTTGCGCGAGGTGGCTGGTCGAGACTCCCTAGGCCTTATCGGGCATACGTTCTCTCCTGCCACAGCAATGCGAGTCTAGCCCACTACCCTCGTGCGAACGGCCTGAGACAGAGGAATACCCGTTTACATTGGTTTATACACAATTCACAACTACTTTTTCCATGTGTGTGAAATTAAAGATAACACAAATACAGCTCTCTTCTCCTTGCTGCACCTCAGGGTTTTTATCACAGCAACTACCGGAGCAATTGTGCCTAAAATTTACACAGATACACACAGGGGGACAGTAGCGGAATTCTTCCCCAAAATTCCCCTTTATGAAGGAAATCTATTTACCAAAAACTCAGGCAAAGAATACAAAGCCCAAAGAAAAGGAGAACTATAGACCCATCCCACCTAAATGAAAGGCACAGATCGCCCGAAAAAAAAATACTAAATATTAACAAGAAAAACTTTTTGGATAAATTAGCTATACAAGTTAAAACACCAAAACACACAACGGTGTTCAAAGGACCACCGATATCATGCCCCCATCGAGTGACAAGGAAAGTTGGATTCATAAAAGAGATACAGAACAGGTACAATGGATTTGCAACTTTGATACATAAAACAATTTAAACAGTACCATATACAAAGCAGCATTTATAATTGGGGCCTTGAAGGGAAACGCACAAATACCGGACCGCCACATGTACCTTTTTCAAAATAGTATTGTCCCAGAGGACACAATGCTGGTGAGGAGAAGGACACATGCGCAGGCAATGCAGGCAGCTTACTAACTTTTGGGTTGCGTAGTAAATTTCTTAAGAGAGGGAGAATCCTCGTAGAGTCTTTTGAGGGGATCATTCCTCAATGTAAAAATCAAACCGGAGGTCTTACCTAACTCAAGGACCACAGCGCGAAAGGCAGCTTCACCAGCAGCACGGACCCAAGTGATCCATCCCTCAATCTGAGAAAATGACCAAGAAACAATATGCGGCCTTTTAAGAGGGAACTCTGCGGCGCATTAAGTGCTTGGCCCTGTCACCAATCCACTCTTCTTCAATATATGCTTGAAACACTTGCCAGGTTAAGCAATATCAAGAGGACAAGCAAACGAGGAAATCAAAGGAGCTACGTAATTGGAACATATGCAGAAAGAAAGTGCATCACTCAGTGGGTCTTTTCTTGACTTCGCACATGACTAATCGCCACATTAGTCTTAGCTTAGCGCAGTCGCAAGAAACCGTACCTTGACCAACATCCCAAGTTCCAAGGAGATCTAGATAAATCACCTATAGGAGAGAGAGGTGTGAGATATAATCCAGATTCGAAACGCACGAGAGAAACTCCTTCTCTCATGTCACTTGCAAGATTAACAGTACCCTCTCAAGGACCGTGAAAACCATCCGAACACTACTGAAGGCGGATCAGAAACGGAGGATAATGGCTTGGACAGCGAGATTACAAGAGACATCTAGGCGTGGGAAAACAATGCCATTGCCATAGGGTCAGTAACACCACTCATTACAAAAGCCAAATTCATCGCCAACAGGAATATAAAGAGTCGAAGTTGAACAAATAAAACCTAAATATAAGAGACTAAACCAAAGGCATTACTGAAAACAATAACAAAAAAGAAACATCCAAGAAAGATAAAAAGAAAGGAAATCTCACAACAGACTGCTGTAGGGAAGGAATTTTCTCTGGATGCGTGCATTTCAGAGTGAGCAACTACTTGGGAGCGAAAACCATAGGTTCAGACTTTCCTGTGATAGTATCTAGTGGCACTGACATAGTAACCTCTAAAAGGAGAGAAAAGTACACAGAGGTATATCAATATTCATATGACAGGGCCATCTGCTATTAGATGGGATTGACTGGCCAACATAAGGAGGCCCTGAACAGAGACTTCACAAGTGCAGGAATTAGAGATGGCTTGGAAAGGGTAAAGGATTTTATAAGAAGGGTGTTTGCAATAAGCATCGCAGAACTTATAACATTTAAAGGTAAATGAAAAGAGTGCGGGATCAAAACCGACTGGTTAAGAATATCATCGGTGGTGACGTGAACTGGGCACCATAAGACTGCTCCTGGGGTTCAACCTTAACAAGAACAACATGATTCTACTGGACTTATAATATGGGTAGCTTGGACAGATGATGTGATTGGGAGGAAAAAGCAAGGTAAACTTGTCTCATCGGTGCCGGTAAAGGGTAAGACATTTGGATGCACCATTCACCTAGACCACATAAAGCTAGTGGTGGACGAATACACGCTCGCCTAGAAAATGGTGTTGAGGGTTGGAAATTGGAGACTTGCAACAGGGCTGAACACGTGGTCCATGTGTACGCCACTCCTCCTGGGCATTCGAGTAGACCAGCCAGTAGAGGGACTACATTCTTTTTTTACACCCTACACGCAGATTTACCTCATGTCTAAACGGCGTCTTTCGTTAATTTTATTTGTCAGACTCATGTTCTTTTAGGCTTAACGAGTATAGCAAAGGAAGCGGTGGAGAGCGGCAAAAAGCCTCCTCAGGTAAATGTCTCCCCTATGGAAAACTCGATGAAGATTGGGAGATTATGAGCAACCTTAAGTGTGTGTACCATGGAATTTTCTCACAGCAATTTTTTCGGATGTTTCTTATGGGCTACAGCAAGACGCAGGTCTATTAATCGAAAAATGACATCAGGTTCCTCGAGCTCTTGAGCAGATGTTGTTATAAATGGCTGGAGCTGAGATTAGATTGTCAAAATGAATGAGATGAAAGTAACACAGTTACCCAAAAAACCGGAAAACACCAAGATCCGATCCGCACGCGCTCAATGCCTCATTGGACTATTGGATGCTTTCAACAGTGCCCTGATATCTTTATTTCTTTATTTTGTGTATTATATATGTCTTGTGTGGTGTTATTTTTTGGCTCCTTGAGCTTTTGTCTATGTAGTTGGGAGTTACGCATATTTGGAAAGAAGCAAAAAGCTTAACAACAGTACAGAGGAAGGGATATTGCACTCACATAGGTATACTGTATCTGCAACATGGGAGAGTCTAGACATCATTGCTTGAGGCTTAAAAGATAGTCAAACTTCATCGAGTGGGAGACAGTTTGTGGACTTAGGACTATTAGGACTGGAAAGAACACTTGTAAGAAATGAAGGATCAGTCGGCATCCGCTTATTCCTTGGCCTTGCCAATTCGCCACAAGATTGGCTCATGGTTATTGGGTTTTGGTTGAGCGTAAGGGTGTGTTGTGGTTTATCATCTGTGGTGTCTATTGTATTTTGATTAGATAAATAATATTTTATATTTATATAATATATTTTAATTTTACTGGTAGTATCTTATCTAAATTTCCTTCAAGTATAAGAGAGAAACTCATGGAAGGATAAACTACTATAAACCTTAATGAAGATATAGAGTCAAAGCCATCAGTATGGCCAACTTGGACACACTGAACACTCGTGGGAGTATTTTTGGAGCAAGAAGATCGATCATTTTAGACATATTATATATCACCCTGGCAACACTCAAAAAGGAAATTAATGAAACATACCTTGGGCCTGTGTCTGCTTCCAAGTGCTAGGAATTAAAGGCGTGCGCCACCTCACGCCGGCCCATTTTTTTTTTTCTTATAGATTTAAAGCCTGGGTGGAGGTTTCCTTTATCCACAGCACTTGGGAGGCCAGAGTTAGGTGGAATTCGCTGTGAGTTCCCGGCCAGCTGAAGCTACAGGGAGACCCTGTCTCAAAAAAAAAAGGAGAAGAGATTTTTTTTAATAAAAGTTCTGTGTGTGTATATGCACATATGCAGTGGCCACAGAAGCTGGAGTTACAGGCAGTTGGGAATCATGATGTGGATGCAGGGAACTTAAATTAAATGTCTGGAGACTTGTCCACTGAGCCATCCTTCAACCCCAAGATATTTTTTTTTTTTTTTTTTGGTCTTTTTGAGGGTCTCTCTGGAACTCCCAGTCTGCCTGGAACTCAACTATGTAGAGACCAGGCTCAACCTTGAATTTTAACAGAGATCCACCTGCCTCTGCACCCAAGTGCTGGGTTTAAAGGCATGGGTCCAATAATTTCTTTTTACAATATCTTGTACTGTAAGTAGAGGAAGGGAAGTATTTCCAATCTTATTACTCAATATCTTCATAAAAGGGGCACCAGAAAATTCCATTAATAATTTCCAAGCAATAGTAAGTCTTTTATGGCTCTAGGTTTCCTGTGTTAGTTTGAATCTTCAGTATCTCTTCCAAGTGTATATTTTAAGGCTTTTGTTTCGTTGTTGTTGGTAGGAAGTGGTTTATATCAGCAGGAGTGTGGGGTACTAAAACTCCACAATTTTGAGAAAGTGCCGAGGATATGGGCACAATGTAAGTGACAACGAGAGTGAAGTAAGCCCTTCTAGCAGTCATAGCGTTAGGTAATGGGCAAAATCCCCTTGGAGCGGCACTATACTCTGTCACGCCATGATGGGTCCTATAGTACACGGAGCCTTAATTGTAATTGCCCCCTACTCTTACTGCCTAATCTGTGTGTACATTGTAGGAAGGTAGCCTTTGCTACTCCACCACGAGTAGCGTACTACACTCAAACGCCATATGATTATAATAAGTCCACTTACCACGCGAAACGTAGGAAGTAGCCCCTGAAAATGCATCCAGCAGCTATCAACAAAGGAAACTGACAAGCTCAAATATAAAGACTATCACAATGTGCCATCGAAAAAACCTGAGCACCTTGGTAAAATTTTCTTGCGTGTGCCTTTTTAATTTGTTCTTTAAGGAATTGGTTGTAGTAAAATGTAGACATTTGGTATTGGTTATATTTTATGTGTATGAGTGTATTGCTGCGTGTAACATAAATATAGTGCTACCCGATCTTGTTCACCATTTATACTGTCCTGAATTCGGAGCGTCAGTAAAGAAGGTGGTTGTGACAGAAGTGTTACAAAACCCAAGGTCTCAACGAAGTGAAAGAAGAGCAATACAGGATATGTGGAGTGACCACGTGTCAAAAAAGGAGAGAGAATAGAGGGACCAAAGATCTAAAGAGAAAAGGTGGGCAGGCGCGCGATGGTCTCTCGGTGCAATCAGGTCCAGGGTGGATATCCTCTATGTAAATTCAAGGCTGAACCTCGAGGTCTCTGACTGCAAATTAGTTTTAAAGTTTTATCCACGGCCCTAACTTCGATGGAAGTTCCAAGCAGAATGACCAACGTACTTGCATGATAATCAAAGTCAGGCATAGAAGAATGAACACAATACATAATNAAAAAAAAAAAAAAAAACACCATGACTAAGGAACTTATCAAAGGAAGAGTTTATTTGAGCTTATGATTGACAGTTCCAGGGAATTAGAGTCCATTGTGGTGGGAGGCACGGCAGCTGGAGACTAGAGCAGCAAACTGAGGGTCACAATGAGCACAGGAAGCAGAGAGAGCGGCTGGAGACCACGAGCCTTGTTAAACTCACTAAGCCTGCCCCTAGTGACATACCTCCCCCAGCGTGGCCACACCTTCTAAGACCTCCAAAAACAGTGCCACCAACTGGAGACAAATGTCTGAATAACTTACAGTCTATGGGGGACACTCATTCAAACCACCACATTCCACTCCCTGGCCCTGATAGGCTCCTGACCATATAAAATACAAAATGCATTTAGTCCAACCTTAAAAGTCCCCATAGTCTTTACCAGTTTCAATGTCATTCAAAAGTCTACAGTCCAAAGTCTCTTCTGAGACTCAGGCCAATCTCCTAAACTGCAAGCTCCTGTAAAATCAAAAGACAAATTACATACTCCCAATGTACAGTGGAACCGAATGGACATTCCCATTCCAAAAGGAAGGAATAGAGGCATAGTGAGGAAATACTGGATGAAAACAAGACCAAAAACCAGCAGGGCAAAAACCAAGTCCAGTAGCTCCATGTGCGACTTCTGGGACTTGACTTCCAAAGGGCTTAGATGGGTCAGCTCTTCCAGCTTTGCTTGCAACATACATCTCTTTCTTAGGCCAGTACCACTCCCTGTATGCAGCTCTCCTTGGCAAATATCTCACAGGTCTGGAATCTCGAATGTCTTCTGCCAACCAGGCTTCACATTCACAGCTTCACACAATGGTCTATCAGGGCCTTCTTTATTCAGAGACACCCCTGCTGCACTCAGCCTAGCCTCTGTGGCTCTCTGAAACCATGGAGGAAGAACTGATGACCCCTTTACTCTTGCAAACTTCATGCCTCTAAAGCCAGCACCACATGAATGAAATTGCCGAATCTGGCTGCAAGTTCAGGATGGACTCTCTCCTACTTTAACCATATTTGCAATTTTTCTCTGCCCTGGACTTCTTGGAGGATTAGTTGGGTGTGGTCTTGCCCTGAAGGTACTGATTCTTTTATTTACTTGTAAATCTCCAGGCCTCTCCTTAATCACTTTAGTCTCCTTATGAAAGGGAGCCTCTCCTTCACAAGCCTTGGCCACACCTTTAATATTCCTAGTGTACTTTTCAGATCCAAACTGTACATTCTGCATTTCATTCTGCCCCATTTGCTCTTTTTCACTGTAGATTTGTATAATATTCACCATTAAAAGCCCACGCCACCATTTCTACATTAGGCTTTCTTGAAATATCCTCTGCCAAAGACATCAGTCCATTGCTTTTCAACTTAGCATCAGGCAAGCATCTGGGCTGTGGGCAAATTTCGGCCAGACTCTTTATCAAAATATCCCGGTTGCTGCCTAAGTCTTTATTTTCCTCTGGAACCACATCTTTTGCAGCAATGCTTTCTTCCAGGCCTCTACTAGAATGGCCTGTTAAGCTCTGCTTACAATAGTCAACAGCTTTTCTCGCCCAAAGTTCCAAAGTCTTCCACATTTCTCCAAACATCCACATGGTCAGGTTCTTCACAGCCAACAGCCCACTCTCTGGTGCCAAATAACTGTATTAGTCACTTTTCTGTTGCTGTGATAAAACACCATGAGCAAGGGAACTTATAAAAGGAAGAGTTTATTTGAGCTTACAATTGATGGTTCCAGGGAAATAGAGTCCATTGTGGTGGGAGGCATGGCGGCTGGAGACTGGAGCAGCAAACTGAGGGTCACATCTCACAATGAGCACAGGAAGCAGAGAGAGCGGCTGGAGACCACGCTTTGGGTCATGATTTTTTTTGTATTATTTTCTTTGTTTCTATGTCATTGATTTCTCCTCTGATTTTTGGTATTATTCTCACTGGCTTTTTGCATTTTAGTGGTTCATTTGTTGTTGTCTTTCAGCTGTCTTTAGCTGCAGTTTTAGATCTTTTACTTGTGCTTTCTGTTTTTCTTAATGTAGCCACCCAGGGCTTATAAACTTCCCTCTTAGGACTTGCTTTTAAGGTCTCCATAGGTTTTGTTGTGTTGTATTATCATTGTCATTCAGTTACAGTGAAATGCTTTTATTTTCTTTCTTTATCTCGCTATATAGTTACTTTTCTGTTGGTGATAAAACACCATGGACTGCCGGCCTGGTGGTGCATGCCTCTATTCCTAGCCCACTTCGGAGGCAGAGGGAGGCGGCTCTTTGTGAGTTCAAGGCCGCTGGTCTACAGAGTGATTTCAGGGACAGCTGGGCTACAGGGAGACCATGCCGAAAAGACAAAAAGGGTACATGCCCAGGAGTGGTATGGCTGGGTCGGGTGGCAAGTTCATTCCAAGTCTTCCAAGGGTTCTCCACACTGCTTTCCATAGTGGCTGTACGAGTTTACATTCCCACCAGCAGTGGATGAGTGTTCCCCTTTCCCCACAACCTCTCCAGCACTTGGTATCATTTGTTTTCTTGATCCTAGCCAGTCTTATTGGAGTAAGATGATATCTTAAAGTGGTTTTGATTTTCATTTCCTTAATGATTAATGATGTTGAACACTTCTTAAGGTGTTTCTCAGCCATCTCTAATTCCTCACTTGTGAAGTCTCTGTTCAGCTCTTTGCTCCATCTATTGAGTGGGTCATTTGTTTTCTTTCTTCTTTGTTTTTTGAGTAGTTTATATATTCTGGAAATGATTGGTTTGTCAGATGTTTCTGCAGCGAAGGCTTCCTCCCACGCTGTGGGATTTCTCTTCACTTCCTTGATTGTTTCTTTTGATGTTCAGAAGCTTTTGAGTTTAATAAGGTCCCATTTGTCAATTGTCGACCTTAATTCCTGTGCAGATGCTGTCTGATTTAGAAAGCTTTTTCCCACGCCTATGTCTTGTAATCTGCTGCCAACATTTTCTTCTATCGCCTTCAGAGTTTGGGGTTTCACGTTGAGGTCTTTAATCTTGTTTATGACATGAAAGAGTTTTCTCTCTCCTTCAACTATAATCAACATTTCTAGGAGTTTTCTGGTGGAGTTTTTAGCATGCCTTAAGTAAGCAATCATATCATCAGCAAAAAGGCATAGTTGACTTTCTCTTTTCCAATTAGTGCTCCTTTAATTTCCTTTTCTTGTTTTATTGCCCTAGCAAGTGTTTCAAGCACTATATTGAAGAGGAGTGGTGACAGGGGCCAGCCTTGCCGAGTTCCTACCTTTAAAGGGAATGTTTCTGTCATTTCCCCATTTAGGATGATATTGGCTGTGGGTTTCCTGTATATGGCTTTGATTACATTGAGGAATGATCCCTCCAATTCAATTCCCTCTAAGACTTTAAGCATGAAGGGATGCTGGATTTTCTCAAAGGCTTTTTCTGCATCAATTGAGATAATGGTGTGGTTTTTGTCTTTCAGTCCATTTATATGCTTGATGATGTTTATTGATTTTTGTATCTTGAACCATACCTGGATCTCTGGTATGAATCCAACTTTGTCATGATGGATGATCTTCTTGATGTGGGTCTGTATACGATTTTCCAGTATCTTGTTTAGAATTTTGGCATCTGTGTTCATTAGGGAGATGGGTCTATAGTTCTCCTTTTTGGTTGTATCTTTGCCTGGTTTTGGTAATAGAGTTCCTTCATAGAAGGAATTTGGGAGAATTCCCTCTGTTTGTATCTGTATTAGTCACTTTTCTGTTGCTGTGATAAAACCACCATGAGCAAGGGAACTTATAAAAGGAAGAGTTTATTTGAGCTTAAGATTGATGGTTCCAGGGAATCAGAGTCCATTGTGGCAGGAAACATGGTGGCCAGGGTTGGAGCAGCAAGCCAAGGGTCACATCTTGCAATGAGCACAGGAAGCAGAGAGAGGAAGAGGCTGGAGACTGCTTAGTGTTAAACTCACTAAGCCTGCCCCTAATAACATACTTCCTCCAGCAAAGCCACACCTTCTAAGACCTCCAAGAACAGTGCCACCAACTGGAGACAAAATTTTGTTTGAATTCTTAAAGCCTAGGGGGGAAACTCATTCAAACCACCACAGTATCCTTCTAAACAATTTCAGTAATGATGGTTGTAGGTCTTTTTGAAATGTTTTATAGAATTCTGCATTAAAACCATCTGGGCCTGGGCTTTTTTTAGTTGGGAGGTTTCTTATTACATCTTCAATTTCTTCATATATTATGGGTCTGTTTAAGCTGTCGATCTCTTCTTGGTTGAGCTTTGATGATTCCCAGAATTTCAGATATTCATCCATTTCTTCTAGGTTTTCAAACTTGGTAGAGTGTAGGTTTTTGAAGTATTCCCATATGATTTTCTGGATCTTTTCCTTGTCTGTTGTGATATTTTCCTTTTTATCATGGATTGTATTGATTTGGAGTTGTTCCTTCTTTCTTTTGGTTAACTGGGCTAGAGGTCTGTCTATCTTGTTTATTCTTTCAAAGAACCAACTTTTGGATTCATTGATTTTTTTTTNTATATTTCTTTGTTTCTCTTCATTGGATTCTCTCCTCTGATTTTTTTATTCTCCCTGGCTTCTGCATTTTAGGGTTCATCTGTTGTGCCTCTCAAGTGCTTTTAGCTGCAGTGTTCGATTGTTCACTTTTGCTTTCTGTTTTCTCAATGAGCCACACGGGCTGCTATAAATTTCCCTCTTAGGACTGCTTTTCAAGGTTGTTTTTATCCCATAGTTTTTTGTTTGTGTTGTTTATTATTCATTGTCATTTTCATTCGGTTCCAGGAATGCTTGTATTCTTTCTTTATCTCTCTATTATTATGTCACTGTTTCTTTTTGTTGTATTTTGTGTGATAAAAACACCATGACTGCCGGGTCCGTGGGTGGGCTTGCCGTTGTTATCATCCTAGCCACTGCGGAGGGGCAGATGGGCCGGGGACCTTTGCGGTTTCAAGGCCAGCCTTGTGTGTCTACAGAGTGAGTTTCCAGGGCAGCTGGGGCTACGGGGAGACCATGCCTCGAAAAAGACAACAAAAAAACAAAAAAAACACCATGATAAGTGTCCACTTTATCAAAGGAAAGAGTTTATTGAGCTTCTGATTGACCAGTTCTAGGGAATTAGAGTCCATTTGTGGTGGGAGGCACAGTGGCAGGATCATTTTTCTAGCGCAGCAAAATTTGAGGGGTCACAATGCGCACAGGAGAGGATAGCGAGAGGAGATTTGAGGAGGGGTATGGAGAGAGATTGCGGCTGGATGCTTGGAGACCACGATGCCGCGTGGTAAATCGACCGGCACTACGCCTTTGCTCCCCCTAGGGACATACGGCCCCAGCGTGGCCAGGCCACACCACACGGCGAAGACCTCCACAAAAATAACAGTTTGACCACCATGAAGGGACAAAATGTCTGAATAAACTATACAGTCTATGGGGGATCCACATCATTCAAAAACCACCAACATTCAATTCCCCTGGTCCCTTGACTAGGGCTTCTGACCATATAAAATTCAAAATAAATTTAGTCCACCTTTAAAAGTCGTCATAGTCTTTATCAGTCTCATAACTAATCAAAAGTCCACAGCCAAAGTCTCTTCTGAGACTCAGGCTAATCTCCTAAACTGCAAGATCTGTGTAAAATCAAAAGACAAATAACATACTCAAAATGTTTACAGTGGAACCCGACATGGTACATCACATTCACACACGGTATGGATTGATGATATTAAGTGAGGACATATACGTGGCTTGACAAAACAAGACCAAACCAAAAACCAGCAGGGCACACACCAAATCCAGTATGGCTCCATGTGTGACTTCCGGGACTTGACTTCCAAAGGGGTTAGATAGCTCGGGTCAGCTCTATTCAGGCTTTGCTTGAACATACATCTCCTTTCTTAGGCCAGTACCACTCACTGTCTACGCCAGCTCTCCTTGGCAAAATATCTCACAGGTCTGGAATCTAGAATGTCTTTGCCCAACCTAGGCTTCACATTCATCAGCTTCATCACAATGGTCGTACTCAGGGCCCTCCTTCTTTTATTATACGAGACCCACCCTCTGCTGCATCCAGCCAGCCTCTGGCTTCTCTGCAATATCCATGGTAGGAAGAATGCTGATCACTTTTATTCTTGCATTTTTCATGCCTTTAAATCCAGTACCACGTGAATGAAATTGCAAAATCTGGCTGCAAGTTCAGGATTGGACTCTCTCCTACTTATCTTGACCACATTTGCAATTTTTTCTGCCCTGGACTTCTTGGAGGATTCGTTGTGGTGGGGGTCTGCATTGAGACGGGCACTTGTATTCTGTTATTACTGTAAATCTCCAGGGCCTTCCTTCATCACTGTTTAGGTTTCTCTTATGAAAACGGGAAGTAGCTCTCCTTCACCCAAGCCCTGGGCCCCCCCCTGAATCCCGAGTTTCTAGGTGTACGCTTTCAGCTCCAAAACTGTACTCTTCTTGCCTTTCATTGCTGCCCCAGTTCTCTTTGTCACGGTAGATGTGTATAATATCACATATTAAACGCCCACGCCACCATTTCCTAGCATGTAGTGCTGGCTTGAAGATTAGCCGCTGCCTAAAGACATCGGCAGTTGCTTTAATCCTTAGCATTCAGGCTTAATGCATTTGTGTTGTCTTCTTTCGGCGCGCCCGCCACAATTGCGGCCTTCTGTGACTAGGTATTTATCAACACAACCCCCCTCTTTTCCATCCCGTGTGGTTTTCTTGTCCTGCCTAAGTCTTATTTTCCTCTGGAACCATTCCTTTTGCTGTTTTAATGCAATTTTTTTCTTCCAGCCGTCCTCTTACTATGTCCCTTTTTGTTAGAAGGGGCTGTCGTTAAGCTCTTTACAATAGGCAAGCTTTCTTTCTTTCAGACCAAAGTTCTGTCATACGTTCTCGCACATTTCTCCAAACACCTACATAGTCAAGTTCTTCACAGCACCCTCCCCACTCTCTGGATGGCCAAATAACTGTATTATTATTTAGATGTTCTACTTTTCTGTTTGCTGGATTAAAAACACCATGAAGCAAGGGAATATTATAAAAGTACGAGTTATTTGAGCTTACATATTGATGGTCCAGTGGAATAGAAATTAGATGTCCATTGGTCACTTTAGTGGTTGGAGTTTACGAGGCATGGCGTGCTATTCTCGGCCACGGCGCAGCAAAATGAGGGTCACATCTCCCAATAAGCACAGGAAACAGAGAGAAAAACTGAAAGCAAGAATACTATATACTCTCAAAGCCCACCAAAAAGCCCTGTGCTTCTTTCAGCAAGGCCACACCCCCAAAAGGTCCATTGCCTCCCCAAACAGCTCCACAATGCAGGACAAAATGTCTGAATAACTTACAGCCTATGGGGGACACCTCATTCAAACCACCACAGTCGTCTGTGAGCTCACGTCTACTATTATTCAACAGTGTGTAGTTTAGTCTCTCATGTGTCTCTGTAATAGTAGGGTTACCCTCGGCGTTGAGTTGAATGTGCCTCCTGTGACTCTCTGATTTGGTTCTGATAAAGGCATAGAATATCTCGTTTCAACGTTTTTGTTGTGGAGGTTTCTTTCTGACGCTCCAGTATTGCGTCGATTTTGGATGAATGTTCCTGTGGGTTGCCTGAGTAGAAAGGTTGTATGTCTCTGTATTAGGGTGTGAATATCTGTAGATGTCTGAGGTCCATTTGGTATATCATATCATGTTTTTAGTTGTTCTGTGTTATCTTCCAGGTCTGATATTCTTTGTTCTGCTTCCTCCATTCTGCTTCTGAGGCTTTTTCCATTCCTTTCCTCTTGATTGGATGAGTGTTTGATTTCCTTTTTCATTTCCTCTTCTGATTTCTTTAGTATTTCCACTTCTTTTTGGAGCTTCTCAATCTCTTCCTGTAGCTCTTTGCTTCACTGGTTGGTTTCCTTATCTTTTTCAGCATGGGATCTTTTCAGTGTTTCCACTTCCTTCCAGAGTTTGTCATTCTCTCTCTCTCTAGGTTATTCTTGAGTTCTTCATTCTCTTTTCTTAATTCTTTGATTTGCTCTTTATAATCTTGTACTTCTTTAGGTATGTTCACAATTGTACTTCTCATATCTCTGTTCTGGGCCATCCTCAGGGGGATCCCACTGTAGGGATCTTCCACAGGGTTGGTAGAGCTTGGCACGGGATTATCCTGCACCTTTCCCATGTTGTCTCTTCTTCATGTCTCTGGCATATGGGCTTCTCCTTGCCTGTATTCCAATGTGAATCTCAAATGCCTCTTCATTGTGTTGAAGGCTTGCTTTGTTTGCCTCCTTCAGATGCCTTCGGTGTTTGATTGATTTGTTTTTCTCCTTTACTCCTTGCTTATGGAGCGTTGACTTCTCTAAGCTCTTGGCTTTCTATTGGAAGTCCAACTCACTCCTCACTTTCTGTTCTGTGCTTCAGGTCGTCTTGGGAGATCCCCTGGAGTTTCTTTTTGCTATTGGTTTAGGGCTCTATTCCTTTGTGATCTCATAGAATACTTTGGGTTATTTCAAAGTTGTTGAGATAGTACATTTTAGAGAAACATCCATGGGCTGCTGAAATGAAATTTTACCCTTCAGTGTTTATGTGGAATATTTTGGAGATATCTGTTAGGTCCATGTGGTAAATGACGACATTTAGCTCCAATGCTTGTTTTGCTCTATTTTTTGGTAGGAAGAGGACTCTTGATGGCTTGTCCATTGGGGAAAGTGGGGTATTTAAATTACTATTTTTTGTGTGCTGGGTTATTCTCTGACTTAATTCCTAATAGTATTTGTTTTATTCTATTTAGTGCACTCATGTTTGGTGTGTAGAATTATATTCTCTTGGTGAATTGTCCCCTTGATCAAAAAGTAGTGACCTTCTTTATCTCTTCTGATTAGTGTTGGTTTGAAGGCTATTTACTCAGATTAGAATAATAAAGTCTGCTTATTTCTTGGTCCCATTTGCTTGAAAGATTTCTATTTTTTCCTTTCACTCTGCTGTAGGGTCTGGAACTCACTGACTCAATAAGACTAGCTGTCCAGGGAGCCCCAGGGACCCTTCTGTCTCTGCATCTCCAGTGCTGGAATAGCAGGTACAGTGCCAGGCCATTCCTTGTACACAGTGGTGGAATCCCAAACTCAGTAAACACTTTACTGACTGGGCCATCACCTAGACCCCAATCTCTTAATTAATTTTTGAACTGCAAATAATTTTGATATTCAAATTTTAACAATAAAAATGTAGAATTGTTGGAGTTGGCATCAAAATGGCTTTCCTATCATTAGATAGAAAATTAGGGGGCTGGAGAGGGGATTCAACGGTTAAGAGCACGGACTGCTCTTGCAGAGGACCCAGGTTCGATTCCCAGCACCCACATGGTGGCTAAGAACTGTCTTTAACTCCAGTTCCAGGGGAATCTGACACCCTCTGCTGACTTCCGAGGCATTGCACAACATGGGTGCACCAACCTACATACAGACAGTACATTCATACACATAAAAAATAAATAAATAAAAATAAAAAAGAAAATCATTACATTTTTCATTTATATCAGTAATAGCCAATATGTACTAAACAATGTAACACATGTGCAATAAAGAGAAGCTGATCCTCAAATTCTCATTATTTCTTTTTATTTTTTTATTGATGCTTTGTGCATTTCATACATCATTTTCCAATTCAGTTCAGGCATATTTCCCTTTCCCTTCCCCCTACACCCACCCCATCCCAGATCATGCATTTTGCCATAACTGTCCTGCATCTTTCACTCAGTATTTTTTTCATTTTTTAGCTATAAGTGATAATCCATAAGTACAAGCATCCTTCATATGAAACCAATTTGCAGGCTGTTGTGCCCAAACTCCAACAGCCCCACCATCAAGCGGGGGGTGAGGGGTTGTATGTTCAATCAAGTTGATCAAATGAGTGTCCAGACTATATTGCTATAGTTTCACCATTCACCCCAATTGCAGCCCTTACACTCTACCACGCTCCCTCTTTCGCAGATTGTTCCCTAGGCTTAGAAAAGGGGGACAGGTGGATGAGACGCAAAACAGTCCACTCTCTCTGGAGCTGTTGTCTTGGACTCTGGTCAATTCTGGCTGTTTCCTTTCATGGGCTACAGGAGCTCTGACATCAGCAATGGATTATTCTACCAGGGAGATGTTGATCAGGGGATCCAAGGCCCCACAAAAGGTAAAGGCTCCTTGCCTCTAAACTGGGATACCTGCAAGAAGAGAGGCGATAAGGCCCTGCTGCTGAAGACCTGACGTTAACATGGGAAAGATGTATTGAGACCACACATGCAAGTGTACAGATGGCCTCTGGAATACCAGAGAGTGTTACCAAAGGCCACTCAACCAATAAAGCAAATACGGGTCTCCTTGAGTCAAGCAAGACTCCACTGTCAGCACCAGCTACACCTCATCTGCCTGGAAATATTGTGTAGCAGAGGCAGCCATATGCCTGTATATCCCAAACCTAATTGGGTATTGGCTCTCTCCTTGGAGGAATAACCCATGGCTGATGCCACAAGCTTACATCCTCTACAGGTTAGGAGATGTTATAAGCCACAGTAAGACCCTGTCATATTTAACAGGGAAAAATGTAATTCATGGATTAACATATCATCCAAACATATGTGTCTATACCAAATTAACCTACCATAACTATTAGTGCTGTTTAAATACCTATATATCTAATTGCTTGTGCTTCGTTAATAGGATTGAAAGGTTATTCCTGGACAAACTGTCAGCTCATTATTTCTTTTTAAAAAATATTTTATTATTTTTATTTTATGCGTATGAGTGAATTGCCTACATGTATGTAAATATACCTGTATCATGCAATGCCTAAGGAGGTCAGAAAGGAGTATTGGATTCCCTTGGAACTGGAGTTACAAACACCTGTTGGCTGCCACGTGGGTTCTGGGAATCAAAACCAGGTCCTTTTCAAGAGCAGCCAGGGTTCTCAATTGCTGAGCCATCTTTCAATCTTGCTGGGATCACAGGCCTGTCAGCTGAAGTTCTTCCCATAGAGATGTAAGAGGTAAGGAGCAGACCTCCGAAAGGCATGGGTGTATTTCAAGTTTCTGGAGCCAGGTATGGTGGGCATGTCTTTAATCCCAGCTCTCCAGAGGCAGAGGCAGGTAGATCTCTGTGAATTCAAGGCCATTCTGATCTACATAGTGAGTTCCAGACCAGCTAGGGCTACAGAGAGACCCTGTGTCAAAAAGACCAAAAAACAAAAATAAATAAGCTTCCCATTGGCCAAGTCCAGACTCAAAGGGAAGGAGCTACAGTGTCACTGGCAAAGGGCAAAACATTGGAGCAACTGTGGAAGAAGGGTCAGGATGAAGAGAGAGATGGTTGGAAGAGTGAAAATGCATGATGCAAACTAGATACAATCATTATAATCATTAATTCACAATGGCTGTAATTATCTCTGGCAGGCCCAGATAGACTGGCCATATCAATAATAAATCAAGAAAAAAGAAAGGTCTGGGCCCTACCCTTTTCCTCTGAACTATTAGCTATTGATTGGGAGAGAGGGTACACCCTCCTTAGTTATGTAGCCACTGCCAATCCCACCAGGCTCCAACAAATAGCTCTAATCCCTAGCAAACCTGAGTTCATTTGAGTCAAAAACAAAATGAATAGATATGAATGAGACAAAGAAAGAAATCTATGTACAAGAGGGTGGATGACAAGAATCATAAGACAGTGGGATATGAGAGTGGTCAGTATGCATTATATACATGGGAAGAACAAATTTCATAAAAGTACAGGACCAATGAAAATCAGGAAAAAAATTTCATTCAAACTTACAAACAAAACCTTTTGATTAATATAAAATCTATACTCTTAGTTTTCAAATCTATATGACCATTCAATAAAATATTTTCTTAACTGTGCCCTATGAAAATATTCTGTTGAATTTCATCTTTTGACATTTCCAATACAGTAGCATTTTTATTCATAATATAAAGCTTAATGGAATGTCAGACATGTTTTTAAAAAAATAGGACAATAATTCAACCTACAATAAATATGAACAGACCAAAGAACATTAAGTTTTTTAAAAGTCCTAAATTAAAGTCCACAAAATGAGAAGAAAGCTTGTCAAGAAGAGAGAACCAGTCAGGGAGTGCCCTGAGGAGGGAGAGAGAGGCATCTTCAGAACCAGTTCATTTGGCCAGCTGAGGACAAAGATTTGTGTTATAACCTCATTAAATATTAAGTCCCAGCCCTCTTGTCCAGGCAAGGGAGTCTGGGTACCACTAATCTCAACAGAACTCCATCTGAGCTCTAGTGTGAGGGTGAAGAATGGGACACAATGTGGAATAAACAGAAAGATTTTCTTTTTTTATTTATTTTTATTGATGCTTTGTGTATTTCATACATCATTTTACAATTCAGTTCAGGCATATTTCCCTTTCCCTTCCCCCCCACCCCATCCTAGATCATGCATTCTGCCATAACTGTCTTGCTTCTTTCTCTCAGTTTTTTTTCATTTTTTAGCAATAAGTGATAATTCATGAGTACAAGCATCCTTCATGTAAAACCAATTTGCAGGCTGTTGTGCCCAAACCCCCACAGCCCCACCATCCAGCAGGCAGGGGAGGGGGGCCTGTATGTTCAATCAAGTTGATCAAATGAGTGTCCAGACTATATTGCTGTAGTTTCACCATTCACCCCAATTACAGCCCTTACATTCTACCATGCCCCCTCTTCCACAGATTGTTCCCTAGGCTTAGAAAAGGGGCACAGGTGGATGAGAAGCAAAACAGTCTACTTTCTCTGGAGCTGTTGTCTTGGACTCTGGTCAATTCTGGCTGTTTCCTTTCATGGGCTGACAGTTTGTCCAGGAATAACCTTTCAATCCTACTAATGAAGCACAAGCAATTAGACATATAGGTATTTAAACAGTACTAATAGTTATGGTAGGTTACTTTGGTATAGACACATATGTTTGGATGGTATGTTAATCTATGAATTACATTTTTTTCCTGTTAAATATGACAGGGTCTTACTGTGGCTTATAACATCTCCTAACCTGTAGAGGATGTAAGCTTGTGGCATCAGCCATGGTTTATTCCTCCAAGGAGAGAGCCAATAGCCAATTAGATTTGGGATATACAGGCATATGGCTGCCTCTGCTGCACAGTATTTCCAGGCAGGTGAGGTGTAATTGGTGCTGACGGTGGAGTCTTGCTTGACTCAAGGAGTCCCATATTTGCTTTATTGGTTGAGTGGCCTTTGGTAACACTCTCTGGTATTCCAGAGGCCATCTGTACACTTGCATGTGTGATCTCAATACATCTTTCCCATGTTAACGTCAGGTCTTTGGCAGCAGGGCCTTATCGCCTCTCTTCTTGCAGGTATCCCAGTTTAGAGGCAAGGAGCCTTTACCTTTTGTGGGGCCTTGGATCCCCTGGCCAACATCTCCTTAGTAGAATAATCCATTGCTTATGTCAGAGCTCCTGTATTAATATATTTTGCTTAAGTGCATAGCTTAAGGAGTTTAGTATTATATTTGGTTCTGAATAGAGAATAACCCTTTTCACAGTTCCTATGTCTATTAGTCAATTAAAGAAGGCAGTTTTACCGGTTTTATAAGAGATTACCTCTATAATAGTTGTCTCCAATTTACAGTTGGAGAATGACCTCATCATCATCATATTTCTCCTTGTTCTATGGGGGGAGGAGGCAAGAAAGTCTCTCGTATTAAAATCTTTGTGGCACCTATAAGGTAAGTTTCGTTAGGACTCATTATAAATACTTGTTACAACTAGGATCCACAGAGGGGTTCGATGTTTGTAGCAATCTGAGGCTTTTCTTCCTTTCAATGTTCAGATGGGTCAACCTTTCAGTTGGCACTTTCTGGTACATCCTACTCAATACAAAGCTGTATCTTTTCTTTCTCAGCCATTAAGTTGGCGACATTTTGACCTGTTGGAACATACAAATCTTTTCCCATAGTTAGTTTTAAGATTTGAATTGCAAGGTTTTTGACGAAAAGCTTTCATGTCTATTTGTATCCCCCCCTTTTTTTAACCCATGAGTCTCCAGAAGACAGTTGTATTATACATAATTATAGGGTGGAATCAAGGCACAGATTTCATCAAATTCACCCATGCTGTTTTGGGTGACTATATATGATTAACTTGGGAAGCAAACTTAATTTTTACATTAAATCATCTTATAGGTGAAAGAGAATGCTACAAGGTGACACTGTACAACAGAGAAATTATAGAGAACATTTGTATGTGCCAATCCCAAAGTTATTGTTCTACAGATTTTATGTAAAACAAATGTGGACAACAGTGATTTATATCTCCATTTAACTCACCTGCATTACTGTTTTTATCAGAGCCTGTAAACCAATGTTGTTTAATATACACATATTTACTTTTACTAAGTCCTGAAACACCATGCATCCTGTAGACAGTGTCTGGGCAAAACTGGATACTTGTTGAACTCACATCAATTAAATACGCATTAATCGAATATACACCTGTGTCCCTCTCCCGCCCCTCCCCCCTTCCCAATTCGCCATTTCAGTCCATTTTCTGATGCGGTCTTTCTGTTGTTGTTCTTTTACTATGCATCCCTCTCCATGAGAAATATTTATATCTGGGTTATTGGTACTAGCATCCACATATGAGGGCCAGAAAGCTTTTCTGAGGACGGGTGCAAAAGCACTCTTTTCTCAGATCTTGAAAGTTGTATTGCAAGTGCTTCTCAGGTTCTGTCAGGACCACTAAAATAAAATCCTTCCCTTGTCCATATGTCTATAATTCCATCCATTTCTGATCTGCCCTACTTTTCTAGAACTCCATCTGCAAGTGCATGAAAGGAAGGGGTGAACAAGAGATAAACAGGGAAGATAGAGAATCCATGATGACATTCATGCATATCATGGGTAATGTATAGCAGAGAAACCCAGGATGGCATCAATGCCACACTCTGATGCTGGTACCTATTGTCACACAACGGGTGGTCAAGCCACAAGGAATATCCATAGAAACAAGGAGTGATCATATGTCAGTCTTTCCACCTTGATGAGTAGAGTGGTGTGCACATCAGATAGTAACAAGGGTCCTAGATGGAGTCTGAATCTCACCATAAGAACATGTCCCAGCCCCCACTACCTCAGCAGCTGTTAGGATATTTGAAGATTACTTTGATTAGCCTCCATAACCTTCAGTTTCCTCATATGACAAATGGTAACAGTAACACCCACCCTCAACCTTCCTGAAACAACTAGAGATCTTGTGGCTGAGTGGTATGCTTGGTGTTCAAGCACAGAAGTTCACAAATAGTAGACTTCATCGTGTGGACTACTGTTATGACTGTTTACTAGTGGTATATAATAAGTGTTAGCTGGAAAACTGGTGAAATCCTATCCCTCTCCATCCTGCATCCTTTCCCAGATTGTTGCATCAATACAAGTCAAGTCTTTGAATAATAATGATTTTGTAAGAATACACAAAATTGGTTTCAACAAACCAAAATAATTGCAGTGCTCATTCTGATAGTCTTTGAGCATACATAATTGAAAGTAAAGATTTTTCAAACATCTGATTTAGTCTCTGGGAAATCTACATTTTAATCCCTTCTGGGTTATTCCCAGGCAGATGGTCTATAGGGGGGAAATGAAAACTACATAAACCATGGTCTTTTGTGTGTAAAAAATAAGAAAATGTTTTAAAATATTTCAACAGTTCTACAGTGAACTCTGTGGATTAACATTTCTTTTTTTAATTTTATTTATTTATGTGTATAAATGTACTGTCTGCATGTAGGTTTGTGCACCCTGTCTTGCAATGCCTTGGAGGTCAGAAGAGGGCGTCGGATTCCTCTGGAACTGGAGTTCTCCTGGAATTGGAGTTACAGCCGCCATGTGGGTGCTGGGGATCGAACCCGGGTCCTCTGCAAGAGCAGTCAGTGCTCTTAACCGCTAGGCCATCTCTCCAGCCCCTATTTTCTTTTTTAATATATTTATTATTTCATTTTATGTGTGTAAGTATATTGCCTGCATGTGTATAAGTACACCCATGCCATACAATCCCAATGCCTGTGAAGTCAGAAGACAGCATCAGATCCCCTGTAACTGCAGTTACAAATGGTTGTTAGCTGATATGTGGGTACTGGGAATTGAACCCAGGTCCTCTGCAAAAGCAGCCAGAGCTCTTAATTGCTGGGCCATCTCTCCAGCCCCTATCCTTATTACTTTCAAGTCAGGGTCTCTTTAAGTAGCCCAGGCTGGCCATGAGTTTTCAGCCTCATGAGTGATGAGATTATAAATTTGTACTTCCCTACCCTGAAGCCTCGTGGGTGCTGGGATCATAGATGTGGACCCCCTATCCTACTAAGGAGGTCTTCTTAGTTCTCTCTGCAAATCAGTGATATTCAGAAAAAGTGTCCAGGTTGATGATGAGGAAGAATACAGACTTTCAAATTTCTTTCCAATAATTCTAGGCTGCTACTATGAATTTTCTCATGATATAACCAGAAGACATTTTAAATTGTACCTTTTCTTTTACCTGGAGTGTTATGGACTCAATATGTAGCACAGATGCCTTCAAGCTGACTAGAAGCTACACAAAGATTCTGAGAAAGACCCCAGAAATGACAGTACCATTTCCAGCAACCTCATTGCAGGATTTCCTGGAATGTGATTGGTGGACACAAAATCAGGACTCAAGAGGACACCCTGTCACTCATACCAAACTAGAGCTTCTGGTACAACCCAGTCATACATAGTAGCAGGTAGCATTTGCTGCCTGAATAACTTTCTAATTTCTTCATGTGTTGGTATCATAACTAAAGGCAATATTTACACATTTTTATAATATGATGACAAATTTGGATCATTGGTTTAATTTAGATTCCTGTTTAAATAGAAAGCCAGTAACAACTAGTTTGAATGAGCGGATGAAACTAATTATTATTTAATGAATCATTTTAGTAAAGAATCATTTGAAACACAAGTCTTTGGTGACATTAAAAAATATTCATGAAACCACTGTACTACATCAAACTACCTCATGCTACAATTCACAATTTAGGTTCCTTGAACTGCAATTTAAAAATTCCCCAAGTGAACATATTTCTGAGAGAGAAGAGCTTCCCAGCACTACTGTTTGGGTGGAATTTGATTCCAACTCCAAATGAAGAAGACATGTTTTTCAATTGGAAGACCCAAATTTTGAAACATGTTGCTTCACAACTTAAGTTAAATATATCCAGCCAATCTGGATGTAACAGACACTTAAATGCATCATAAAAGAATCATTATGGGAATTCCTCATCCTTATAGCCTCACATTCTAGGGTACCCTTGTCAGACCATCAGCTCCACAGTGAAGCATATTACCCCTATTTCCTCTCTCCGTGGGCTTTCATATTTCAGTCTAGTTCAGACTTCTCCCCTGGAAAGCCACTGGTTTGTCTAATCTTGCTTTCTCATTGGATTCATTTAAAATAAAACATGCAGCATGAGACTGTGCCATCAGAAATAAAGGGACCAAGGAAAGCAAAGCAAAGGAAATCAGGTTGCTTGGCCTGTGTAATCTAAAGTCTGTGTATAATGTGGGAAATGGATGTTGCTATCAACATATTGAACATCAGGAGGCGTTACCCAGTGTAGCTGCTTAATTCTCTAGCACCACATTCTTCAGAATAAAACTGCATATTTTGACAAAACTTGTGTACATACTGGTATTTTCATTGTTTAAAACACATTTTAAGCATTTTCATCCCATTTTAATTCAATTTCTCATCATTCAGATAAGCCCCCCCTTCTGAGTCTCATTAACCAGCTACTGAGGATTGTCCCCCAAGTACCTATCTCAAGGTGCATCACCTCTCAAGTATGGGCCAATGCACTGTAGGTGCCTACAGTGCTCCACACTCCGAGCTCAGAGCTGGAGCTGAAACTGCATTCCGTGCATGCATGGAGTCAGTTAGCCTCAGTTGTCAACTTGCCTCCCGTCGAAAGAGGGGACCTCAGCTGAAGAAGTTCCTCCATCGGACTGGCCTGTGGCTATGTCTCTGGGGCATTTCCATGATCGCGAACTGCTGTAGAAGGGCCCAGGGTGCCATGGGCAATAGTCAACTGCCATTCTCTGTGACCCACCTGTCTTATGGATGGGCCAAATAGCAGACTCAAAAGGAGATGTGGTAGGAACCTCCACCCCTGAGTCTTTCAAATCCTTGATGTTGGGACTAATCTCTGCATTCCCTCCAGGGATGCAAGATGGTTTTTGCTTCACTATTTTCCCAGGTAGAGGCAACTTCGATGGTTTCAATTTGGCCTTTCCAACCACAATAGCCCTTACTCAACAGGTCAGGAGGCCAATGACTTAGTCTTAAATTGACTCTGCCAACTTAAGAATATCTATTCTAATTATACATTCTAGAACTGGGAAATAACCACAAGATGAGTTTGGGAACATACTGGGCCCACTGTGTCAGACATCAGCCAAAACTCTATTTATCACCTTACCTTCATAGATCCCTACTTTAACTGGAGGGTGATGATACTTTATAGGGTCTCCCAGAATCAGTGTCAACTCAGAACCAGTACCCGGTAGGCCTTGGAAAGTCTGATTAGTTCCTTTTCCCCAAAGTATTCTCGCCCTAGGAAAAGGCCACAGATCCCTCTGGAGAAGGATGGGAGAAAGGCTAGCAGTATACTCTTAGATATTGTGACAAGGTCCTTCCTCAAGGGAACCTGCCTTTCTTTCATTCAAGGGAATTTAAGTCTGTATACTGGCTCAAGTCTAGAAATTGGCTGATTGGCTGGGATTCCCTTTTGCTACAATCCAATGTAGATTTTTTGTCATCTGTTCTAGAGCTTTTTCTTATACAAATAAAACCTTAGTAGGCTTCCTATGTATTTGGTCCCTGGAAACCCCGTGACTAATTAGCTAGTACCAAAGGTCCATTCGGGTCACCATTGCTGGCACTGTTCTGCCTTCACTGCCCATTGTGATCACCATTCCATGCTCACCTTGCCTTTGGCAATTCAGTGCTGCCACCTGACCCCTACTCCAAGGTCCAGTTACACCCATCACAACTCATGCAGCATCTCCAAATCTAAGATCTGGTACAAGGAACGAGCAAAAACAAAGCTGTCAAGTGTGCCTCTCTCACCATTTTACATCTTATAACATCAATGTCCTCTGGACCCTCCTATTGTGGAAGATTCAGTTTTACACAGCAAATCCAATCAAGCTTTCCAATTCGGTTTTACACAGCAAATCCACTCAAGCTTTCCAGTTTGCCCGAGCCTTAAAATTCTTTCATCAACACTAAGCCATGGGATATGGGTCATTTCCTGTTCTTTCTCAGTAGCAAGCTTTTGAAAAATACTTCAGCCGACCAATCAAATAAACTTTGGGCACCTTCTTTAACTGCATGAGCATCCATATTAAACCTAGAATCTCTTCTCAGTGGCCCCATACAGATAAACTCAGCCCATTTCTTTTTTGCATATCATTATTTATTTAGATGTTCAAGCTCTCACACTAAGTTTTTATAAGCTGGTGAACACTGACAAATTAATTCTCCCATAGAACTATAGCCACACATTCCCAGATAGTATAAATATATGGTTGAGCTAACATTAATACACATCACCATTTAATTGATTACATAATAAAACAAATTATCAAGTATCCAATTATTAAGTTACATAACACAAAAGGCATATAAAATATTAGATTATCAGGCAGGGCGAGGTGGTGCACACCTTTAATCCTAGCACTCGGGAAGCAGAGGCAGGAGGGTCTTTATGAGTTCAAGGCCAGCCTGGTCTACAGAGTGAGTTCCAGGACAGCTGGGGCTACAGGGAGACCCTCTCAAAAAGACCAAAAAAAAAAAAAATAGATATCTGCTGTTTGTTAGCAGAACCCACTTTTTTGCAAAAGAGGTTAGGGGAAAAAGGGAGAAAAATCATAATTCAAACAAAAAGTTGGAAAACAATTTCTGAAAGATATGAAAAAAACAAGAATTTCAGAAATTTTGATTAAGAATTTAGCTATAACAATGCATTTCGGGGGGCTGGAGAGATGACCTAGCAGTTAAGAGCACCAACTGCTCTTGCAGAGGACCCGTGTTCGATCCCCAGCACCCACATGGCAGCTGAGAACCGTCTGTAACTCCAATTCCAGGAGAGCTCCAGTTCCAGGGGAATCCAATGCCCTCTTATGACCTCTGTGGCATTTTATGATATGGGTGCACAGACCTACATGCAGACAGTACATTCATACAAATTAATTAATTAATTAATTAATGCATTTCTATCTTTTAAAATATTTGCTAAATTAAAGAGCATCTTCTACATGTTCTGCACAAGACAAAGGCAATATTTTACTAAAAATACTTAATAGCCCCTCCCATTCTTTGTTCAGGCCCTCCCTGTTAAGCTGCACCTCTGAGTACAAACATTAAATTAACTATAAGGATTTTTGTCTGGAGATGTTATTAAAGATCATGTGCTTCCATAACAATGTAGATTTTAAAAATAGAGGTTTCCCATAACAGCACATAATACATAGAAAAAACATTAATCACTGTAAGACCTAGTTACAAGAAAAAAACATCAAAGCAAACCTGATGTGGACTAGTATGAATGTGGGAGAGGTAAACATAGAGTGATCGGGTGAATAAACAGAGAGGCCCTACAGTGTTTGAAATGACTTAAGGATAAACCATGGAAGGTCTAGATAAGTGTTCTTAGTTCCTGGGATTTTGGTTTTATGTGATAGCTAAAAATATACAAGTTTTTGTGCTGGGTATTTTGGCACCTAATTGTTCTAAATCCTTTATATTTTTTGATAAGATTCTGGCATATGAATATATTTATTTTTTTATGTGTATGAGTGTACTGTCTGCATGTAGGTTGGTGCACTCATGTCATGCAATGCTGTGGATGTCAGAAGAGGGCGTTGGATTCCCCTGGAACTGGAGTTAAAGACAGTTCTTAGCCACCATGTGGGTGCTGGGAATTGAACCTGGGTCCTCTGTAAGAGCAGTCAGTGCTCTTAACCACTGAGACATCTCTCCAGCCCTGAGGAATATATTTAAAGACACAACTCAATACCACAGAATTTTGGGAAAGGTCAATTGGTACATATAATAAGCACATTTTAATTGCTGACCAGCAAAAATCTTTTGCTAAGTGTCCAAATAGGACAATCATAACCTAAACATAGAGGTTGCAATTTTGTCAGGCTTGTGGCCTGGTAAAACTGGTTCTCAATATTCCTGTAGAAGCTTCATTAGAGTTATTCATCAGAGCAACGTGCACCGAGGTTGACCCCATCCAGGTCTGAGCTCTTGTAAAATGCTCTGCAGGTTTCAACATGTCTGTGTCCAGGTTGTCCATTCTTATGGGGGCTTCTTGGTGGAGTAGTAATGAATTTCTACAGCTCACTTGTCTGCATAGAGGTCATGCTGTGCCTGGCAGTACTCTTCACTGCCCTTCAGAAACTCCATAAATGTGTGACCAAGAACACCACAGAACTGAGGAATATGTCTACTCATTGAAGATTGTGGCCTAACCTCAGAGATGCTCCACTTGGGCTGCTCACTGCATGGTTGTCTGGTGCCCCTGCCACCTATATCACAGCCACCTGCCCTGCCAGTTTCAACTTAGTAACTATAGGTTTCCTTGAGCTGGAGAGCCTGTCCAGATACCACTAAATCTATGAAAGAAATACATCCTTTCAGTTCTGTTTCTCTAGAACCACTCCTGGTACCACAATCTGTATTAGTCAGGGTTCTCTAAAGAAACAGAAGTTTAGCTCACAGGATAAACTCCAAGTAGTCCAACAATGGTTGCACCACACTGGAAAGGATGAGAATCCGGTCCTTGATCAGTCCATGAGGCTGGATATCTGTAGACCCAATCTGACACTAAAGGGCTGGAGATTCCTGGAGGTTTGCTAGTCTTAAGTCTACACTGGAATCTGAAGGAGTTCATTCTACTATCATCAAAGGAACATCACAGCAACAAGATGAACTCCCCAGTGAAAGGGAAGGCAAGCACAAGCAGGCAAAAAGCAAAAGTTCCCTTCTGTCATGACCTTTTATTCCGCCTTTATCAGAAGGTAATGCCCACACTTAGGGTGGGTCCTCCAGCTTCAAATCATCTGATCCAGAAAGCCTCTCTCATTTCAGTTAATCCCAAATCCAGTCAAGTTGACACCTAGGATTAGCCATCATAGTATTGATCCCCCAAAACAAAGACTAACAGAAAAGAATTGACAGGCTTTCTGAGTGACTTGATCAGACCCTTGGGTAGTGAAGGCTTCCTCTCCCTTCTCGAAGGATTATCACTGTCTGAGGTGAAAGGCATGGTCCCAGAATCTTATTCTCTAATATTACACAGTTCTGGTATCCTTGAGTTCCTGGTAAGGAAGTCTTTGAGTCAGAGTTTCTTGATGGCACCTTCACTGATGTTCTGTATTGAATAATTGTTTGTTGCAGGGTCTGTCCTGGACATTAAAGGTTGTTTGTTAGTTTCTCTGACCTTTATCTGTTGGGCATCAGCAGCGTCCCCTGACCCTGTACATTGTATCAACCACAGTTTCTCTCTCTGTGAGGTACCCAGAGCACTACCTAGGAATTCTGTCACTAACCTGACCTTGTTCAAGCATCTGCCCTTTCATAACCCTGGAGAGGGGTTATGGAAAGGTTATGAAAGCCAGGAAAATGGGGTCTTCTGAGAAGACAGCAGCTGTAGTGGAGGTGACAGGAGAGAGGGATACTAGAGCAGAGTGATTCACTAGCTGAGCAGGACATGACAGACACAGTCACAGGGAGACGGATCTCCGTTCCAGTTTGGGTCAATTCCTTATAGATTCTAGCAGGAAAGCAAAACAAATAAGCTTTTTATCTGGTTCAAATGGAGTCTTGTGACTCTTCCATGGCTAAGTGCTCACACCTTCCAGTGCATGTTGTATGATTTTCCAAACTCCAATTCTCTTAAATGGAGTATTTATGATTTCTCCTTCTCCCCAAATCAGTGTTCCAAGTACATTTATTGATGCACAGCGATTTATACATATTTATGGGGTACAATGATAATTTGATACATATTTCCAATTAAAGTAATTAGCCTTTTCAACTCCCTGACCATTTATAATTTCTGTATGTAAGCAACTTTCAAACACTTATGGTTCTTTACAAAATGTGAAATAAATCATTGTAAATTATAATTACTCCACCCAAGCACATAAAAAAAAAAAACTATATAGAGAGTCCACTTGTTCCGGGTGTAACACAAGAATAAATACATGTATTAAGCTTGCGTTGTGACAGGTGCTGAAGTAAGCAGTTAGCACTCACCCTACCCAGCCCGCAATGATCCCTGAAGCAGACACTGTTGCTGTTCCCATCTTATAGAAGGAAAATCATCTTAGAAAGGCTAAGTGGCTGGCTCAAATCAGACAGCCAATTGGCAAGCAAGGCTGCCCAATACTCAAGTTCATCTGTGAACAAATGCTACATGTTATTCTGCAAAAGTCTGAGTGGAGAGTCAGGAAAGACAACTGAAGTATTGCTCATCCTTTCCCTTTTCTCTGGGTATGTCCATCCTATCCATAACCCACTCTTCATACCTACACACACACACACACACACACACACACATACACTTTGGGGGAATGCAAAGAAAATTTCACTGATGTATTCTTCAAAAGTATATTGCTAATAAGTAGAGACAGTCAATTAAGTCAAAACTAAACACTGCAGAGGGTAGATGAGGGTTAATCAGTTTCCATTCGTATTTAATTATGGCCCATTTCAGGTGATCTTTCTAAACAGAAGGGCAAGTGTGGGCTCGATAATTGCTCTGAAATGCACTGCCTGGGGGACAGAATAAATCAGGGAGAATTTGTTCATAGAAAACTGGAAAATGACACGGGTGCACAAACTTGCATGCAGACAGTACATTCATAGACATACAGAAATAAATAAAATTAAAAAAAAAAAAAGAAAACTGGAAAAAGTAGTTGCATACCCTAGGTGTTTCAGAGTGTTACAAAGAACCTCCAACACAGAAGAATCCAGGTCTTTTCAACCTCAGGGAGCCCAGAACATTTTGAGCCTTGGGATAGCGTCCACAGTGATTTTCCAGCTTCTCAGGAAGACCTGAGAACAAAGAACACACAGGACAAGGAGACTCAGCTGCTGCTTCTAGTTTCCTCCCAACAGTCTGATTCTTTTAGTCATCTTCTTGTTCTTGCTCTTCTGACTCTAGATTAGTGGGTTAGGATCCTGTGCCTACTGGACCCTTCATAGGCTACAGCCCTAGTGTTTAGAGACTGAGTACTAGTGTCAATGGCATCTCTCAAGCCTGCTAAGTCTTATCTGAGGAGCTCTTGAGCACTTCTCTTGACCACTTCAATCCAGCCTGGTTGGGATGTGCTGTGTGCAGATCAGCATCTGTCTGCAGGGAAGAGGCTGGGCAAGGGCAGGGTCTCACCACCTGACATCATTTCCCTGCTTCGACACCGGTGCTGGATAGCCTCTGTTGTCAACTTGACACACCTGAGAAGAGAGAACCTCATTTGGGGAAATTCCTTTTTCATGCTGGCCTGTGAACATATCTGCGAGGTATTTTCTTTATGACTGAGTGATGTGGATGGGCCCCAGACACAATGGGCCTTGCCAACCCTGGGAAAGTGGTTCTGGGTTATCTAAGAAAGCAGGCTGAGCCCAAGCCAGGGAAGGAGGCCAGTAACCAGCACTCCCCCACGGTCTGTGGGTCTGTGCTTCAGCTCCTGCCTCCATGTTTCTGTCCTGCCTTGAATTCCTACCTTGGCTTCCCTTCATGATGGACTGTGAGCTGTCTTCCAGATTAACTGTTTCTGTCCAAGTTGATTTTGGACAGTGTTTTATACAGCAGTAGAAAGCTCAGTAGGACAACACCATTCTTCACATGTTTAACTGCCCTTCCTTTTACCATCATCTTGGACTCTATTTACACACAACATCATCTTGTCATTTCCCTGGGTGCACTTTTTCCACTGCTCCCCAACCTTGGCCAATGGTGAAGATGAGGTTCCTGTAAACACTAATGGCCAAGATAAATTGTTTTGAGTTTGTTTTCAGTCTCATCAGAAACACAGAGCCACAACAGCACAGTCCTAGACCTACCCAACAGCAGAACAAGGGGGCCCCTTCCAACAATATTCCATTACACCAGGATGTTGCCAGTCCTATACAAAACATGCAAACAATTGCTGAACATAGCAAAGACTAGATCATAATCAAACTTTGAAAAATAATCTTCCTGAGGAGCAAAACAACTTCTGATTTTCTACCCATAACAACTCTGTGACTACCACCACCAGCCATCAAAGGACAGGCATGAAGCCCCGTGCCCCAGCATGCTCATCCAAATCCATGACTCTCCTGGGACAGGAAAGCAAAGTGCAGCATGATGAGAAGTGCCTGGTTCTGAGCGAGAGCATGAGGAGAGGGTTGCATGTCACGGAGACCATCATCACATGACTAACTCTGTTGCCTTTGGATTTTAGGGGTGGGAGAACCCTGGGAGCTTTTGTGGGAGGTTCACCAGAGCTGTACCAATGGCTTCCTCGAGAGGTATGCCTGTCCGCAGACAATGGCACCCCATGTGTGGTTCCTCCAAGCTGTTCCTTGGGGAAACAGTCTAAATGTCAGTTCACTAGCAGTATTTTAAAGAAATCATATCACTTTTTATTATACCATATACTTGAAAAAATGAAAAATATTTAGTTCTCCATCAAACACTGGCCTTTTTTGTCCAGAAACGAAAATGACCCATGAAGCCTTACAACCATAGAAAATGTGTATCCCCTGTGCCAAGAACTTAGAAGGAGCTTCTAAAAGAGGTTTCACAAAAATGCTTTCATGGTGACAACAGCAGTTGCCACAAGTCTGCAGTCTCTTGAGGTAAATATTTTGAAGGTGTCAGTTTAAGTTTGGAAGTGTAACACCTAGCCTGGGTCTTGTTTGATTGATTGCTTTTCACTTAGGCAGCACTTGCATTATTTATTCATCTTCCTAACACTTTGTTTCAGGAAGAGTTTCAAGCCATGTCTAAGGAGGCACAAAAATGCAACAGAGAACAAAACTGACAGGTGAGGTGAAAAAAAAATGAACATAAGAAACACTGTAAGACTCTAAACAGAAAGCAGGAATAAGTCCAACATGGCCCCCAGGGTGGGAACCAGTGACCCACAGCATGGGTCAGCATCAGTGGGAAACGGAAAGCAGGTTACATGCACAATGCACAGGGCTCAGAAGAAAGGTGGGAAACCAGCTGCTTGGAAAGAATGATGTCATTCTCTGTTCTGCTTTTTCCACCTGCTCCCAGGCAGGGCCAGGCAAGCTTATCCTCAGAAAATGGTTTGTATCAATTCTTCCCCAGGACTGAACAAATGAGACTCCACAGGCTACTCTACTGTTGAATCCTTCCCTGGGGGATGTCTGCACCACTCACAGCTTCTAAAACACTGAGGCATGTGTGCAGGAAGTCTGCTTGTAGCACAGTACAAGGCCAGGCCCAGCGTGGTGCTACACACCGTAATTCCAGCACTCAGATTGGGTTGGAATGGGAAACCCTCAGTAAACCTTGAACAATGTAGTTTTTCTACTCAAAGTAAGAGCTGCTAGGAGAGATTCAGTGCCAGATGAGCCTATGGAGGAAGAAGAGGGTATGGTACACCAGAGGAAAAAGGGGACACCCTGGAAGATGCTAAGTGTGAGGCTAGCCTGGACTACATAGCAATAGCATTCCTCAAGAAACCAATGACTACTGCTAACAGTAAACTAATAATATTAATAATAATGATAATTAAATGAGGAATATCTAACTTTGAATAGCAGTAAGTTACTGTTCTACTTTGTCTTCCATTGCTGTGACAAAACACTCTGACCAACACCAACTTGGGGAGGAAAGGGTTTATTTGGCTCACATCTCCTAGGTCACAGTTCATCACTCAGGGAGCCCAAGGCAGGAACTCAGGGCAGGACCCTGGAGGCAGGAGCTGAAGCACAGGCCATGGAGGAATTCTGTTCACTGGCTTTCTCTCCTGGCTCATGCCCAGTCTGCCTTCTTATACCGTACACAACCACCTGCCCAGGGTGGCACTACTCATTGTGGGCTGGGCCCTCCCACACTGCTCAACCATCAAGACAATACTCCACAGATGTGGCCACAGGCCAATCCAATGGAGCCAATTCCCCAATTGAGGCTCCCTCAACCCAGGTGTGTCAAGTTGACACTAAAGCTATCCAGCACAGTTACTAAGAACAAATATTTGCAAATATTTGGTAAAGTCTTTTGATTGGGTAGTGGTTGAATCGGGTTAGTAAATAATAAGTGGCCAAAGTTTGAGAAGGTCACCCAAAAATTTCTTTATCATAGAATGGGTGTAGAGTCTCCTCCTGTTCACCAAGAAATGTATTCAACTTGGCCTTGTGAGAGGGTGCAGTCTTAACATGTTTCTCTGAAGATTCCATCTGTACTCACACATGTGTTCAAAGAGGCTGAATGGGAATTACTGCACATTTCATAGGAGAATGGGAAACTAGAAAGGGCACGCACGAACCTCCTTCAACAGGTAATGGGCAAAACAAGAGCTGGCATGGCCTACTGCACACCACACAGAGAATAACAGAAGAATGAAACTGACTGGGAGCCTGGGAAGGGGCCTGAGGATTCCCATGTATCAACTCTGTGTGTGATGGGGAATGTCCCCAGGTCCCCTGGCTTCCCCTAATGTGGCACCTCACACAGTGGTTCTGGGCTTTCCCTCCTTTTCCTCTCCTTGAGGCTCTTAATTTGATCAGAAAACCTACCTGCTCACAGTTTAGGCTGATCCCCATTCCAATCTAATTTGAGGTAACTATGTCAACTTTTTCTTGTAGTATGTGTTATCACTTTCCCAGCATTGTTATAAAGTTGGTTTCAAATACTGTGGTTTATGTCATTTCTAGGCATTTGGTGGGAATGTGTTTGGTGCTCTCTCTTCATCTGCATGGTACAAAGCAGGCCTCCAGGCTGATAGAGCAGATCACTGCAAGGAGCATTTCCATCCTTCTAATACTGTTTTTTCTAACAAGTGAGCAGGCATTCTCCCTGCATGTTCCCTCCATAGACTGTTATAATTCTGTTCATGTATGTATTTGTTCATCCTCTGCTCCTAGAGCAAAACACCTGAGGCTGGGTGTTTTATAAAGAAGAGAGATATATTTACTTCACAGGCTTAAAGTCAGGATCCTCTGACCTGATGCATTTAGTCTCTGAGGGGCTCCCTCCAAATCCTGGCTATGTTATGACTCATGGAGGAACAAGAACGTTACATGCAGAGGGAGAAGGAGCCAAGTGCAGAGGGGTTGGGAATAGAGGGTCTTTGTGGAAAAAAAATGCACCCTGAAGAGAGATCATTCATTTCCTTTAAGTATATATCCCTCCAGGCAGGTCCTGCTTCCTAAAGGCTTCTCTGCCTCTCAACACTGCCACTCGAGCTTTCCTGTACATGGACATCTGAGGCAAGTACAAACCATATGTGAGCCACAGGCCACAGCTCTCAAACACATTTTACTATATTTTCCTAAGCTTTTGCAGCTCCTGTGGCTGGATCTGCCCTTTAATTACCATTTCTAGCTAGTCCCTGTTGGTATATTAGAAAAGCTATTGATTTTGATGTATTCATTTTGTAACCGACCACCTGGGTCAGGGCTTTTATTTTTTTCTAATAATTCTTCAATTGATTCTCCTGGAGTTTTCAGGGAGATGATCTCAGAACAGCACACAAAATGTACTGCTATTTTCATTTGAATGTTTGTAATGGAAAAAAAAATGCAGTAAGCACTGGGAATCTCCAAGAGGAAAATAAGAAACATATTAAAAATTTAAGATGAATATAGATGACAAAGCACCTGCAAGCCCTGAAAATAAGCATGTGTGACGTTATCACTAGGGAAAAAGGAAAAAGAGATCCAAGACGGCATAAATATTTTGATCTGGTTTTAACATTCTTCTGGACAACTACTTATTTTGTGCATATGCAAAGGAGAAAGAGAAAGAAAAGAGAACATCGGCTTGAGACCTACGCTGCCATGAGCGTAAAGCGATTATCTCCATGGACATTTTTCTCTGTAAGGACAATAGTGATGACAAATTGTTTTTTCAACAAGAAAATAATAAACGTTTCTTGCAGCCATTATATCTGACACATACCAGCCTCGGGGCTGGCTGGGGCATTCCAGTCTCATGGAGCCAGGCCATGTGGAGGTCGGGGAGTTATCTGGCCAATCAAGCCTTTCCATTGGCAAATCCCAAAGACAGTGCTGATGGAAGAGGCCCAGGGATCATCACAAAACAGACAAGCTGGATAAAGTTCAGACAGAGGAACCAGCATGGATGAGCTCAGCTGGGCTGCCTAACCCAAGACCACCTCTAACATTAAACTACTCAGCCTAACAGGCCCTAAGTGTGTTTCCTGTAAATTATTCAGTCCATATTGGCACAGCCTGGTGCAAGTCTTTAAATTTTGAAGGATGAAGATAGCATAAGTATTGTGTGCCAACATTTGAAGAATCTCTCTGCTTTTCGAAATGGTGCTTGTGTGAACAGAAGTACCCCAGAAGCTACTGTGCTTTGTGTACTGATTTCCAACCACGGCATAAGTTCCATGATATAAATGTTGGGAGATCTCAGAGAGTTGAACACACGTCTTTATATCAACTATATATAATGAATAATTCATACATAAATTATATTTATGAACATATATAATTATAAACATATCAACATATTATATACATATACAGCATATTCCCTTAAATCAAATGGTTTCCTAAGCAAATCTCATAACTTAAAATTTGTACCTGGTGCTATAAACAGCATCATAACTATGAGAAAAGGACCTACAGATGTTGTAAACAACATCATCTAGCTAAAGCTAAATGGTCAGGTTGTCCGGCCACTCTAAATATTTGTGTTTGTATCCATAGATTTGTGATGCTCTTGACCTTGGTCAACCTTGGTCCTGTTGTAGTGGGTGGCAGTAAATGCTCAGACATATTGCTGTTCAAAATGTGGAGAGGTTGTGGGGAAAGAGGAACACTCATCCACTACTGGTGAGAATGCAAACTCATACAGCCACTATGGAAAGCAGTGTGGAGAACCCTTAGAAGACTTGGAATGAACTTGCCACCTGACCCAGCCATACCTCTCCTGGGCATGTATCCACAAGACTCATCTTACCGCAGAGATACATGCACAGCTATGTTTATATCAGCTCTCTTCACAATAGCAAGGAGCTGGAACCAACCCAAATGCCCCTCAACTGACAAGTGGATAGAGAAAATGTGGTACATCTACACAATGGAGTTCTATGCAGCAGTAAAGAAAGATGACATCATGAGCTTTGCAGGAAAATGGCTGGAGCTAGAAGACATCATGCTGAGTGAAGTAACACAGTCCCAGAAAAACAAATGACGGTATCCCTCATCTGTGTATGCTGCTAGTGCCGAATTACCTATGTATTTCTTGTGGCAACGGCCCTTTGAGCTTTGTCCAGAGTTGGGAGGGATGCATATTGAAAAACAACAACAACAACAAACATAAAAGACTGCATCAAAGAACTGACTGAAACGGTGAATTTCTGCTCAAAACAATCAACTCCACATGGAGAATTTTGAGAAAGACTGAGAAAGAGATGAAAAGCATGTTTGGCAGAATGCATGAGCTCTGGTGGGGTAGGGGGATATGGTGGGGGACATGGGTCTAGATTTGATTAGTAACATAATCTTGTACAAAAAATATATATATTAAAAAAATAAAAAAATTTAATAATGTGGAAAATGATAGTCTGTGGGGGCCCAATTCTAGATGGGATGTCTAGAACAATCCCCCCTCCCCACGACTCAGGGAATGTTGAGGAAAAGAGAATGGAAAGATTGTAAGAGCTGTAAGATAGGGAGGAACACTGTGAAGGCTGCACTCTTGGCCTGACATAGCCATTACAAAGGGAACTCAATGGCCGGGCATGGTGGCGCACGCCTTTTAATCCTAGCACTTGGGAGCAGGCAGGCAGATCTATTGTGAGTTCAAAGCCAGCCTCGGGCACTACAGAGTGAGTTCCAGGACACGCTGGGACTAACAGGGAGACCCTGTCTCAAAAAGACTAACAAAAACAAAACAAAACAAAACAACAAAGCGGAACTCAAACAGCTGGGGTTCCCTGGACATCCTGCACCAGATCAAACCAGTTAAAACTTGAAGCATAGAGGGCAGAGTGATGCCCCACCCCAGCTGAGGATATATTGGCAGTTGACAGCTACTGGGGGATCGCTTGGGGGGGGGGAGATGCTACTAGGCTACTAGATTTTCCCCAGCCCAGGAGATGACCACGCCCATGCACATATAGGCAGTGCTAATTGTATCAATAGGTTAAAATGAATGGATGGATGGATGAATGAGAAATAATTTAAAAGGAGACATAAAGTTGGAAGGGAGGTGAGATGGGGTTTCCTGGGGGAGTTGGAATTAGGGTGAACATGATCAAGTCACATTTAATATATGTATGAAATTTTCAAAAGAATATGATTTTTAGAAGTGCTTTACTGGTTATTGAGAATAGTCGAAGCCAGACAAAGCTAGCAATGTGTCTATAACATCCTCACATACAGCCTATCAGAAAGTAAAGACTCTGGCCATGACATTAAAAACGGCTTTTCTGGTCCAGAGAAATGTCTGCAAGGAAGCTAGAAGGGGAGGGAGACTTGGTTGGGTTGATGCGAGGGTCATGAACACAGCAAGGAGCTCACTGTGTCTCTACTGCAGGCCTCCATACAACAGGGGACTGTATGGCCATGAGGCTATATGGCCATCAGCCATTGTCCAATCAGTGGAGCACCTCGCTGACACAGCATGGCTTTGTCTTCCCCTCTTGGGCTCCATACTACATCTCCAAAGCAAAGCCTGGATGCTTCATCCTGCTCTCAGGCTTTGCTTTCACAGAACACCCGCTGTGACCCAGCTGGTGAGAGTTTGGGATGTATGCCTCTCTGGACACTGGACTCATATTAGTCTAAAATGAAATGTGGAACATTCTGACCTCAGTTTCTCAAAGCAAAGATTATATAGACCCTGCCATAAAACTAGGAACTGATCCTCAGAATTTTTTGCAGAGCAGGCTTGGTTTAAGAGGACATACCAACATCATCATGCATTAAGCCAGACATAAGATATTTAACCGTAAAAATGTAAAACTGCTCTACAAGATGCAAACTCTACACAAGCAAGGCACAGCTTCAAAGGCAAAGCAGTAGCCCACTATTCTATCTGGACGTGTACCATGGCTGACAGGACAATGTTCAAACAAATCACAGGACAAGTTACTTTATCCAACTGAAATTCAGAAGTACTACTTTCTGACACCAAGAGTGGTTGATATCATTTATCAGAACTCAGTGACTAACTTTTTTCAATTTTTTATTATTAAACTTTTTCCATAGCTCACACATCATTTCCAATCAATCTAGAATCACTCCCTTTCCATGCCCCCACCACACCGAGTCCTGCACTCTGCCATGCATGTCCTGTATCTTTTTTTTTTTTTTTTTTTTTTTTTTTTTGTTATTGTTCTTTTGTTGTGTTCTCCCAACTTGTATTGCTACAGTTATATAAAACTATATATATAGTAATATATACATAAATATATAACACAACATACACTACAATACTACATATATTTGAATTGTAGGATTTTTTTTCCTAAAAGATGTCATGTTTTCCTTAAGGAAGTGCTCAAAGTTTCCTCCTTGGCAATCCCAAACAACATCAATCCTGCACCTTTGCTCCACATATGGTGGGGGGAGGGTCTCCCTCCATGGTCCCCCAAATGAAGTCCAGTAAGCACACGTCTGCGTCTCGATCCCACCTGCATGGCCTCCATTATACAGCCCAGGAGTCCAACAATGGCATTCTACACCTGACGAAGGCTGACATCCCCTTATTGTTTAGCCCACAAGCTGGGTATCTCAGTAGTCCCATCTGGCATTGAAGGTTTGGAGGATTCTTGGAGAGACATGAGTCCCCAATCATATGTGAAGGTTAAAAAGCTGTGTCTCATGTCTTTGAGAGTGCCAAAAGCAGTGGCAGCTGCAGAGTTGATGCAACTTGCAGTAAGAATGGGAGAGAGGCCAAACAACAGTACTCTCTCTCTTTTTCTTTTTGTCTCTTACTAAGATCTCAAGTTCTATGTCTCCAGTACAGTTTCTCTAGTCTACTGATTATTTGTATTCTGGTTGTACTTTCCTTTTGGATGCTTAAGCCACAACAGCTCAGTTAACCAAGGTTTTTGTTTTTTCAAGGTTAGTTGAGGATCTGGTCCTCAGGGCTCTCAGGGGTTTTTTTGCAGGGGAGGAGAGTTGGAGCCCCTCACTCCTTTCAGCTTATTTACAGTTCCATCCACTCGAGGACAAAATCAGGTTCTTGCTAGACCAGGCTTCCTTTTTGAAGCATGAGCAGACTTTTCCTCTTTATAGACTGGACACTGGCTGAAGTCCATTAATGGCTCTCCAAGACCTCCATAAACAGGAAACTGGTGACCACATTTGATGCACATTTCAAGAGATGCCCCCATGCATAATCCCCTAAGACTTAGTTGACTTCTGAGGGCAAGGAACAAAGTTACCCTTAGGTCAAATTGGTATGGGCGTTAAAAGCCCGGGCAAGGTCCCCCAGCCTGACAGCTGGCCCTCACCTGTCTTCCTTTGGTAACAGCTTGGTGAGCCAATCTGCCTCCACTGGAAAGTTGAGGCTGGGCACTGCACTGTGTCCCGTGCCCTGTTTACACAGGGATGTGCGTCACCATGTTTATACAAAGGTCAGGCCATCCATACAGCCTGGCTACAGATTTTATTTCTGTTTACTGGTTTCTAAAATCAGTTGCTTATAAAGTAGGAGCCTTATATTTGCATGATCTGTGCCTCAAAGGTCACTAGCTCTGCGGTAGCTAGTCAGGAGGTGGGGATGGGAGTTTGGAGAGCTGACACATGGGCAGCTTTCACTCTGGGTCATGACTATTCAAAAGCACATGGATTATAAATACTTTCAGAATCTCCAGTGCTGTAGCAGCTGTGCTTAGAGTGTTAGAATCCCAGCCCAGGTGTTTTAATGAATCAACAGCAACAAGTAAGAAAGAGACAGGCAGATGGGCATCCTTCCAGTTAACAGGATTCTCTGAGAAGCACTCAAGAGCCAAAGAGACGCACAGCCTAGCAAGCTGTGCTGAAATTGTAGGGAAATTTAAGAAATAATATTTGCATTCACATTATATGGAAGGTGGCAGGTTACACTCCTAACTGGGTTCTTGACTTGCATGGTGCCTGAGGAATGTCACCAGAATAGAAGGCTTTGAGGATGAAGGCCTGGTGGCTGTGCCATGGGCTGGTTCTTGAAGCAGACTTCTTCCTTCTTCTGGTAAATTCTGTTCAAACAATCTCCTGTAGACCATGTAAATGTAGCATTAATTTGAGAAAATAAAAACTCCAAGATCCAAGAAGCTTTTGACAGTTTAAAAAATAAAGGCACCCTGCCTTGAGAATGGAAGAAGTATCTGCTTCCCTAATATGTGCAAAGACAGGAAGGCAAAGAACCTCAAAATTGGCATGGACGTGAGATGGGGGTTACAGGAAAGAGAAACCAAGATCTCTCTTGTTAAAACACAGGTCTACACTTTTAGACCTAATCCCACAGCCTGAATTGTGCCACATCGCCCTGCAGCTCTCTAGGACAGGGAGTTAAGGAGCAGTCTATCTACTGGCTCACTCTCGTTCGCTCTTGTTCTCCCCTCTTCGCTCGCTTCTCTACTTCAATGTCACACCGAGTCCTGCCTTCTTTCGTCTCTCGTGCGAAGGCCTCCTCTGCGCTCTGTAATGCTACCCGGGAGTTTAGTACTACACAGGTGGACATCACATGCCGCAGTGCCTCCCTGTAGTGCGCTATCTCTGACCATCTGTGTTGACCTAATCATGTTCGTTCTGACCGTTCTACGCTTTATGCTGCCACTCCCTTCTCTCCTCCTTTCCCTCTCTTCCGCTCTCCCTCATACTTTCCTTCTCTCTCCNATATATATATATATATATATATATATATATATATATATATTTACTGATAATAATATCTACTGAGGATACAGTTGTGTTATTTCTTAAAATAATAGCAAATAAAAGCATCAGTAGTATAAAACCTCCAGTTTTAGAGCAATATTAATATTCTAGAATTTATACAAATAGTTAAAATCATCGTGCCAAGATTATGAAACAAGAACTGAACTCCACAAGAATGTAGGTTTGCAAATTTTTTCTTACTTTGAATGAAAAACATAATCATGTTTTGACAAGATTTGAAAATATAAAATTTACAATTGAGATTAATGTCATTTTGAAACAAATATGTATTCACAATATTTTATACTGTAAAATGAAATGTGACTTTCTATAAGTTGAACGATTTTGGTCTCAGTTAATGGTGGCGCACGCCTTTAATCCTAACATGCGGGAGGCAGAGGCAGGCAGATCTTTGTGAGTTCAAGGCCAGCCTGGTCTACAGAGTGAGTTCCAGGACAGCTGGGACTACAGGGAGACCCTGTCTCAAAAAGACTAACAAAACAAAACAAAACAAAACAAAACAAAACGGAACTCAAAACAGCTGTGGTTCCCTGGACATCCTGCACCAGATCAAACCAGTTAAAACTTGAAGCATAGAGGGCAGAGTGATGCCCCACCCCAGCTGAGGATATATTGGCAGTTGACAGCTACTGGGGGGATCGCTTTGGGGGGGGGGATATGGCTACTAGAATGTTCCCCTCAGCCCAGGAGATGACCACGCCCATGCACATATAGGCAGTGCTAATTGTATTCAATAGGTTAAAATGAATGGATGGATGGATGAATGAGTAAATAATTTAAAAGGAGGACATAAAGTTGGAAGGGAGGTGAGATGGGGGTTCCTGGGGGAGTTGGAATTAGGGTGAACATGATCAAGTCACATTTTATATATGTATGAAATTTTCAAAAGAATATGATTTTTAGAAGTGCTTTACTGGTTATTGAGAATAGTCGAAGCCAGACAAAGCTAGCAATGTGTCTATAACATCCTCACATACAGCCTATCAGAAAGTAAAGACTCTGGCCATGACATTAAAAACGGCTTTTCTGGTCCAGAGAAATGTCTGCAAGGAAGCTAGAAGGGGAGGGAGACTTGGTTGGGTTGATGCGAGGGTCATGAACACAGCAAGGAGCTCACTGTGTCTCTACTGCAGGCCTCCATACAACAGGGGACTGTATGGCCATGAGGCTATATGGCCATCAGCCATTGTCCAATCAGTGGAGCACCTCGCTGACACAGCATGGCTTTGTCTTCCCCTCTTGGGCTCCATACTACATCTCCAAAGCAAAGCCTGGATGCTTCATCCTGCTCTCAGGCTTTGCTTTCACAGAACACCCGCTGTGACCCAGCTGGTGAGAGTTTGGGATGTATGCCTCTCTGGACACTGGACTCATATTAGTCTAAAATGAAATGTGGAACATTCTGACCTCAGTTTCTCAAAGCAAAGATTATATAGACCCTGCCATAAAACTAGGAACTGATCCTCAGAATTTTTTGCAGAGCAGGCTTGGTTTAAGAGGACATACCAACATCATCATGCATTAAGCCAGACATAAGATATTTAACCGTAAAAATGTAAAACTGCTCTACAAGATGCAAACTCTACACAAGCAAGGCACAGCTTCAAAGGCAAAGCAGTAGCCCACTATTCTATCTGGACGTGTACCATGGCTGACAGGACAATGTTCAAACAAATCACAGGACAAGTTACTTTATCCAACTGAAATTCAGAAGTACTACTTTCTGACACCAAGAGTGGTTGATATCATTTATCAGAACTCAGTGACTAACTTTTTTCAATTTTTTATTATTAAACTTTTTCCATAGCTCACACATCATTTCTCAATCAAATCTAGAATCACTTCCCTTTCCATGCCCCCCACCCCACCTGAGTCCCTGCACTCTGCCATGCATGTCCTGTATCTTTTTCTGAGTCTTTCTAGAGGTTTTTTATTAGTTCTTTTGTTGTTGTTCTCTCCAACTTGTATTGCTACAGTATATATAAACATATATATATAGTAATATATACATAAATATATATACATACATACCTACATACACATATCATTTGAATTGTAGGATTTTTTTTTCCTAAAAGATGTCATGTTTTCCTTAAGGAAGTGCTCAAAAGTTCCTCCTTGGCAATCCCAAACAACTATCAATCCTGCACCTTTGCTCCACATGGTGGGGGGAGGGTCTTTCCCTCCATGGTCCCCCAAATGAAGTCCAGTAAGCACACGTCCTGTCTCGATCCCCCTGCATTGGCCTCCATGATACAGCCCAGGTAGTCCAACAATGGCAGTCTACACTCTGACGAGGCTGGCATCCCCTTAGCTGTTTAGCCCACAAGCTGGGTATCTCAGTAGTCCCCATCTGGCATTGAAGGTTTGGAGGATTCTTGGAGAGACATGAGTCCTCAATCCATATTGGAAAGTTAAAAAGCTGTGTCTCATGTCTTTGAGGAGTGCCAAAAGCAGTGGCAGCTGCAGAGTTGATGCACTTGCCAGTAAGAATTGGAGAGAGGCCAAACAACAGTACTCTCTCTTTTTTCTTTTTGTCTCTTTACTAAGATCTCAAGTTCTATGTCTCCAGTACAGTTTCTCTAGTCTTACTGATTATTTGTATCTGGTTGTACTTTCCTTTTGGATGCTTAAGGCCACACAGCTCAGATTAACCAAGGTTTTTGTTTTTTCAAGGTTAGTTGAGGATCTGGTCCTCAGGGGTCTCTCAGGGGTTTTTTGCCAGGGGAGGAGAGTTGGAGCCCCTCACTCCTTTCAGCTTATTTACCAGTTCCATCCACTCGAGGACAAAATCAGGTCTTGCTAGACCAGGCTTCCCTTTTTGAAGCATGAGCAGACTTTCCTCTTTATATAGACTGGACACTGGCTGAAGTCCCATTAGTGGCTCTCCAAGACCTCCCTAAACAGGAAGACTGGTGACCCACATTTGCATGACATTTCAAGAGATGCCCCCATGCATAATCCCCTAAGACTTAGTTGACTTCTGAGGGCAAGGAACAAAGTTATCCCTTAGGTCAAATTGGTATGGGCGTTAAAAGCCCTGGCAATGTCCCACAGCCTGACAGCTGGCCCTCACCTGTACTTCCTTTGGTAACAGCTTGGTGAGCCAATCTGCCTCCACTGGAAAGTTGAGGCTGGGCACTGCACTGTGTCCCGTGCCCTGTTTACACAGGGATGTGCGTCACCATGTTTATACAAAGGTCAGGCCATCCATACAGCCTGGCTACAGATTTTATTTCTGTTTACTGGTTTCTAAAATCAGTTGCTTATAAAGTAGGAGCCTTATATTTGCATGATCTGTGCCTCAAAGGTCACTAGCTCTGCGGTAGCTAGTCAGGAGGTGGGGATGGGAGTTTGGAGAGCTGACACATGGGCAGCTTTCACTCTGGGTCATGACTATTCAAAAGCACATGGATTATAAATACTTTCAGAATCTCCAGTGCTGTAGCAGCTGTGCTTAGAGTGTTAGAATCCCAGCCCAGGTGTTTTAATGAATCAACAGCAACAAGTAAGAAAGAGACAGGCAGATGGGCATCCTTCCAGTTAACAGGATTCTCTGAGAAGCACTCAAGAGCCAAAGAGACGCACAGCCTAGCAAGCTGTGCTGAAATTGTAGGGAAATTTAAGAAATAATATTTGCATTCACATTATATGGAAGGTGGCAGGTTACACTCCTAACTGGGTTCTTGACTTGCATGGTGCCTGAGGAATGTCACCAGAATAGAAGGCTTTGAGGATGAAGGCCTGGTGGCTGTGCCATGGGCTGGTTCTTGAAGCAGACTTCTTCCTTCTTCTGGTAAATTCTGTTCAAACAATCTCCTGTAGACCATGTAAATGTTAGCATTATTTTAGAAAATAAAAACTCCAAGATCCAAGAAGCTTTTGACAGTTTAAAAAATAAAGGCACCCTGCCTTGAGAATGGAAGAAGTATCTGCTTCCCTAATATGTGCAAAGACAGGAAGGCAAAGAACCTCAAAATTGGCATGGACGTGAGATGGGGGTTACAGGAAAGAGAAACCAAGATCTCTCTTGTTAAAACACAGGTCTACACTTTTAGACCTAATCCCACAGCCTGAATTGTGCCACATCGCCCTGCAGCTCTCTAGGACAGGGAGTTAAGGAGCAGTCTATGTCAAGCCATGACGGCCCTCGGTTTATGGTACCTGGCTCATCCATGCTCCCTGACATGTAAACTGTGTTGACCTGAATCATGTGATGTGAAACTTCCTGCGGCTCCTAAAAGGTTATTACAAGTCAGACTTTTCTTTGTTCTGCGGATCTGGGGAGTGGTCTAAGACTTCAGGGAAAGTGCTGGGAGATGCTCTGCCCCCAAATCCTCCCGTGGAGGATTTTGGGGTCTTTGTTTCTTTTTCTTTCTTTTCTTTTCTTTCTTTCTTTCTTTCTTTCTTTCTTTCTTTCTTTCTTTCTTTCTTTCTTTCATCTTCCTTTCTTTCCTTTCATTAACTCTCTCTCTCTTTCTTTCTCTCTCCTTCCTATGTCTCTCTAATTTTTACTCTTAATGAAGCTCCTCTCCAGAAGTTAAAGGGAAGCCTCTCCTTCTCTTTAATGCTCCATGATGTTTAGATTCTAGACATCATTCTTTCTGTCTAATGCTCTCCCTCCAATCTTGAGGTCTGATTGTGGGGAGCTGGCATGAGTAACGCCATGGTGAACTCTGAATGACCTTTGATATTTCAGCAAGTTCTTGGCATGCATGGGTTAATACTGTACAAGCAGATGTGATGTGCACTGTTTTACAGTAGGAATTGTTTTGAGGGAATGTCCTTGCAAGGCAAGGCAACAGTCCTTAAGATTGTCCTGGGAATGTAAACAAAGTTTAACTGTACCCTCACCCCATGTGAAATTTGCAGAGGAGTCTTTTTTTTTTACGTGTATAAAAGGCCTTGAATATAGCTGGGCGTGGTGGCACATGCCTTTAATCCTAGCACTTGGGAGGCAGAAGCAGGTGGATCTTTGTGAGTTCAAGGCCAGCCTGGTCTACAAAGTGAGTTCCAGGATAGCTGGGGCTACACGGAGACCCTGTCTCAAAAAGACCAAAAAATAAATAAATAAATAAATAAATAAATAAATAAATAAATAAATAAATGCCTTCAATAATACACATCAGGGTCCAGTATTTACTGGTCACCTCTCTCAGCTCTATCCCTTTGGGGGGTGTGTGTGTGTGTGTGTGTGTTTCTTCTTTCTTCTTTCTTTGGTTTTTTTTTTTTTTTTTATTTTTTTTTGGTCTTTTCGAGACAGGATCTCCTTGTACCAGCGTCCTGAACTCACTCAGTAGACCAGCTGGCTTGCTCACAAAGATCCGCTTGCCTCTGCCACAGAGATTAAGACGTGCGCCACCACGCTCAAAGGCAGCTCCTGGGCGGATGTCCCTCAGGATTTTATCCCCAGGTGCTTGGCGAGGCTTGGAGAGGTGTTGGCATATTAGTGAACTCGTTCATTAGCCGGACAAAGCTATCTATCATGAGTTGTGTGTCTGTGCGGCGAGAAGTTGGCGGCTGCAGGGGACGCGGCGTGAGGAGCTGGAGCACGGTCCGAGCTCCTGGAAACGGTGTCCGCCATGCCCTTCCAACACCTGCAGCATGTTTTGGGAGATTTCATCCCTGATGAATTCAATCAGTTTTGTTGACTCCCTGTTCTCAGTTCTCCCTCCCATCAGTGGGACAGTCCTGTATAGCACACACACTGAAGATGAACTGCCTGACGGACAAGAATATCAGAGCATTGAGTTTGGTGGTTAATGAAGTAATTGAATCCCGTGACATCTACCAAGAACCCCCGGCTACAGTATTTCAAGCAATTTGAATCCTCAGGCCCCTGAATTTATTCTTGGCTGTGCAACTTCCAAAACCCCTGGATGGCCTAGGCAAGGATGTGAGCTACAGCTCCCTCGATCACCAGTACCCAGGCTCTGCTCTTATTTTGGAGAACAGCTCTAATGTGGAGGCTGAAGCCACGGAGAATACAGCGGCATTACGAGTGGCTTCAAAGGTGAAACGAACAGCCAAGCAAGGTGATATNGGAGCTGCCAAAACGCTTAGGAGCCCAGAGATTGTGAGTGAATCCCAGGTGTCCAGCCTTGAGCTACTTTGCTGGACTTAGGTTTTGTTTGAGAGTGCCTGATTCTTCCCTTTGAAATACGACAGTACTTGTTTTGGATTTTACAGCAGCCCACAGTTAAGAGACTTTTAATAGACTGAGCTTTTAAGCGTTTGGACTTTTTTTGTTTGTTTGTTTGTTTTTTTTGGTCTTTTCGAGACAGGATCTCCTTGTAGCCCCAGCTGTCCTGGAACTCACTCTGTAGACCAGGCTGGCCTTGAACTCACAAAGATCCGCTTGCCTCTGCCTCCCGAGTGCTAGGATTAAAGGCGTGCGCCACCACGCTCAAAGGCAGCTCCTGGGCGGATGTCCCTCAGGATTTTATCCCCAGGTGCTTGGCGAGGCTTGGGAGGTGCTGGCATATTAGTGAACTCGTTCATTAGCCGGACAAAGCTATCTATCATGAGTGTGTGTCTGTGCGGCGAGAAGATGGCGGCTGCAGGGGACGCGGCGTGAGGAGCTGGAGCAGCGCCGAGCTTCCTGGAAACGGGCCGCCATGCCCCTCCACAACCTGCAGCATGTTTTTGGAGATTTCAGCCCTGATGAATTCAATCAGGTTTTTGTGACTCCCGGTTCTTCAGTTGAGCTCCCTCCCTACAGTGGGACAGTCCTGTATAGCACACACACTGAAGATGAACTGCCTGACGGACAAGAATATCAGAGCATTGAGTTTGGTGTTAATGAAGTAATTGAATCCCGTGACATTCTACCAAGAACCCCCGGCTACAGTATTTCAAGCAATTTGAATCCTCAGGCCCCTGAATTTATTCTTGGCTGTGCAACTTCCAAAAAGCCCCCGGATGGCCTAGGCAAGGATGTGAGCTACAGCTCCCTCGATCACCAGTACCCAGGCTCTGCTCTTATTTTGGAGAACAGCTCTAATGTGGAGGCTGAAGCCCTGGAGAATGATGGCGGTTCTGGTGGTCTTGGACAAAGGGAACGGAAGAAGAAGAAAAAGCGACCCCCTGGGTATTATAGCTACCTGAAGGATGGTGATGATGAGAGCATTTCCCCAGAAGCCCTGGTCAATGGCCATTCCACTTCAGCAGTCACGAACAGTATGGGCATGGATGATGCAGAATTCCTGGCTGATGCGCTTCCCTCAGGCCCGCCCAGGACTTGTAACAGCCCTCAGAACTCTACAGACTGCATCAGCGACTCTGTGCCTGATGCCCCTTTCCCTAAAGCGCTGGATGGGGATGCTAGGACTGCAGGGCCGCCTGAGAGCTGCCATGGGACTGACTTTGAACAACCCTGTCTCCCTGAGGATGGCCTGCTAAGGACAGCTGTGACACAGCCCTACCCTGGCACTGATACTACTGAGAACCTTGCAGTTGCTAATGGAAAAATACTTGAACCTTTGGGCGAGGACACAGCTACCAATGGGGTGGAGTTGCTCACGGTGGAAAGCATAGACTTGGACCCCGCTAAACCCAAGAGCCAGTCTCTTCCTGCCGAAAGTGCAGACTCTGTTTCTGGCCCCATTCCCATTAGCCAGCCCGCCAAGTCCTGGGCTAGCCTCTTCCATGAGTCTAAACCCTCTCTCTCCTCGCCCATGGCGTATGTGGAAGCTAAGTGTTTCCCTCCTGTCCCATCTCCCCTGGGCCCTGAAAAGCAGGTGGAAGTCAAAGAAGGGCTTGTTCCAGTTTCAGAGGATCCCGTAGCCATAAAGATTGCAGAGTTACTGGAGAATGTAACCCTAATACATAAGCCAGTGTCCTTGCAACCCCGAGGGCTGATCAATAAAGGAAACTGGTGCTACATTAATGCTATGCTGCAGGCACTGCTGGCTTGTCCTCCAATGTACCACCTGATGAAGTTCATTCCTCTGTACTCAAAAGTGCAAAGGCCTTGCACATCAACACCCATGATAGATAGCTTTGCCTGGCTCTAATGAACGAGTTCACTAATATGCCAGCACCTCCCAAGCCTTGCCAAGCTCCTGGGGATAAAATCCTGAGGGACATCTGCCCAGGAGCTGCCTTTGAGCCCACATATATTTACAGATTCCTGACAGTCATCAAGTCGAGCCTATCTGAAAAGGGCCGACAGGACGATGCTGAGGAATACCTAGGCTTTATTCTCAATGGACTCCATGAGGAGATGCTGAACCTGAAGAAGCTCCTCTCACCCAGTACTGAAAAACTTACCATTTCCAATGGGCCCAGAAGCCACTTGGTAGAGGATGAAGAGCCAGAAGAGCCAGGGGCAGGGAGTGAGGATGAGTGGGAGCAAGTGGGTCCCAGGAACAAGATGTCTGTCACTCGACAGGCAGATTTCATTGAGACTCCAATCACCTGCATCTTTGGTGGACACATCAGGTCTGTGGTGTACCAGCAGAGTTCAAAAGAATCTGCCACTTTGCAGCCATTTTTCACGTTGCAACTGGATATCCAGTCTGACAAAATACGCACTGTCCAGGATGCCTTGGAAAGCTTGGTGGCAAGAGAGTCTGTCCAAGGGTACACCACAAAAACCAAGCAGGAGGTTGGGATCAACAGGAGAGTGACTCTGGAAAAGCTTCCTCCTGTCCTTGTGCTGCACCTGAAGCGCTTTGTCTATGAGAAGACTGGTGGGTGTCAGAAGCTGGTCAAAAACATTGAGTATCCTGTGGACCTGGAGATCAGCAAAGAACTGCTTTCACCAGGGGTTAAAAATAAGAATTTTAAATGTCACAGCACCTATAGGCTGTTTGCAGTGGTCTACCACCATGGCAACAGCGCAACAGGCAGCCATTACACTACAGACGTCTTCCAGATTGGGCTCAACGGCTGGCTGTGCATCAATGACCAGACGGTCAAGGTGATTAACCAGTACCAGGTGGTGAAGCCAACTGCTGAGCGCACAGCCTACCTCCTGTATTACCACCGCATGGACCTGCTGTGGCGTGGGTCTGCTACCACGTGCGCTGCAAGTGTGCGTGCGTGTGTACGTGTATGTATGCCTGATGCTGCTTCCTAGAATACCGGCTCTCACTAACTTCCCGCCTCTCTAGTGCTCTGTAGAGAGAAACTTTCTCCCTCTGCAAAAGTGGGTCTGGATGAAAGGAGATGTTGGGTCTGCACAGCACAGCTCATGCTGGCTAACTTCAAGTCGAAATTATTAGGTTGAAAAGACTGCTGCTTGATTTAAGGAAATACACACAACCCATTCTTCTGAAATAATGCTGATTGCTGAGATAAGGGAGCTGGACAGTCCTGGTCTGATGCCTGTAGGGCAAACCCTGCACCAGCAACACTGTAAATCTGTGAAAATGAATTTTATCTTTCCGTAAAAAAAATTTTTTTAATCCATCACATCCTCCTCCCTTACCCTTTAGTTTTTGGTAAATGATTAAAAGTGAGCCAGTTATCAAGGATGAAATAGTTCTTCAAATGTCAATAAATACAAAAACTATGTTGCTGGTTCCTACCAGAAAGGTGACTAATACAGTTATTGGTACCAGAGAGTGGGCTGTTGGCTGTGAAGAACCTGACCATGTGTATGTTTGGAGAAGTGTGGAAGACTTTGGAACTTTGGGCTGGAAAGGCTGTTGACTATTGTAAGCAGAGCTTAAAGGGACATTCTAGTGGAGGCCTGGAAGAAAGCATGGCTGCAAAAGATGTGGTTCCAGGGGAAAATAAAGACTTAGGCAGCAACNGCCCCGATTTTATTTTTATATACAGTTTTTATCCGTGTGATAACAACTTAGAAGCCACACTGGTGCTCAATTCCAGCTTGCTTGTGGCAAAGTTTGGTCTACTGATTTTTTTTTCTGCTTCCTACAATGTTGTTTGAAAGAAAAAAAAAAGGCCTAAGAAATACTATGTGCCTTATTGTGGAAACCTTGGGAAAGTGATACATGTGAGAGAGACAATGAGATAAATAGCTGTGGTCGAACCACAGAAGAAGCTGACACATTCCCTTCCTTAGAATGAGAGCACCTTGAGTCTATGATCAGATGTGGGTGGAGCCAGCCTGCACAGTGACATGAAACCTGAAATGGAGGAGTAGAGATACAACAAGTCAACAGCTTTCCAGCCCAAAGTTCCAAAGTCTTCCACACTTCTCCAACAATACACATGGTCAGGTTCTTCCCAGCCAACAACACAACTTCCTGTACCATACTGTTAATTAGTCACTTTTACTGGGTTGTTGTGATTAAGCACATGACCAAGGAATTATAAAAGGAAGGAAGTATGAAAGAAAAAAATAGATTGGCAGTTCCAGGGAATTTAGTGCATCGGTGGCGGGCAGGCTGTGGCGCGGCTTGGATTGGCAGCAACTGAGGGTTCACATTTCTTGCAAGACCACAGAGTGCCTTGTTTTAACACTCACTAAGTTGGCTCGGGCTCCCAGTGACACACATAGTCACCAACCCGGCATAGTCCCAGCATGCACCTTCTAAGGACATCAAAACAGGCCACCAACTGGACGACAAAATGTCTTGACTTACTTGTAGCCTATGGGGACACTCATGCAAACCACCCCATTCCCTCCGGCCTCCATAGGCTCCTGACCATTAAAATGCAAAATGCATTTAGTCCACCTTAAAAGTCCCCACACGTCTTTACCAGTCTCAATGCGATTCAAAAGTCCCACAGTCCAAAGTCTCTTCCTGGCAGACTCAGGCCAATCTCTTAACTCGTAAGTCCTGTAAAATCAACGGCAAATACATACTCCAACCTATCAGTGGAACCCGACATACACATTCCCATTCCAAAAGGGAGGAATAGAGGCATATTGAAGGAGATACTGGACCAAAACAAGACCAAAACCAGCAGGCAAACAGCCAAGTCCTTAGCTCTCCACATGCGACTTCTGGGACTTGACTCTCAAAGGGCTTAGATGGCTCAGCTCTTCCAGCTTTGCTTGCAACATACATGTTTCTTAGGCTGGTACCACTCCCATGTATGCAGCTCTTCGGCAAATATCTCAGTTCTTCGACTCGAAGGCCGCTTCTTCTTGGTGTCTCGACAATGTCTTCAGTTGGGGTCACGTCTGTCACAACAACGCAGCAACTTCACATTCACAGCTTCACACAATGGCTATCAGGGCCTCTTATGCGGGCCAACCCTGCTGCACTCTGCCTGACCTTGGAACGCTCCTGAAAACTGGAGGAAGAACTCATGGGACCCCTTTCACTCTTAGCAAACTCTACCTCTAAAGCCAGCACCACTGATTGATTGCCAGTTTTCGGCTGTAAGTTCTGGATGGAATCTCTCTATTTAACCACATTTGCAATTTCCTCTGCCCCTGTGGAGAGATGGCCTAGCGGTTAAGAGCGCCGACCGCTCTTGCAGAGGACCCGGGTTCGATCCGCAGCACCCACATGGCGGCCGAGAACCGTCTGAAGCTCCAATTCCAGGAGAACTCCAGTTCCAGGGGAATCTGAGACCCTCTTCTGACCTCCGTGGCATTGCACGACACAGGTGCACAAACTTGCATGCAGACAGTACATTCATGCACATACAGAAATAAATAAAATTAATAAAAAATATTAAAAAAAAAATAAAATAAATAAAATAAAACCTTCCAGGGCTGGAGAGATGGCTTAACAGTTAAGAGCACTGACTGCTCTTGCAGAGGACCCAGGTTCAATGCCCAGCACCCACATGGCGGCTGAGAACCATCTGTAACTCCAATTCCAGGAGAACTCCAGTTCCAGGGGACTCCAACACCTTCTTCTGACCTCCAAGGAATTGCACAACAGGGGTGCACAAACCTACATGCAGACAGTACATTCATACACATAAATAAATAAAATTTAAAATAAATAAATAAATAAAACCTTCCTAGTTTGTGTGTTGTGAGAATTCAATTGACCAACGGCCCCACACAGCACAGAAGATGGAGCAGGTCCAGGATAACCAGTCACACAGCACAGATTCTGGGCCTCAAGGAGCCATCCCCTAGCTCCAAATATTCAACTGAATGCACTCAGCAGAGTGTTTGGTGGGAGCTTAGAAGCCTTGTGGCTCACAGATTTGACTGCACACAGGAATCCTCTGAAGGACCTTCTGTTTAAATTTTAACTCTTGGAACCTGCCTCACACCTATCAAATCAGAGTCTCTGGACAGGTCCCTGACAGCAGTGGTTCCAGGTGATTCAGGCGGAGGTAAGTGTGCCACTTCATGATTCAACACTTCTTCAGCCTAATAAAGGAATCCTTCCTTTCATCTTTCTCCAATTCATTTGTGGGGTGTGTGTGTGTGTGTGTGTATGTGTGTGTGTGTGTGTCTGTCTGTCTGTCTCCCTCCATGATTTTTGTTTGCAAGTGTGTGACCCATGTATGCTGAGGTGTATGTGCACATCTGCAGTCAGGAGGCAGAGAGATGGACGCTGGTGCTCAGCTCACTTTCTCCTTTTTATTCGGGCCCCAGGATCCCAGCTCATGGAAGGACTCTGCCCACATTTACAGTGCGTCTTCCCTCTTCAGTTACTCTGACCTAGACATGGCCAGGTTTCTGTTTCCATGACAGTTTTAAATTCCATCAGGTTGACAAGATTAACCTTCACGTCTTGGTTTCCCCTTAGACTCCTTCATACTTCTCCCACAACAGAGTTTAGAGACCACCTCACCATCACTCTTATCTTGATAGAACCTAAGTTTAATATTTCTCCTGAAAAGGTCATACCAGAACACAACAGAGTTCTCTCTATGGCCCAATTAGCTCAAGGAATTATTTTTATGATGCCCAACTAAGCCAGATAATGTTTTATTAATTATGACTTTTTCTTCTGAGCAGTGTTGAGGATCTAGCCTTGCATACCCAGGCAAGCACTCTACCACTGAGCCACACCTCAGGCCCTGGTTGCTGCCTTTTGAGGCCATCTGACATTGCTCAGCTGTGGACTGGCACAATCACAGATGTTCTTTAGAAACTGCTACAAAACAAAGTTTTCCTTATTTTCACACCTGTGTTAACTTTTGTGGCCATATTTAGGACCAAGTAATCTCTTACAATTTTCCTTTATGAGACTGTGAGTCATCATCCAAGTTGTCAAGATAACATCCATTTTCTTATTGTAATCATGGTTGCCTTGATTCATCTCCTGTAACCAGTGGCTTAATAATGTTTTCTAAGACCAATAGTGAGGCCTAATGACCTCTACCCCCACCCTCTACCCATGGGTAAATCTCATCACTTACAGATTTCACAGCACAGGCCTCCTTGCTACCTACAGGAAGGATTCTAATTGGAATGATCCTAGGACAGCCCAGCACACATATCACACAGGCTATCTACAGAGAAACCATGGTCAGCTTCAGGTGTCTTCCTTGTAATGAAGACAGACTGGGGGTCTTGCCTTTTCTGAAGGGATATAAGGAAGTTAATAGTCTATTTTAGCATTTTGTAAAGTACCAAAGGTCAAGCTTACCAGCTCCTCAGAAAAGGAGCTGGTGTTGAGGCCACAAGAAATTATTGGACTGTCTCCATTTTTCTGGAACTCCTTTTTGAGTCCTCTGAGGTTACTGACAAGGGCACACACTTGGAATCACATTTCTAAGTTCTAATAGGATTTAAAAGGCATAGTCCCTTTTATTCCCACATATTCAATTATTTTGAATCTATTAGATCTCCTTTTACTCACTCAATGTATCTTCAGCCACAGTGCTATCTTATTCTGTTTTAAGTCTTCTCTTTTCCATTGGAAAAAAATCTTCTTTTATAGATATTGAAAACAGAAACAAATATGGTGAGCTCTGCATCCATTGTCCTGTTAACTTAGATGCACAGTTCTTAGAGGTAGGCTTGGCCCTCCCCTCAATACAGCTTTACCATACCTTGAGTCCCCACAACAGATAACAGATTTTTGAGCCATCATGATTCTCTCCCTTCAACTCTACTGTGCTCATATTCAAGCTCAACCTTAGTCATTTGACATTTGAGATTTGGTGATTAATTCTTTGTTGGGATGCTCAGCATCCCCTATGGCCTTTGCCCTCTAGATGCCAGGAACAAATATTCTCACCCTCACCCAGTCATGTGAACACCCCCTTCTGGAGTTCCCAGCTCCCACACCCATAGCGCTTAGAAATTGCTCCTCAGCTCTGATATCCTCCTTATTACGTCTGCCAATCCATCAATTTTAACCTGCCAAATATAAAGTTGAACAAAAGCAGCAAAATCATGAGACAATACTGAGTTCTTAAAGTACTTAATGGCACTAACTCTACCGGTCGCATGGGCTTCTGGGAAGGGACTGTCTAGTTGGGCTCAGGCTGCTCCTTGTAAGCATTTACTGAGAAATACTGATTTTACCCGAAGTACACTTTTTTAGCTTTCATGGCTTATTCCTAGCTACTTTTTAGACAGGGATTTTCCTTCCCTCTTCAACAAGAACTAGATGTACCTTTCAGTGGTATGTCCTTGTAATAAAGTCAACTGAGCAAAACCCAGGGGAAAAGATTCTTTCAAATGTCTTCAAGAGAGAAAGAAACAATTCACACAAAGAAAAGCAACACTGTTCTTTTAGAAATGGCCACTGTTACAAAATAGAAAAGGGCAATTTTGTGATTCTACTGGAATGGGAAAGCTAGAATTCCTGCCAACACAGGGCAGAGGTGACAAACCCTGGGAGAGAAGGTGACCCTCTGTGACACACAGGGGATTTGTTCCCTCACCCAGGAGGCTTTGCGGTTTTCTCCCCTCAGTTTGAAGGACCTCCCCTCCTCTTACTGGCACCATATCTCAGTCCTGCAAAGGTGACCAACACAATTTCTTCTCAAGATCATTTTTGGAAAGTCTCTTGAGCCAACCTCCCAGCAGCCACTGGTTGAGTGGTTCTTAATGCTTAGTACTCATGGGAATCATCAGGCAAACATTCTTAGATGGAGCATCCTAGGACTGGCTGCACAGCTCTGCTGTGTGGGGGGATATGCCCCAGGAAATCACATTTTTAAGAAGCAGCTCATGCCATTATGATGCATTAGTGAGAAGCATCATGCTATGTGTCCCAGGGTGAAATGGGAAAACTCTGATACTAGGGCCTGATCACTTGTCATCATTGCCAGTTTTCTGGTGGGGTGTTTCTCTCTCTATGGACAGACTTGGCAGATGGATGTCAGAAAACACAGAACAACGTTCCTGGGTTATTATGCAACCCTTTCCAATGAAAGAAAACAGCATGGCAACTGACTGTTCACCAGAAAATTTGTGTTTAGCAAGAACATGCTACTGAGCTATCAATGCTTAATTTATGTTCCTTTAAAGATTTATTTTCTCAAAACTAAAGATGGCCACAAGTATATATTTTGAACCCCTAACAAACCAGGAGATTGGACTAACTGAAAGACAACACACTTTGCTCAATAAATGTCTGTTCATCAGTAAGCCCTGTGAGAATGCCACTCCCTTGCCATGCGGCAGGCTGTGTGATGCCACCAACAGCGTGCTCGCAGCTGACCACAGACAACAGTCACCTGCCACTGCTGATTAGACAGAGTCTAGGCTGGCAACCTCAGCCAGTGGCTGACCTTCACTTCTCTAAACCTTGTTTCTAAGTCCCAAGAAACAGCAACCCATGTGGTAGCCATCCTTGTTTCTGAGTTTTGGGGGGCAGAAGATATCCAAACGAGATCATCATGACCTGACCTCACACCTATTCTGAGCCCACCCTGGTACTGTGTTTATTGCTGTTCTAAAAAATAAAGAGTGCAAAAATTCTTATTTCACGAATGGATGCTGTATAGAAACAAAATATACAAGTGAGGTTGGAGAGATGGCTCAGCACTTAAGAGTACTTGCTACTCTTCCAGGGGACTAGAGTTTGGTTCCCGGCACCCACATCAAATGACTCAAAGTTACCCCCTAATTCTAGCCCCAGGGTAACAACCTTTAAGTTCAGTTCCAAGGCTCAAATGCCCACTTCTGACCTCCAAGGGTACCAGCATGCATGTGATACACAGACAGACAAGCAGGCACACACATGTAAAGAGAAGTACAGCAGTGTCAAGAAGCCAGCTGAACTGGACTTTTCCCATAGTGGAGCAGACCTGTCTAACCAGTATTGATAAGGATTAAAATAGTACATCATCCCAGAAACCTCCTCGAATATTCTTCAATTACTGAGCCTCCCTGAGTGCTAAGGGTAAGGGCATAGTGTTGCCTTTGTTTGAACCTTATGCAAATAAAATACATATGGACTCTTATGTCTTCGGTCTTTCTTTTTTTTTTTTTTCAATTTCTTTTTTTTTTTAACTTGTTATAAATTTTAATTATTTTTTTATTTTTTTTCACTTTTTATTGATGCTTTGTGTATCTCATACATCATTTTCCAAATCAGTTCAGGCATATTTCCCTTTCCCTTCCCCCCACCCCACCCCATCCCAGATCATGCATTCTGCCATAACTGTCCTGCATCTTTCCCTCAGTTTTTTTTTTCATTTTTTAACATTAAGTAATAATTTATGAGTACAAGCATCCTTCATGTACAACCAATTTGCAAGCAGTTGTGCCCAAACCCACACAGCCCATGGGTCCCGCCATCCAGCGGGGGGGGTGTCTTGTATGTTCAATCAAGTTGATCAAATGAGTGTCCAGACTATATTGCTGTAGTTTCACCTTTCACCCCAATCGCAGCCCTTACACTCTACCATGCCCCCTCTTCAGCAGATTGTTCCCTAGGCTTAGAAAAGGGGCACAAGTGGATGAGAAGCAAAACAGTCTACTTTCTCTGGAGCTGTTGTCTTGGTCTCTGGTCAATTCTGTGTTTCCTTTCATGGGCTGACAGTTTGTCCAGGAATAACCTTTTGATCCTACTAATGAAGCACAAGCAATTAGATATATAGGTATTTAAACAGTACTAATTGTTATGGTAGGTTACTTTGGTATAGACACAGACCTTTCAAAATAAAAATAAAATACTATTGTTGGTATGAGTGTCCATCTGGTACCCTCTGATTGCCACAATATGAACATTAATGAGACATTTAAAATGTGGTCAATAGACTGCAGCAGTGGCAATAGCCTAACATAATCAGACCCTCACTGTAGAAAGCATATCTGCCAATCTATCCAATATAACAAGTTCCCACAAATGCCTCCCAAGTGTCAGAGTCCACAGGCTATTGGCTCTGTGAGTACTATGGGATAGACAAGCACAGCTCACACCCAGGAAGCACCATAAAGGTGGGTAACAAGGCCCCAAAGTGAATCCTTTGGACGATATCACAGGAGATAGATGCCAACAACTTAGCACCTCTTTAAGGAAGCAGAGTATTTAAACCAATGACAGAGGTCCCCTCATGTCTCTGTCTTGGTGATAGCACTCATTGAAAGATGCATCTTGTTCTACAAGATACCAAAAAGCTCTTAGTGCTAGCCCAGGTTAAAAATAAAATGATAATAAAATTCTATTGATTGGGCAGCTGGAGTCCTTCCAGGCATTTATATATTAGCTAGACTCCTCACTCTATCCGAAAAGTAAAATGTATGAAATTAAGTCTCAGAATAAGTGGCTCAGAAAAAGAAAAATCATTGAGCCTGGAGACAAGGCTTAACAAATAAGAGTACTTGCTGCTTTTGCAGAGGGCTGGAGTTTGATTCCCAGCATCCGAATCAAATGACTCAAAGCCACCCCCTAACTCTAGCTCCAGGGTAACTGATTCCTGGGCTCCATAGGCACCGCATTCACATGCACAAACCCACACACAGACACACACAGACACATACACACATAATTAAAAGTAAGAATAAATATTAAATATATAAATAAGCCTGGAGTTCCAGTACTCGGAAGGCTAAAATAGAACTGGGAGTTCAAAGCCAGTCTCTGTTACATAGAAAATTTGAGGCTAACCTGGGCTGTGTAAGACTCTATCTGAAAAAAAGAAGAGAGAGAAAGGAGAGAGAGAGAGAGAGAGAGAGAGAGAGAGAGAGAGAGCCCTAGAAGGCAGAGGGTGGTCACTATAAAATGGTAAAATGTGATTTTGTTGATCACAGTGGTCCATTGCAGTCAGTAGTTACATGCTATTTCACAGCCCATCCATTTTCCACTTTGCATTGGACCTAAAAGTCTTATACCTTGACTAACTTCTTTTTGGCCCTCACAGCAGATAGCCATGCTGAGTAAGCAAGGCCAGTCCTGGCTATATCACAAAGAATGTGAGCTAATTTGTCAGTGGGAAGTCACAACTAAAGGCCACCCATCTGATTTCCATGGCTGGTATTGCTTCTGTGTCAGTGTGGAAGGCAGACAACAAAAACGGTCCTTGAGTCATGTGTGAAACACAAATCCAGGCTGTAGTATCTGATGAAGCATCATTAAAGCACAGCTGCTCAGAATATCCTTCTTCAGAGACCTAGGGGAACGCAACTCAAATAAGCCTAACAATTATTTATTCCACCCAAATCCCAGCCTGGTTCAACAGCAGGAAATTTCTATATAAATGGCTTTGCCAGCATCTGGTTGAGAATAGAAGAAGCATAGGCAGGTTAAACATGCAAATAGCAATGCAAAATTCATGACTGTGGATGAGTCCAGTCCCAGCCCTTGGCTTTAGGGAGCCCTGAGTATGCAGGATGAAAGAGAATAAGTATGAAAAGAGCCTGGCATGCTGTCGAAGCCTCAGGCTTCCTGTCTGCAAGAATCGGGCACCACAGCAAGCCTGCAAATGCTCATTGGCTCCTAAACATTTGCTATGTTCAACCCCAGATGTATAGGTGTACAGAATAGGTGCATAGCAAAATGTTTACCAACAATAAACCATAAATAAATTTAAGACAATTCTTTGGTATACATTCAATTTCCCCATTCAGTCAAGACCAAAGCAAGCATGCACACTAATGAGATGGATATGCTTGTTTATTTTTACATAAAGACCTGGCTGAATATATTTGATACTGCAGGACACAGAGGATCTTTGCTGCTTCTCAGATTTGATCCATATTCTGATTTAACAATCATCAATACATTGAATGCTGCTTTATATACACAGTATTTAGATCAATATTTAAATACATGTAGGGGGGCACCTCAGAACTTATTGGACATCCTGTCTTAATCCCAAAATTAAGCCAAAACTCATTTAATGATTTCCTTACAAACCCAGGTCAACAACTCAAAAAGCAATATTTAAAATCAAACATTCTGCACAATCTGAAGATATTCCAATCTGACATTTACATGGTGAGGAAAGATGGTAGAAAAACATTAAAATTCTTTGTTTTCAGTAACTAAAGCCTTAATTTCTATAAGAGCAGACAACTTTACATGGATGATAAAAATCCTGAAATTTGAATGTACGATAGTCTCAAATGTCAGCTCAGGCATTTCAGACAGTGTCTTTTAGTGTTCTGTGGTAGGAGAGCAGATGCCACGAAAAGCACTCATGTCGTAAGTTCAAAACCAAGATTGCAGTGAAGACATGGCTACAACATGGGTGAGGGCTGCCAGAAACACTGGATTCATGGTGCTTCATTTGAATTCATTTTCAGCCATTGCCCATTCAGATACATTTCCGTATTGCCACACTGTCCCTGATCTCTGTATTCAGTCAAATGACTCCATTTGGTGTCACACTCACAGTTTAAGAAGCTATGGTCTGGACAAAATCTGACCTGGCAAACTTAACCATGATTCCTCAGCTTAGTCATTGTGGTGGTTTGAATGAGCTTGCCCCCAGAGGCTCCAAGTATTCAGATATTTTGTCCCTAGTTGGTGGTGCTGATTTGGGAGGTCTTAGAAGGTGGGGGCTGGAGGAAGCCTGTCACTGTGGAGCAGGCTTAGAGAGTTCAAAAAGCCTTGCCAATCACCAGTCCCTCTCTGCTTCCTGTGCCGTTTGAAGATGTGAAGCTCTGCTTCTGCTCCTGCTCTCGCCCATCCTGCCACCCTGCCTCCTCACCATTATGGACTTCAATTCCCCTGGAACTGTAAGCCTAAATAAACTCTTCTTTTTATAGGTTCCCTTGGTTGTGGTGTTTCTGTCACAGCAACAGAGAAGTGACTAATTCAGTGAATGAGCCAGGCTTCCCTTGCCAGAGAAGAGCCAAAGAGAAAAGCCTGATCTCAGCTCAGGACTGGAGCACTCCACTACCTGGAGAGCCATGAACACAGTGTCAAGGGAAATTAGGATAAATTGTTGTCAAAGCTGAATAAATATGTTTTGACAGGTATCCTGTCCCCTTTCCCATCTACTTTCATCTACTTGTTTGCAGCGCTGTACTGGGCAACATCAGGCTCCTCCTGATCCTCTGGGATGCCTTTGTATCATGTGATGTCTGCTCCTCCCTCTTCCAGTAGATGCCAACAGCCAGCATATATTTCTCAGTACTACTCCCAACTCCTGGAAGATAGAACAAGAGATTATGATGCACCTGAAAATTCAGAAGTGATTAACAATTATCAGAGTATGGAAGCCCTCCCTCTTCTCTGGGCTGAAAACCAAGTCTGTTTGTGTCTAGAACTCTGCAAAGATTTTCACTATAGTTCCTTAAGCTGCCTTCCCCCATCCTATAACCCGTCGAGGGAGCCAGTGCACAGAGGACCAATTCCATTGTTGATGCCTAAGCTCTTTCCCTCATGGGAGCCTGCAAAGGACATCTCCCACCCCACCCTCCATCTTCAGTAACCCAGACAGGAATTTCCCTAAGCATGTTAATGTAAGCTGAGTTACTTGAAAGAAAGTTGGAGATGTGGTCCACACTAGTGATGTCTAAGATTTTGAGCCCAAATATTTCCTTATAGACTGGACGCAGAGGTGAATGAATACCAATGGCCATCTCAGTGGCCATGACCATCTGTCTTTGTGCAAAAGACTGTGTGCAAACAGTTCTGCACATGAAAGAAGGACTGTCTAGCTGAAAGGAGACAGAATGTAGGACTGAAGCAATAAATTGGGCTGAAAGATCAAGGTGCAGATTATTTTGTTCAATAGCAATACTGTTTCAAAATGTCCTCAGGCCTGCAGCAGCAATATCACTTGAGACCTCACTAGAAATGCAAACCCTGAGGCTACACCCCAGAGCTCTCAGAGATTGGCCTGGACAGTCTGTGCTTTAGCAACTTTCTGGGTGATTCTGATGAATGCTGACATTTGATCCAGTAGGCTAGGTTATAAATCTCAGAGAAGCAGAAACCCAGCCACTATCAAATGAGCAGCTGTTACATTTGTGCAAATACTAGGTGCTTGCTATAAGGATAGACGGGTCAGACTTTGCAGGGCTGGTATTGATCTGTTGTGGTTTTCAGGTTTTATTATTGTAGCTTTAAGGTCTTAAAGAGAAAGATGAAGGTCCTGTACCTTCAGAAGCATAAACAAGGGGCTCAGAGGTCCTGGTCTTGATTCTCTGCAGCGCGGTGGCTGCCTGCCTGCCTGGGCTTCACGCCTCCTGTAAACACATCATCACACTACCTGGAAACGTCCTCCAGGGAGAAAAGTTTCCAGTTTGGAACAGAAGCACCTCCAGCTATCTGTAGCTTGTGTCCTCGCTTGCTGAGTGGCCTGTCAGCAGTTATCAGGAGATAGGGTGTTTCAATGGAAGGAATGGCAGGAGTAGAGACACTGTCATGGGTTTTCAGCAGATTCCAGTGGAGACTCTTCACCTTAAGAGAATGGAATGAGGCAGAGATCACCACAAAGAAATGAATTCATCTAGAGGTCCTAGACCATGGACAATGGCAGGTCCCACAGACTCCCCAGCAGAGCCCTTACATGGAGGCAGCCATGTGCCCCTGTCAGCCTAGTGAAGCAGTAAAGAGAACAGAGAGGCTAACAGAGAAGTGCAGGGTGTGGCAATGCCCTCCAAGAAGCACCAGGGAGCTCAGACGCATGGATGTCTCCTCTGGACCTTTCTCTGTGCACCAGTCAACCATGACCTCCAAGGTCAATTCCAGCCCTAGAGCTCTCTGCATCTGTCCTGCACCCTAGCTCTTGTCTCTCCTCGCTGTTCTGAGCTCCCATTTTTCTAATCTACCTTTGCACTTCTCATTTCTCAGTACTATTTTCCTGATGTCCATGTGGATTAAGAACTGTGCCACATGGACACCAGAGGACAGTTGCACATATGAACCCAACAGCATGCACAAGACCTGAACCAGCCCAAGGCAGACAAAACTCAGCATGGATGGGGCATGAGTTAGCTACCCCAGCCTTAGCTGAGGATATATTGGTAACTGACAGCTGTTGGGAAAAGAAGAGTCCATTTTTTTAAGAGTGTGATAACAGGTAGGCTGACCAGACTCCAAGGGATGGACCCCACTCAAGAGTATTTGAGGAGCACAAATTAGACTCCATAGGCCTTTAATAAAAGACGAATAAGGGACATGAAGTCAGGGGGCAGTAGGGAACGGAGGTTGGGTAGGGGTCTGAATATGATCAAAATACATTGTATGAAATCCTCAAAGAATCAGTAAAACTAATTTTAAAAGGAAAGAAAAATCTTTCAATGTCCGAACTGATTATGAAATTAGCAAGGATAAGACTGTAGCTGAGTTCAGTAAATGGGAGGGGTGTGCTTGGGGAATTCAAGAAAAAAGGAGCACTTAATAAACAAAAAGGCATAGAGGCTGGAGCTCTGTGAGACTTGGAGGAACTGTTTCTACACTTTGTGTTCATGTGTGTTGTAGGCCTTTTTTTCTCACCTGGCTCTTTTCTCTCTACTAAACGCTTATATTTCTCACCATTTTTGGTTATATGAATAAAGTTCATAACAACAAACCATAAAACGTAGGTACAGTTATCATCTCCATCTTAAAGTCACAGGGTTTAGAGATAGTACTTAACATTCTCAAGGAGACCAGGTGGATGAAGTTGCAGAACAGAACCATGAGCAAGCTGAGCCCAGAGTGAGGCATGTGCACTCTCTGAATGTTGCATATTTCCTGCTTTCTTTCAAAACTGTTAACAAAGGGCATGTTTAGGAAGCAAGGGCTCACTTGTTCCTTAAAGTCACCGTCACAGAGGGATACATATTCCCTCAGGCATAGGAGTGATTCTCATCAGGTTAGTTAAAGAGTATCCCTGGTCCACAGCAGAAGACTTGGTGACAAAAATCAAGCTAGGCCTCTGACATCAGATATTGAGGAATAGTCTCCATTTGTTCTGCCAAGGCTGTAAGTGAGGACCAACTGTCACTAGATGCCACTGGGAGTTGGTCTACCATGAATAAGATTCCTTCCAAAAGGCTAGAAACCTCTGACTTCTCACATCTTTTGAATCTGAACAACTCTTAGTTTGTAAGCTGTGCCTTTAGATCCACAGAATGAACTTCAGCAATGTTAGAGGGACCAGGTCTTAATGGGACATTGAACTTGTGTTTTCCTTCAACTGAGGCTTCTATCAGCTTTTAGCTTCAACAGCTGTGTGCTGTCCACTTGTGGATTTAGTCTTGCTTCTTTTGCACCAACTCCCATAAGTTACAACATGTATACGTGTGTGTGTGTGTGTGTGTGTGTGTGTTTGTCTGTGTGTCTGAGTCCATTTATTGGTGCTCATGTGTACCTGTGTTTAGAGCTGACCACTTGGAGTTAGATAACTTCTCAGGGAGCTAGTCCCTGGAGAAAACTGATTCTCCCTCCCTCACTATCCATTAATTGCCTATAGCAGTTCATTTTGAGATGGAGCCCCATGAAATTTCCCACATCCACCTTGATGGGTCAAGTGGTTTTATTGTTATGCAGAGCTCCTTATGCTATCCCACTATAGAGATTAAATTATTACAGTTTTCCAATCATGTCTACAATGCATTAACTAGCAGCAGGTGTTCTGTCCCTCTGGTGCTTGCACTCTTTCTGCCCTCTTTTCCACAGATTTTTGGCATAATTTAAACCATAAATTAAAATTTGCGGGCTTCTGGCAAGTGCTGGGTGAAGGTCCCAGTGACCAGGGGTGAGAGAGAGGCCCCGCCCTTGCTTCTAGCAAGAGCTAGGTGAAGGTCGCAGTGACTCCACAGGGGTGAGGGCCTGGTGCACGCAGGCCAAGGTAGCCACGTCATGCCTTCCACCCCATGATTTGTAGTGTGGACATCCCAGTGGGAACAGCAGTAGTGACTGCAGCACACGGTAACAAAAGAGACAGCAAGGGCTGGAGACATAGCCTAGCGGTTAAGAGCATCGACTGCTCTTGCAGAGGACCCGGGTTCGATCCCCAGCACCCACATGGCGGCTGAGAACCGTCCATAACTCCAATTCCAGGAGAACTCCAGTTCCAGGGGAATCCGAGACCCTCTTCTGACTTCCGTGGCACTGCACGACATGGGTGCACAGACCTACATGCAGACAGTACACTCATACACATTCAAAAATAAATAAAATAAAAAAAAAAAAAAAAGAGACAGCAAGCCTCCCCACTCCACAGCCAACCTAAAGGAACATAGAGGAGCAGGCCAGCAGGAAGCATCTAGAGTGAGTGAGCAGGCATGCTCAGCAGCAAGCTGACCTGAATTTTTATCTGTTTGGATCTCTGGAGAAGCTTCAGACCAGAAAGAGAAGTGGTAGCTGGACCTTCCAATATACAACTAAAAGAGAAAACCTGAGATCTAGGGCAGCCAGCCCTTCATAAACAAGAAGAAAACAACAAAGGCACCTGAAGAAAACAAGTAAAGTAAGCCTTCAACGCAGTAAAGAAATACAACAAAACAAATCCACATGCCCAAAGCACAAGGAAAAAACAACAATATGGGAAAAGCAAATGATAAATCCCCACCAAACTCTATCAGTCTTATAGATGACTCTAACAATGAGATCTCCCTGGAGGTAACTCAGGACACAGATCTTAAAAGAACAATCATAGACATACTCAAATCAAGGAACTAAAAGGAGAGAATGACAAACTCTAGAAAGACCTAGAGGGACAGAATGACAAACTCTGGAAATAACTAGAGGGAGAAAATGACAAACTCTGGAAAGAATTAGGGGGAGAGAATGACAAACTCCAGAAGGAAGAGGAAATACTAAAGAAATCACAGGATGAAATGGAAAAGGAAATTTAACACTCATCCAATCAGCAACAGGAAAGGATGAGAGAAAGCCTCAGCAACAGATTGTATGAAGCAGAAAATAGAATATCAACACTGGAAGATAACATGGAAGAACTATAAGGCTCAAGAAAAGAGTATGAAAATTTTTTAAAAACACAAAAGTGGAACAATCAAGAAATGTTGGGCACTATGAAAAGAGCAAACCTCCACATCATAGGGATAGAAGGAGAAGAATCTCAGGACAACAGTATTAAACAGATCTTCAACAAAACAATAGAAGAAAATTTCCCCAAACTGAAGAAAAGACAAACCCATACAAATACAAGAAGCACATAGAACACCAAATACACAAGATCAGAAAAGAAATTCCCCATGCCATGTCATAATTACAATGCTAAGCTCATTTTGAGTCTTCCAAGGGTTCTCCACACTGCTTTCCATAGTGGCCATACAAGTTTACACTCCCACCAGCAATGGATGAGTGTTCCCCTTTCCCCACAGTGTTTCCAGCACTTGGTATCATTTGTTTTCTTGATCCCAGCCAGTCTTACAGGAGTGAGATGATATCTCAAAGTGGTTTTAATTTGCATTCCCCTAATTATTAGTGAGGTTGAACACTTTTTAAGATGTTTCTTAGCCATCTCTTTATTCCTCACTTGTGAAGTCTCTGTTCAGCTCTTTGCACCATCTTTTGAGTGATTCATTTGTTGAAACCCTGTCTCCAGAAGACAAGAAACAAAAAACAAACAAACAAAAAAGACAACATTATGAACTTTGCAGGTAAATGGATAGAACTAGAAGATACTATGTTAAGTGAAGTAATGCATTCCCAGAAAAACAAATGATGAATGGTATCCCTCATCTGTACATGCTAGTGCCAATAACCCAGTTGTAAATATTTCTTATTGGGAATGATGTATATTGGAAATATCAACAACAACAACAACAACAACAGAAAAGACTGCATCAATGAACTGACTGAAAGGGTGAATCTGGTGGGGTGGAGGGGTTGGGAGGGGGACACAGCTCTATATTTGATTTGTAATATAATCTTGTACAAAAAATATATAAAACAATAAATTAAAAAAAATAAATACAATGCTAGATGCTCAAAACAAAGAAAAAATACTGAAGGCCACAAGAGAAAAACAACAAGTTACATGTAAAAGGAAATCTATCAGAATTACAGCTGACTTTTCAGTACAAATGATGAAAGCCAGAAGAATGTGGACCAAAGTATTCCCAGTAGTAAATGCCTACAGATGCCAACCCAGGTTACTATGCGCAGCAAAACCGTCAATTATAGTTGAAGTAGAAAGAAAAATCTTTCATGATATAAACAGTATAAAAGAATTCATGTCCAGAAAACCAACCCTTCAGAAAATACTTGAAGTAATTCAAAGGTCAGAGAAATAAAAGCATTCCTGGAACTAAATAAAAATGGCAATACAAAACAACAAAACCTATGGGATACTTTAAAAGCAGTCCTAAGAGGGAAGTTTATAGCCCTGGGTGCTTACATTAAAAAAACAAACAAACAAACAAACAAACAAAACAGAAAGAGCACAAATAAATGAGCTAACACTGCAGCTAAAAACACTTGAGAAACAATAACAAATGAACCCAAAAGACAAGAAGAAATAACAAAAATCAGAGCAGAAATCAATGAAACAGAAAGAAGGAAAATAACACAAAGAATCAATGAATCCAAAAGTTGGTTCTTTGAAAGGATAAATAAGATAGACCTCTTTCCCAGTTAACCAAAAGAAAGTGCAATTCCAAATCAATAGAATTTGGGATGAAATGTGAAACATCATAACAGGCAATGAAAAGATCCAGACAATCATACAGGAATACTTCAAAAACCTATACTCTACTAAATTTGAAAACCTAAGAGAAATGGATGAATATCTGAAATCCTGGAAATCAGCAAAGCTTAATCAAGAAGAAATTGACAGCTTAAGCAGACCCATAATATATGAGGAAATTGAAATTTTAATAAATAAAAACCCTGCCAACTAAAAAAAGCCCAGGCCCAGATGGTTTCACAACAGAATTCTATAGAACATTTAAAGAGGACTTACAACCATTACTACTCAAACTGTTCAGAAGCATACAAACAGAGGGAAATCTCTCAAATTCCTTCTATGAAGCCAGCATCACTCTAATACCAAAACCAGGCAAAGATACAACCAAAAAAGAAAACTATAGATCCATTTCATTAATGAACATAGATGCAAAAATTCTCAACAAAATTCTTGCGAACGGCATACAGACCCACATGAAAAAGATCATCCATCGTGACAAAGTTGGATTCACACCAGAGATGTAGGAATGGTTCAACATACATAAATCAATAAATATCATAAAACACATAAATGGACTGAAAGACAAAAACCACACAATCATCCTTATTGACACAGAAAAAGCCTTTAACAAAATCCAGCATCCCTTCATGCTTAAAGTCCTAGAGGGAATTGGACTGGAGGGAACATTCCTCAACATAATCAAAGCCATATACAACAACCCCACTGCCAACATCATCCTAAATGGAGGAAAATTGGAACCATTCCCCTTAAAGGCACAAATCTGGCAAGGTTGACCCCTATCACCACTCCTCTTTAATATAGGGCTTGAAATGCTTGCTAGGGCAATAAGTCAAAAAATGAAATTAAAGGAGAACTAATTTAAAAAGAGGAAGTAAAACTATTCCTTTTGGCAGATGATATGATAGTTTACCTAAGGGATGCTAAAAACTCCACCAGAAAATTCCTAGAAATGATTAGAAGTTTCAGCAAAATGGTGGAATACAAAATAAACCTCGAAAAATCAGTAGCCTTTCTTTACACCAACAATAAGTAACTGTAGAAGGAATATAAAAAGGCCATCCCAATCACAATAGCTTCAAAAAAATAAAATACCTTGGGATAAACCTAACCAAAGACACCAAAGACCTCTACAACAAAAAGTTTTAAACCCTAAAGAAGTATATTGAAAATGACATCAAAAGATGGAAAGTCCTCCTAGGCTCATGGATTGGAAAAATTAGTATAGTAAAAATGTCCATTCTACCTCTTGCCCTATACCAAATTCAACTCCAAATGGATCAAAGACCTCAGCATGAAACCCAAAACTGATGAACTGGTGATAGAAGAAAATGTTGGCAGCACCCTACAAGACAAAGGCGTAGGAGAAGACTTTCTAAATCAGAAAGCAGCTGCATAGGAAATAAGGTCAACAATTGACAAGTGGGAACTCATTAAACTCAAAAGCTTCTGAAAAACAAGAGAATCAGGGAAGTGAAGAGAAAATGTGCAGAGTGGGAGGAAATCTTCACTACAGACACATCTGACACAGCATTAACTTCCGGAATATATAAACTACTCAAAAAAAAAAAATCAAAGAAGTAAACAAATGACTCAGTCAAAAGATGGAGTAAAGAACTGAACACAGGGGGCTGGAGAGATAGCCTAGCAGTTAAGAGCACTGACTGCTCTTGCAGAGGACCCGGGTTCGATCCCCAGCACCCACATGGCGGCTGAGAACCATCTGTAACTCCAATTCCAGGAGAACTCCAGTTCCAGGGGAATCCGACACCCTCTTCTGACCTCCACAGCATTGCACGACACGGGTGCACAAACCTACATGCACACGGTACATTCATACACATACACAAATTCCACCGTCAGCACCAGCTACACCTCACCTGCCTGGAAATACTGTGCAGCAGAGGCAGCCATGTGCCTGTATATCCCAAATCTAATTGGCTATTGGCTCTCTCCTTGGAGGAATAACCCATGGCTGATGCCACAAGCTTACATCCTCTACAGGTTAGGAGATGTTATAAGCCACAGTAAGACCCTGTCATATTTAACAGGGGGGAAAACTGTAACTCATAGATTAACATATCATCTAAACATATGTGTCTATGCCAAAGTAACCTACCATAACTATTAGTGCTGCTTAAATACCTATATATCTAATTGCTTGTGCTTCATCAGTAGGATCAAAAGATTACTCCTGGACAAACTGTCAGCCCATGAAAGGAAACAGCCAGAATTGACCATAGTCCAAGTCAACAGCTCCAGAGAGAGGGGACTGTTTTACTTCTCATCCACCTGTGCCCCTTTTCTAAGCCTAGGGAACAATCTGCGGAAGAGGGGCCGTGGTAGAATGTAAAGGCTGCGATTGGGGTGAATGGTGAAACTACAGCAATGTAGTCTGGACACTCATTTGATCAACTTGATTGAACAAACAACCTGTCACCCCCCACTGGATGGTGGGGCTGTGGGGGTTTGGGCACAACAGCCTGCAGATTGGTTTTGCATGAAGGATGCCTGTACTCATGGATTATCACTTATAGCTAAAAAAATGAAAAAAAAAACAAAAACAAAAACAGAGAAAGATGCAAGACAGTTATGGCAGAATACATGATCTGGGATGGAGTGGGGGTGGGGGGAAGGGAAAGGGAAAGGGAAATATGCCTGATCTGAATTGGAAAATGATGTACGAAATGCACAAAGCATCAATAAAAATTAAATTAAAAAAAACAAATAAAATTTTTAAAAATGTTAAGAAAAAAGAACTGAACACAGACTTCACAAGTGAGGCAAATAAGATGGCTGAGAAACGTCTTAAAAAGTGTTCAACATCACTAATAATTAAGGAAATGCAAATTAAAACCACTTTAAGATATCATCTCACTCCAATAAGACTGACTAGGATCAAGTAAACAAATGATACCAAGTGCTGGAGAGGTTGTGGGGAAAAGGGAACACTCATCCACTGCTGGTGGGAATGTAAACTTGTATAGCCACTATGGAAAGCAGTGTGGAGAACCCTTAAAATACTCAAAATGAGTTTACCACCTGACCCAGTTGTACTACTCCTGGGTGTATACCCACAAGATTCATCCTACCACAGAGATACATGCACAGCCATGTTTATTGCAGCTTTCTTCACAATAGCAAAGAGCTGAAACCAACCCAAGTGCCCTTCAACCAACGAGTGGACAGAGAAAATGTGGTACATCTACACACTGGACTTCTACGCAGTGGTAAAGAAAGATGACATCATGAAATTTGCAGGTAAATGGATAGAACTAGAAGATATTATGCTATGTGAAGTAACACAGTCCCAGAAAAACAAATGATGAATGTTATCCCTCATTGGTGCACCAAGTACCTAGTTGTAAGGCAAACTGAGTAACGTTAAAGTTATATTACTCTTTATCTGAAAGCAACCGTACTATTAAAATGTGAATCCCTCAATAGGCTCTAGAATCAACCTACCACTTAAAAAAAATCACAGAACTCTGGAACTGGGCAGCAGGACTCAACCTTAATTGAAGAATTATTGACAGATGATTATGGCTGGGTGAGCAATAGCTGATCTTCTTAAAGGGAAGGAATTTAGGTAAGCTGACTAGCATACTTGCATTAAGAGATATCTGGGGACACTATCTTGACCCTATAGGCCTTAACGCAAATGACAGAATGTAATAATTCCAGTGGGGGATTATAGGAGGGTGCCAGCGGGGAAGGGGGTATAAAGGTGATTAAGATGTTCTGTATAAAATACACAAAAACTCAATAAAATTTTACACAAAAACATCTGTGCATTGATCCATTAAGAATTCCAGGAACTTAATACCTTGAAAAGAAACTGCTGACATAAAACTGCTCATTTCTAAATAACTGTACTGTTGGCAGGGACAGGCAGTGGCTTTCAGAGCAGCAAATGCATGCTGCCAGGAATGTACAAAAATAACCCTACGCATTAGCAAAGAGTATCTTGAAATTAACTTCTATATTGTGTTACTCAGGAATCTTATTTGCAAGCATCACACACTGGCTGATTTAAACAGAAAATGAATGAATTGAAATTATATCAGCTGCTTACAGAGCTGAGTCATTCCTAAGGCTGGAAAAGGGCAGTGGCATGGAGACTAGACAACATCCTAGCCAGGGCCGTATGGGTCCTCAGGACTCGTACAATGAGGATTGCATGGCTGATGCCCCTGCTGTCCAAGCCCAGCTGTCTCCAACAGCTTCTCTTCAGGATTCCAGACCCCAGACACAATGGCTGACTTACTGGTCCATATTTCCTCTATTGCTACTTCCAGAAGAAAGCAAGAGGGGAGTCCGTCCACTGCTCATTTGCATTCCCAGCTCCCAAGTTATGTGCTTAGGTGAATCCACTGACAGGCCAACCTCAGCTGAATTACCTACAAAGGAAGCTGTGAAAGTAGGCATCTGGCCTTCATGTTTCTGTAAAATGGAAGAGCACTGGCCCGCACTCAGGTGTACAGCTGTGTGCTAAGTCGGGATGTTCCATGTTTTACTGCAGTGACAAGGAGACTCCCAAAATTCAAGGGTTTAACACAAGTTGGTTTGACCTTCATTTATTTTTTTCTCAATTACATACCCATGTGCGATAGAGGATCTGGAGGCTCAGTTCTTCCTGCATCATGTTCTCTCTTCCCCTCACTCTCAAACAGACAGAGAGCAGTCACTGGAAATATCAAAGGCGGTCATGACAAAGAGGCAACACAATAGGAAACACACACTTAAAACTTCTAACTTGAAGTGACACATTCTGCTTCCACATACAATTTTGTTGCCAAAGAACCCACTTAGCCACACACCCAAACTCCAGGGCACAGGGTCGTCCAGCAAAGCATTCTCCAGACACATGCTCAGATAAAGAAATGTTTGGAAGACACCACTAATAAATACCTCATGGTGAGCTTCCAAAGATATGAAGAGAATTCAGACATTAGGCAACCAAAATTTAACAGGTAACCAATTACATGCTAATTACAGATCCTGCTTTGAGTTCCCTACAAGCAATATCCCATTGAACTGACTTGCTTTTAAGATTATCCCCATTTAATGGTGAGGAAATGGGAAAGGGGGGCTGCTGGGAGTGTGTGGAGGGGGAGGGGGTCTAAATTTGGTTAAGATATATTATAGGAAATGCACAAAAATTATTAAAAAATTAAAAGTGAAAGAAGAGAGATCATGTACCTGGTACACAAGTTCACACTGTGGGGAGGGGGGAGCATAGAAATTTCTGCTCATACTTAGAAATAAAAACTAGAGACAAAAGTAAAATCCAAGTTTTTCTTGGATAACCTAGTTGTAAGCTCAGGCTACAAGGGGGCTTTAGTGTCATCCTCCGCTGAGTCCCACCTCTTTTCCCACTGTCCTTTCCAGTCCCCTCTTCTTTTACTCCTTGTTCTCAACTCTTGCGTGGGCTGGTACATGTCTCCTTGCAGATTTTGAACAAGGACTGTGTTCCAGAGGACTTGAGTTCTAACAGTTTTCTGGTATAGACAGTTCTCAGCCACCCAGAGTCATGACTTTTCAGGTACAAAATGATAAAGATTACTGCAAGATGTGAGACTGAAGTATAAATAAAATGTTATAAAATACCTTATTTGTCATATATAGAAATGCTTTAATAGAAACATTACATAAAGAACGTCTGTGTTGGGGCTGGAGGGATGGCTCAGTGGGTAAGAGCACCAGCTGTTCTTGAAGAGGGGCCAGGGTCTGCTCCCCACACCCACATGGTAGCTAACACCCTTCAGCAACTCCAGTCCCAGGGGCTCTCACTCCCTCTTCTGGCCCCCAACTGCACTGTGTGTGGTGGTGTGCATGCGTACACCCAGGTATTTTTACATCCGTGTAAAATAAACACATATGTCTAAAAAAAAAAAGTCTGCATCTTCCATGAAAAGAAGCATGAGAAGCTCTGTTAAAATTGATAATCCAAATGGATGACCAGATCAAGAGCTTCTCAACTGATAGGGGAATATTTTAGAAGAGTATCCTTTCCAGATTTCTTCTAAAATAATACCAGAAAGTTCAACGGCAGTGACAGTCCTGTCTCCAATCTAAGCAACTAGAAGCCATTTCTGTGTTTCTGCAATTTTGACACGAGCTCCAATCACCAACCCACAAATCATTCTGCACACTTCACACAGTGACTGCTGAGCAAGAATCATCGATGTCTCTCTTACAATAGCTGCAGAATTCTTAAGATGATTCTACTCATTGAGGGAATCATCATGACATTGAGATTTCTGAATTCTTTCACTTTTATTATGTAAATAAATATAGGATAGAAGAAGAAAAGAGCTGAATATGGGGGGAGGGGAGAGAACAACTGCTAATAATTGAAGAAAATACTAATGCCAAGTAAAAGTTTCCAACCAGTAAATACCACCTACTATGACGGCTTCACATAGTCACTGTGGCCTGTGGTCATTTGATGGAGCCCTTGTCATTATTAATATGTGTTTTCATTGTGTCAGTGGAGAGTCAATTGTTTACAAGCATTCACAGCCACAGCTGTCTAGATTAATGGTATACCTCCATTATCATCAAGGCTAGCTTTGTGCAGAGCAAACCCAGTAGTAAAAGGGGAACATGTTCACAGCGAACAGAGTGGTGTGTTTATTTAAAACAGAAATTTTGGTGCTCAAGAAATAGTAACATTAAACTTTTAAAAAGAAATGTCAGGCTTCTTCCTGGAGAAACAGGAAATAGCAGTGATGCTAATGGTGTGCGAGGGCCCAGAGGACCCTGGGAGGCCACGTGGCTTCAGTGGAGGTCTGGTAACATCTCCAGGGCCATAGGGCTCATGGAGACAAAGATGAAGACAAGGAGGCAATCCCAGTCACCAAGCTGGGCAGCCTGGTCAAGGACACAAACATCAAGTCCCTGGAGGGGATCTAGCTGTTCCCCCTGCCCTTTGAGGAATCTGAGATGATTTACTTTCTCCTGTTAGCACCCCTTAAGGATAAGGTTTTTGTTTGTTGTTTTATTTTGTTTCTTTTTGGTCTTTTCGAGACAGGGTTTCCCTATAGCGCCAGCTGTCCTGGAACTCGCTCTGTAGACCAGGCTGGCCTTGAACTCACAAAGATCTGCCAGCCTCTGCCTCCTGAGTGCTAGGATTAAAGGCGTGCACCACCACACCCAGCAAGGATAAGGATTTTTAAAGATCATGCCAGTGCAGAAGCATACCTGGGCTGGCCAGTGGACCATGTTTGAGGCTTTCGTCACCATCAGGGACTACAATGTTGCTCTGGGTGTTAAGTGCTCTGAGGAAGTGGCCATGCCATTCAAGGGGCTATCTCATGGGCAAGCTTTCCACTGTTCCTGTGCAAAGAGGCTGTCAGGGAATCAAGACTGGTGAGCCCCACACCTTCCAGTGCAAAGTGACAGGCCGCTGTGACTCTGTGCTGGTGCATCTCATCCCTGCTCCCAGCTGTAGGAAGATCCAGTTTTATTTATTTTTTTTTATTGATGCTTTGTGTATTTCATACATCATTTTCCAATTCAGTTCAGGCATATTTCCCTTTCCCTTCCCCCAACCCCACCCCACCCCATCCCAGATCATGCATTCTGCCATAACTGTCCTGCTTCTTTCTCAGTTTTTTTTTTCATTTTTTAGCAATAAGTGATAATTTATGAGTACAAGCATCCTTCATGTAAAACCAAATTGCAGGCAGTTGTGCCCAAACCCACACAGCTCATGGGTCCCACCATCCAGCGGAGGGGGGAAGGGTGTATGTTCAATCAAGTTGATCAAATGAGTGTCCAGACTATATTGCTATAGTTTCACCATTCACCCCAATCGCAGCCCTTACATTCTACCACGCCCCCTCTTCCACAGATTGTTCCCTAGGCTTAGAAAAGGGGCACAGGTGGATGAGAAGCAAAACAGTCTACTTTCTCTGGAGCTGTTGTCTTGGACTCTGGTCAATTCTGGCTGTTTCCTTTCATGGGCTGACAGTTTGTCCAGGAATAACCTTTCGATCCTACTAATGAAGCACAAGCAATTAGATATATAGGTATTTAAACAGCACTAATAGTTATGGTAGGTTACTTTGGTATAGACACATATGTTTGGATGATATGTTAATCCATGAATTACATTTTTTCCTGTTAAATATGACAGGGTCTTACTGTGGCTTATAACATCTCCTAACCTGTAGAGGATGTAAGCTTGTGGCATCAGCCATGGGTTATTCCTCCAAGGAGAGAGCCAATAGCCAATTAGATTTGGGATATACAGGCATATGGCTGCCTCTGCTGCACAGTATTTCCAGGCAGGTGAGGTGTAGCTGGTGCTGACGGTGGAGTCTTGCTTGACTCAAGGAGACCCGTATTTGCTTTATTGGTTTAGTGGCCTTTGGTAACACTCTCTGGTATTCCAGAGGCCATCTGTATACTTGCATGTGTGGTCTCAATACATCTTTCCCATGTTAACGTCAGGTCTTTGACAACAGAGAAGATCCAGTTTTAATTGGGGGCTACTTCTCAGCTAGCACCCCTCAGGGCACCATGTGGGTGGGAGTCATGGGATTTCTCTGACCCCACCTGAGGAAGGAGCAGACAACATGGCCCAGGTACATGACGCTGGGTGGGGCAGCGGTGTGCAGTGGCTCAGAACTGGGGGTCTGTGATTGGCTCTGGGAGCTGACATCATTTTGCTTATAAAAGCAGACTATAGCAAGCAATAAACCGAATTCTCCATTACCATCATTACAGAATTCATGGCCGTTATTTTTCGCTTGCATACAGGCTGAAGCAGGCCTGAATTTCATTCAAGTGACCAGTGGGTTGAACAGCAGTCCTTTAGACCACCAACCTGGGTAGTTGGTGTGGGTGAAGTGAATTGTGAGTGGGTGTAGGCTGAAGATAGGCCATCAGCCATTGGCCTGAAATTCCTGTCTAGGGGACAGCAATCTTTGGGCAGGTGGAAAAGGCACAGCCAAGGTGGGAAACGTTCCATTGTCCCAGGCTAAGGACCTGAGTTGGAAGTACCTCTCAGGTCGGGTTACGGAAATAACCGACTGACCTCTGGGTGAGGGGTCAGTTCCCCACAGTGTCCGGCAAGGCGGGGACTGTGCTCTCCTTCCCTTAGCGGGACTGCACTGTACCTGCTCATGGCAAAGGAAGCTTCCTACACCCAGCAACACTGTTGTTGCCTCTTTTCCTGTGCCTAAGAAGCTGCTGCTGATGGCTGGTGTTGAAGACTGCTGCACGTCAGCCATGCTGTACTCCCACTGTACTGCCACCCTAGGCACATTCCACAAGGCCACCTTGGACGCCATCTCCAGCTACTGCACATACTTCTGGAGCCTGTCTTCCCCAGAGTTCTTGCTGCATGCTTCTTTGGGGGAAAGCCCTGTGGACAGCACCTCTACTGACCATTCCCTCTCTAGTGACTTTGCTTCTTGCTTCCTCTACACGTGTCTGTAACTTCAAACTTACATGAGAACACTGCATTTCTTCTGACTCCTCTTAGAACTGTGAAGACCAGTTTATATTTCTTTCCAAAAAATCAAGGCCCATCACATTCACACATAGGATACTCTAGTATTTCTTTCCCAGTGGCCCTTAATACCAAAGAAGAAAAGAAAATGCCCCCCTTGCTGAAAATCTCCTAGGGCTATGCACTCAGGCAAAATATATTAATACAGGAGCTCTGACATCAGCAATGGATTGTTCTACCAGGTGGATGTTGGCCAGGGGATCCAAGGCCCCACAAAAGGTAAGGGCTCCTTGCCTCTAAGTTGGGATACCTACAGAAGGAGAGGCAATAAGACCCTGCTGCCGAAGACCTGACGTTAACATGGGAGGGATGTATTGAGACCACACATGCAAGTGTACAGATGGCCTCTGGAATGCCAGAGAGTGTTACCAAAGGCCACTAAACCAATAAAGCAAATATGGGTCTCCCTGAGTCAAGCAAGACTCCACCGTCAGCACCAGCTACACCTCACCTGCCTGGAAATACTGTGCAGCAGAGGCAGCCATGTGCCTGTATATCCCAAATCTAATTGGCTATTGGCTCTCCCCTTGGAGAAATAACCCATGGCTGATGCCACAAGCTTACATCCTCTACAGGTTAGGAGATGTTATAAGCCACAGTAAGACCCTGTCATATTTAACAGGGGGGAAAATTGTAATTCATGGATTAACATATCCAAACATGTGTCTATGCTAAAGTAACCTACCATAACTATTAGTGCTGCTTAAATACCTATATATCTAATTGCTTGTTCTTCATTAGTAGGATCGAAAGGTTATTCCTGGACAAACTGTCAGCCCATGAAAGGAAACAGCCAGAATTGACCAGAGTCCAAGTCAACAGCTCCAGAGAGAGTGGACTGTTTTACCTCTCATCCACCTGTGCCCCTTTTCTAAGCCTAGGGAACAACCTGCGGAAGAGGGGGCGTGGTAGAATGTAAGGGCTGCGATTGGGGTGAATGGTGAAACTACAGCAATGTAGTCTGGACACTCATTTGATCAACTTGATTGAACAAACAACCTGTCACCCCCCACTGGATGGTGGGGCTGTAGGTGTTTGGGCACAACAGCCTGCAGATAGGTTTTGCATGAAGGATGCTTGTACTCATGGATTATCACTTATAGCTAAAAATGAAAAAAAAAAAACTGAGAGAAAGATGCAGGACAGTTATGGCAGAATGCATGATCTGGGATGGGGTGGGGGTGGGGGGGGAGGGAAAGGGAAATAAGCCTGAACTGAATTGGAAAAAATGTATGAAATGCACAAAGCATCAATAAAAACTAATTAAAAAAAAAAAAAAAAGAAAAAGAAAATCTCCCTGGGAGGATTGCAGTCAGCCCAATAAGGGACCTGAGGTGAAAGGTCACAGCAGGCATCCTGTATCTCCTGCTGGAGAAATGGGAAAGAACAGCCATTTATACAAATTTGGTTGATCGAAAAGTTATTTTATATTTTACTGGATCTACAGGACTTTTGTTTCTGTTTCTACATCTTCAACATATGCTTTCCCCTGCATACTTACAATTCAATGATTTGGAAAAAGCAATAACATAAAACTTCTAATAAACACCAACTCACAACTCTAATGTGATTCCCTCTGTAATACCAATAGGGTGTATTTAATTCAGGTTTTACAGGCCCTATTGTTATTAGAAAAGACAATATACATCAATGTCCCATTAAAATGATATGTGCTTCACATTACAAATGACTTTTAGGGGTCAACGTTGACTCCAACAGTGATTTATCATCCCCACACATTTTCAGGACAGAAAGGAAGGTAGGCACACAGAGTTACAATAAATCAAACATCTGGTCAATGGTGGGATGGGCCAATCCAGGACAAAAGAAAGCCTGGAAGTGCAGCATCTTTTATGGGAGATAATATGCTTTTTGTTTAAGCCAATTCTAATATGAGATTCCAGTGTAGCCCCTGGGTGAACTATACAGAGCTATCTTTTCAAGCAGCAGTCTCCATCACTAGATTACTTACTAAAGGGAATTGTATCAGACAGAGATATGAGACTAATGTGGCTGACTGGAGTTGGGGAGATCAAGCTGGGAAGCACTTGATGTGCATCTCTGTTAAATGTCCTTCCTCTTTCCTGGGTGTCTCGCTCAGGATTCAATACCCAGCTGGCTTCACTTACATCCCAAATGTACCACAAAGGTGTGCCGGGAGCTGACGGAGTAGAAAAATCTGGCCGAGTTTCATCCCGGAAAATGAGAAACCTCAGTCCAGAAGGCTGTAAGATGGGTAAACTCCTGGAAAAGGAGAGTATTAAAAGAAATTGGGATGGATTTGACAGATGACCTCACTTGAGCTCACAGGCTTTGAAGTCAGACAGATTCATTTACTAAGTGTGTGACCTTGAACAAATTACTTCCCCTTTCCAAGTTTCAGTTTTTAAATCTATAAAATGATAATGATAATGATAATGATGATGAAAATGAGTTTCTGCTTTGTAGAATTTCTCCAAAGATTAAATAAAATGCTGCCTTGAAACTCATAGGCCCAGGAGCCACCACAAAGCAGCTGTGATCATTACCACGCAGGGCCCAGAATATCCCACTTTGAGAGGAGATGAGAGCCATCTAAGCACTCAACCCCTTTACTCACCATTCGATGGCTCTTATAAACCATGACTCTAGTAACACTGGATGCTCTGGGAAAAATGTCAGCCAGGAGCCCAGGAACCATCCAACAGCTTTCATCACCAACAGTTGGGAATCAAGAACCAAGCCTGCTCTGGGAACGGGCCTCCCCAGGAGAAGAAGCTTGTGCATGCTGACTCTAGGAAACATGGAAATCCCACTAGTGTGCTGAGCCACATCTGGAAGTTCGGAACCAAAACCCAACTCAGTGAATCCCACTTGTGTGGTGGTTCCTAAGTCCCTGGAGATGATGATGGGGGGCTCCAAGCTCTGCAGCTTCTGCTTGCAGAGGCAGCTTTCTCTGTTCTTCTATCCACAAGCACTGTGGAGGACTTCTGGGCTTTCCCTGGCTCTACAGACAAGGTAAGAGATGGGCAGAGAGATGGGCTGTGCATCAGGAGCCAGAGCCATGCTTCCTCCAATCAGCAGCTGCTCCACTGGGCAGGTGTGGGGCCACTGCATCTGGATCAGCTCTACAAATCACTGCAGGACACAGCACAAGCATTTATTGGCTGAGTGAACATATTTCATGCCAGGTTGTTTTTCCTATGTACTGTTTTGTTTTTTTTTTTTTAATTTTCATTTTTTATTGATGCTTTGTGTATTTCATACATCATTTTCCAATTCAGTTCAGGCATATTTCCCTTTCCCTTTCCCCCACCCCACCCTACTCCATCCCAGATCATGCATTCTGCCATAACTGTCCTGCATCTTTCTCTCAGTTTTTTTTTTAATTTTTTAACAATAAGTGATAATTTATGAGTACAAGCATCCTTCATGTAAAACCAATTTGCAAGCAGTTGTACCCAAACCCACACAGCCCATGGGTCCCACCATCCAGTGGGGGGGGGGGAGGCTTGTATGCTCAATCAAGTTGATCAAATGAGTGTCCAGACTATATTGCTGTAGTTTCACCATTCACCCCAATCACAGCCCTTACAGTCTACCATGCTCCCTCTTATGCAGATTGTTCCCTACGCTTAGAAAAGGGGCACAGGTGGATGAGAAGCAAAACAGTCTACTTTCTCTGGAGCTGTCGTCTTGGACTCTGGTCAATTCTGGCTGTTTCCTTTCATGGGCTGACAGTTTATCCAGGAATAACCTTTCGATCCTACTAATGAAGCACAAGCAATTAGATATATACCTATGTACTGTTTTAAATTTTTTTATCACACTATTGTAACCGAAGGCACTCTAAAGTTATGTTCATATAACTCTTCAGCTCTTGCACTTTTCCCATGTTTTGTGTGCGCACATTTGAGTTTGTATGTGTGTGCCTATGTGTGAGTGTGTATTAATGTGTGTGAGACAGTGTGGGAATATGAATACATATGTGGGAGTATATGGGAACATGTGTGAAAGAGAATGTGTGTGAGATTGTGTGAGTGTGTGCATGTGTAAGCGCATGTATTAGAGTGTGTGTATATGAATGTATGCACATAAGAGTATTTGTGTGTGCATGTGTGTGAGCATTGTATGTGCATGTGCATGAGTGTGTTTTACTGTGTGAGTGTGTGTATGTGTACTTCAGTGTGTATGTGTGTATGAGTGAATGTGTGTGAATATGTAAGAGTGTGTGCATATGTGTGTGTATGAAACTGAATGTGTGTATATGTTTGTGTGTGTGAGCATTGTGCATGCATGTGTGTGTATTAGTGTGTCTTAGTGCATGTGAATGTGTATTCGAGTGTGTATGTATGAGTGAATGTGTGTGTGAATATATAAGTGTGTACATATGTGTGAGTGTATGAAACAATGTGTGATCTGTGTGTGTGTGTGTATGTGTGTGTGTGTGTGTGTGTATGTGTGTGTGTGTGTGTGTTCCTTTTTGGAGGCAGTCTTGCTGTGTAGCCCAGTCTGGCTTTAAGTTACACTATTCCTGCCTCAGCCTCCTTCGTGCCAGTACTGTAGGCATTGCCACCAGATATTTCTTATTCCCATGAATAGAGGTTAATTATACAGCCTTCTGAGTTCTGTAATTTATTCAGCCATTTACTTAGTGGTGGAAACCTACAGCTTCCAAGCATTCACCATTTTAACTGAGACTGTAGTAAATAACTTTGTAATTTACAGTATTTTTAAATACTCTATATTTTCTTATAATGTTTTGGTGAACACATTTGTTTTGATATGAACTTGTTTTTCCACATATTTGTCAACATTTGTAACATATTGTAACATAATGTAACATAATTTCTAAAGTGTTGAAATCAACTTAGATTACATTCAGGAGCAAGATGAAACTTGTTTGCTCTTCTGATGGATATGGCTCAGCATTTATCTCTGGGAGGCTGTCTGCTGTGATTATGCTGAAGGCCAGCAATCGCTTATTACTCAACTTGGAAGACATGTGGCAGCTGGTGTGTAGTACTGAGCAGTAACCAAATCAGTCCTATGGAATTGCTCTCGAAATTAACTGATTTAATACCAGGGGTTTCTTTTATATCTCCCATTGAAAAAAAGAGTAATTAAAATTGTTTCATGATTATTGCTTTTGTAAAACCACAAAACACCTTGAATAAAGTCCTGTTCCCTGGGCCCTGGGCTCCTGTTACAGCAAGGAGCCAACAAACTATGGATGTCTTTGTTGGTGACTTTACATAAATACTAAGGAAAACACCTGAAGGGAGGAGAGGGAGTCCTGCTTGAGGTCTCATAAGTCGAATTCCCTGGTTGTTCAGCCCCAGGCACTCAGGAGGAACTCAGAGCAGGAAGAAGAGGCTCTTCCTCCCAGGGTGAACAGGAAATAGGGAGAGGATGGAACAAGGAACCAGGCATAGCCCTTGTACGGTTACCCCGGTAAACTGCTTCCTCCCTCTGTGCTCCATCCCCCCAAATTCCCTAGGCTTCTCAAAGTCATGCCACTGACCGGGCACCAAATGTTCAGCGTGTGTTCCTGTGGGGATATTCCATAATCACACCATGACAAATCCTTCCACAACATATTGGAAAGCATGTCTTCTGTCTTTCACACTTAAATTGAGATATTTATTGAACAAAAGAGAGAAGAAACTGTAGAGAACTTTTGATTTCAGACAATTTATAATCATGAGCTTTGTGATATTCTTTAAAATTCTGTGGGAATATACATTATAATTTCTCATAATTCAGTAAGATTGAGAAGTGGAAAGAGAAAGCAAACACCAAAAATGGAATAAGAAAGATTTTTTAAATCTTTACTTTTATTTTTGTTTTATGTGAATGAGTGTTTTGTCTGCAACTATGTTAAGTGCACCATATGTGTGCAAAGACTGCAGAGGCCAGAAGAGGGCATCAGAGCCTCTCGAACTGGAGTTACAGATAGTTTTTAGCCACCATGTGGATGCTGGGAACCCAATCTGGGTCCTCTGCAAGAGTAGCTAGTGCTCTTAACTCCTGAGCCATCTCTCCACCCCTAAAATAAAAGCTGCTTTTAAGAGGTCAAGCTCTGGAAAGATGTGATACACATTCCTAATTTGTCTTTGTTCCATTGGAATAAAGAAAACATGTTAAAATCATGTGGTACAAATGGAAGGCTTAGGACTGGAGAGATGGCTCAGCAGTTAAGAATACTTGCTGTTCTTGGGGCTGGAGAGATGGCCTAGTGGTTAAGAGTGCTGACCGCTCTTACAGAGGACCCGGGTTCGATCCCCAGCACCCACATGGCGGCCAAGAACCGTCTGAAACTCCAATTCCAGGAGAACTCCAGTTCCAGGGGAATCCGACACCCTCTTCTGACCTCCGCGGCATTGCAGGACACGGGTGCACAAACTTGCATGCAGACAGTACATTCATACACATACAGAAATAAATAAAATTAATAAAAAAAATTTTTTTAAAGAGTACTTGATGTTCTTACAGAGAACATGAGTTTGGTTCCCAGAACGCATGTCAGGTGACACACAACTGCCTGTAACTCCAGCTCCAATAGATGTGATGGCCTCTAGTGGTGTCCTTAGGCGCTTGCATGCAGGTGCATATACCCCTACAGGAAGATATATACACATACACATAATTACAAATAAAAATAAATCTTAAAAAAAGCAAAGTCTTACACCAAATTTTTATCTTCTGAAAATTTTTCACCTCTGATCATTGACAGACATATTCTTAGCAGCTTTGCACCCATGATCAGTGTGTTGTGGATGTATCATTAACACTTTGCATGGTGTCTCCTCTGCCTTTTCTCTTCCATGTGATCATCAAGTGAAAGTCAGAAATAGTTCCCCCTGCTGACTCAGAAGATATGGTGTCTGTCCACAGGAATGGACACGTCCTAAGGGCACATACACTGAGAAGCTTGAGAAACAAACTTAATTTCTTTGAAGTGAGGATAGCATTCCAGGGGAAACTTTGCTCAACAGGGGAGTGTGCTCTCATCACTCCAGAAGCTATGCAAGAACCTACCAGCTGCCAAGCAAAACTGCAGCGAGAGACCTGCCACAGACAAGTTGTATTGCAGAGGCTTCTGGGACCACCAACAAAGACACCTCACCAGGAGAATTTTGGGTATGTTTACAAACAAATCAGGGCAATCATTTTGCAATTGATGCATTATTTTCACTTTACCAAACATGCAACATATGTTGCAATGCAATTACTCCACAGTTGAAGAAATTCTGAAAGATAATTTGGAAAGAGACATGTTTGTCCATTCTCTCCAGTCTTATTCAATAGAGTGCTCACAGTAATAGCTATTTGAGCAATAAAATAAGAGAAAGATTTAAAAGAAAGTAAAAATTGGAAAGGAAGAATGTAAATTTCCCTATTTGCTGATGACATATCTCTATACTTAAAAGACCCTATAGATTCCACTAGAAAATGTTGGGATCTGTTAAGCACTTTCAGTAAAATTGCAGTATACCAAATCAACATACAAAACATACCAATGATTTTACTGAGAAAGACATTAGGAAAATAGCCCGTTTATTTTGCTGAAGGTATAGATATAAGCAAAAACTTTCTGATAGAACTCTCAAAGCAAGGAACGGCCCCAAAAGTTGACAAAAGGGAGGCTTGGGATATAACTCAATGGTAGAGTGCTTGCCTATCATGTGTGAGCCCCTAAATTTCTTTGTGCTGTAAAAATATAAATAAATAATAAATCTTAAAAATGAGGCTGGGCGTGGTGGCACACGTCTTTAATCTTGGCACTTGGGAGGCAGAGGCAGGAGGATCTCTGTGAGTTCGAGGCCAGCCTGGTCTATAGAGTGAGTTCCGGGGCAGCTGGAGCTACAGGGGACCAAAAAAATAAATAAATAAATGAGGAGGCTTGGGAGATGACTCAGTGGTAGAAGCCAAGAAACTAAAAAAAAAATCCCATGGAGGAGCTTGGGGCCTTCGGAGAAGGACGTGGGGAAGTAACAGAACACAACCAACAACCTTGGGTTATTTTGTTATTTTTACCAATGAAGCAGAGAGTGGGACATCGAGGGGGCCTTTCTACTATGATTACTCCCATGTTGAGAGGCCACAGAGGTCCAGCCATGCCTGGAAAGTTCTTTACCTACAAACAATGAAAATGATGTAAAACACAGCAGGCCATTCCGTCTCTCACTCAATGTCCTTTCTCATCTTTGTTTCATCCTAAGAAAAACCTTTAAGCAGCATGAGGTTTATAAGGTTTATTAGGAAACAGAAGCAAGAAAACTTAGCCAATTAAAACCCAGGCACCTGGGAAGGTCTCAGCAGGAGGGAACTTAAGAACTGGAATCCCAATGCTCAGAAAGCCGTGTGCCTGGAATAATCACTAGCCAGTTTAAAGGCCTTGAGCTCTGAGCATGGAGGCACACAGAGGCCCCTACAGCCAGAAATGGAAGGAAAGGCTGCTTCAGAGCTTAGGGGAGGCCAGTAACACACAGGACCAGGCCAGGAGCTCAGCTCCTATTTGAGAGCAACTAGCAGCTCATTCAGAGTACTCTATACCAGGGGCAGACATGGTGCGCATCACTGTAAAAGTTCACTGTGGCACAAAACTGAGTGAGGGGACACAAGGCAGTTGGAGCAGTCTGTCTGGAGGCCACAGACATGCTGGAAATTAGAGTTAACAGTCCCCTGTACCCAGGTAACTGGAAAGGACGTGGGTGAGTGCAAATATCAAGAGGGCCAGGCAGTTAGGACCTAGGATTGGCTGTGAGTGTGGGAAAAACATATAAGGAATGATGGGTGCACCCAGGTGGATGGGGAACTCCATACTAGCACCAGAGACCAGAGAAATGCAGATCAGAACATGCTGTGCCTTAGGGGCATGTTAGGAAGATTGATACCGAAACCTGGAACTCAACAGAGGTTATGTTACATTTATACTCTTCCCTTCATATTTAAAGCATAGCAGTTTCACCCATGTCTGTGACAGAGATGATTGGTTATAGGAAACCAATATTGTCCGCCTGGCCGTGGCTTCAGATCTTTGTGGCTGGCGGACATCTCTATTAAAAATGGAGTGACTGGGAGGAACTGAGAGGAATGACTAATTCTCATTAGCCAGCTCCAAATCTGTTATTTAAAAAGACGTTTTTATCCCATGCAAATGAATGAGAGACAAACTGCCTATAATCCACACTGGATTCAGTTTATTTATCACAACACAGCATGAAGTTCCAGCCAGAATCCCAATGCTGGTCGCACTCCATCCAAGCACCACTTGCCCCAGTCTTTGGAACGGATCCTTCCAGTGTTTGAACAAACTGCTCAGCTCTGAGATGCCAACCAGTGTACTCTGCATTTCTGGCCCATCTACAGGGAGGCTTGGGACAAGAAAATGGACGGAAGGGCTGGCAGGGAGGACACAGTGATATGGCAGTCATTTAGAAGTAATTAACTCCAAAGGGCCAAGGTTATCACAAGGAACATTCTGCAAGTGCTGAGGTGAGGGGAAAAGCTATTGTTCCTCATAGTAACCTGTGGTGCTTTACCAAATGATTTTCATCATTGGGAATGATGTTTCATATACAAGAAATACAATGGTGTTTTAAGCCCTACTCCAGGTTAACTTAATACTCTTAAAGTGATGTTAGTTGAAAATGTCTTGTTTTCCTAGATTAATTTTCATCTTTCTCTTACATTTTCTCCTATGCTATAACCATTCTTCTACCAAATCTCTTTATATTGCACTGAAAAAAATATCAAAACTGTATTTTCCAAGAAAACCAACCCCATAGGAGAAGTGATAAAATTTTGTGCCATTTTGGAGCTGTCTAAAACATTTGTCTAGGGAAGAAATTTTCCTTTACTGTGAAGTTCTGCGAGCATGAGAAAGATTACCTTTAACACCATGTGCAAGCAGGCATTGCAGCAGAGGTACAGAAGCACACTTCTAAATTGGATTAGAGTCACTGAAGCCTAGGTCTGCTCTGAGTCTCAGGGACACAATGTCTAATTAACAGTGGAAACCTTGACAAACAGGAAAAAAGGCATTCTTTCCCACAGTAAGTAATACCTTTCCAAGGCTACTCCTTTGGCCTTGATCTCCTTTCCTCTCTGCTCCACGTTCCCCTGAGATCACAGGATCTGTCCTGGAAGGATGGAGGGCTTGCTGGTGTCTGTCCTGGAAGGATGAAGATTCCTGGGAACCCCACACACCTATCCAGGTCTGCTCACTACAGAGAATTATTGTTGAGTCTATACTATTGGTGAGCTCAGTAGGCACATCCATAGGCGGACTTGCACCACCTTAGACCACAATTAACTTGGTCATCAGAAGTCTCCCACTGCTCTGTGAGCATTGGACGGCCATGATGACCCTTCATCTTCCCACAGTCCCTTTGCACATACCACACTAAACATGGCATGAGCTAATGATTTTCTGCTCTGTTACTAGCTGTGTGATCCTAGATAAATCACATGATCTCTGTGTCCTCAGTTTCCCCAGAATTACTAATAAAATAATTAATAGAACACATATTAAGATTAGGGGCAGCATTAAATGAAGAGATAATACAAACTGTCTATTGTTATGCCTGGCCCAGGGGAAGAGGACAAGGTCTATTGCATCCTGCAGATCGTTGCTCCTGGGAATAGATGCTGAATGTGACCCTGGCATAGGTCAGGAAACCTTTTCATCCAAGTGGGTACACCTGGCTTGAAGACAAGTCTATAGGTGAACTTAACAATTGGCCCTCATAAAACTTGGGGAATTCTGCAGAGGGGTTCTTGAACTTCTTCCCTTAAAAAAGCAGAGCTTTGGGGGGTGCAAAGGCTGTCCTCTTTGGCATCTTAGGCATCGTCTTATGAGCTGAAGTCTCTGTTGCACTTCTAGAAGGAAAGCTAAGATTTTCACAGAGAAGCTGTCCCAAGAGACATAACATCTTGGAGTTGCCATGTTAATCAATCTGGAAAAAAAATCTCTCATATAGACTTTTCAGTATGTGAGAAGCTGAGTATCCTTATTGTTAAACCATTCTAATAGACTGTTCTGCTATTTAAAAGGGGAAAAGCCCAAGTAAGAGGATAACCAATAAATGATATATTTATTTGTACCACTATTATCATTCTTAGTGATTGTTATTATTGATGGCTTCAACATGTACCAATGCTCTTAGACAAATCATGAGAAGCAGTCACATGCCTGAAATTACAGCTTTTTTTCCCAGGTATCTAGAAAATAGAATTAGAAAACAGATGTTCCTTATTGGGTCTCTACAGCTTCGGGGAAACTGCACACAGAGATGAGTGTGGCTTGTGAAGTCTTCAGTCTGTGGGTAATTTTAGAGGCTCTGAAAAAAAAGAAGGTTCCTTGTGTCAAGACCGACTCAAAGAAGTTAATTGTGATCAAGTCAACCCCATCTTCAATCTTTCCTCAACTGGCTTTGGCTCCTGCCACCTCCCCAGCCAGACTGAGATGATATCTGCTTTCCATAAGAATATCTTCAAATATTCATATTTTTCTATAGATTTACTGACATTTGTTCCTTTTCAATACTCCAAGTAGACTGTCAAGTAAGAGCATCCATCTTCCTGCAATACCTACCACAGGACATCAAAGACCTGCAACATGAACAAATATGTATATTGCTATTTTATGTATCAGATGTATTTATCAAAGTATGTAACAAAACGAAAAGGCTGGATGGGGCATATGTGCTTTCTTAAATCTTTAGGATAAAGAGGCCTGATACCCACCACATACATGCCCTACAGATCGGTCACATTCCATCAGAAAACAAGTCACAGGCTCAAATTTGAAGAAAGAATGGGGTGACTTGTGGAAGGCTTTTAAGAGGCCTTCGAGAGTGCTTCAGTTAAAGGACACATCCAGATCATAACTTTGTCCTTTCCAGTTCTTCTCTTTTCCTGTGTTGAGGACACACTGGGGACTTGCACATGCTAAACACACAAGAGATCTAGAAAGGGAAACCTCAGACCCCCAAGTGTGGCTCCTTAGAGGAAAGGTCAGGGCCAATGAGCTTTCTGGTGAGTGTGCTTCGTGGGGCAATCTTGCCACAACCTAAGCTAAAACCACCATCTACCCTTTCCTGAACCTGAAGTCTCTACAGTAGGCTGATTGTTAGGCCCTTTGAACATTCATAGAAATTTAGGCTGCTAGAGACATAGAGGGCCAAACTCAGGGATCAAGAAAGCGGCAGGCACTGAAAACAGGAAGCCCAGGGCTCTCCCTCTTTCAAAACTTGGTTCCAGGTATAGGCTATTAGGGTCTCTCCCAAACATTCCCCACAGACTCACACTGGAAGTGTGTTCCACAGCTGGTGCTACCATTTTCATAGGTCCTACCTCACTTGGAGGGGCGGGGCCTGGCCAGCAGGAGCACGTCAGGATATCAGACCTTTGAAGGACACACCTGGGCCCTGGGCCCTGATTCCTGGCATCTGCTCCTGGTCCACCGTGAGCACCTGCAACTTCCTCTCCAGGATGCACCAAATGAACTCCAGAAACTGTGAGCCAAAATAAATGTTTCCTACAGTAAGCTGTTTCTGTCAGGATTTTGATCACAGCAGAGTAAAAATGACTAATAAATGAAAATTTTTTCAGTATTCTAGGCAATTCTTTGCTTGCTATCTGGATAGTAACAAAAAGGTGCACATAATTGCATAGATAGTAAACCTCTTCTCATGTAAAGGGTGTATTTCTTAGATGTACATAATATTTCTTTTATCTCAGTTTTAGTGTTTTTATAGACTTCTTTTTATTTGATTTTTTAATAATAAGTAATAAGTAATGAATACAAGCATCCTTCATGTAAAACAAATTTGCAAGCAGCTATGCCCAAACTTATACAGCCCAAGTCCCCCATTGTCCAGCTGGAGGGGCTTGTATGTACAATCATGTTGATCAGATAAGAGTCCAGTCTGTATTGCTGTAGTCTCACAATTCACCTCAATCACAGCCCTTACATTCTAACACGCCCCCTTTTCTGCAGATTGTTCCCTAGGCTTTAGAAAAGGGACACAAGTGGTTGAGAAGCAAAACAGTTTACTTTGTCTGGAGATGATGTTTTGGTCTCTGATCAGTTCAGGCTGTTTCCTTTCATGGGTTGGCAGATTATCCAGGAATAACCTTTTACTCCTACTAATGAAGCACAAGCAATTAGATGTACAGGCATTTAAACAGTACTAATTATTATCGTAGGTTATGTTGGTATAGACACAGATGTTTGGATGGTATGCTAGTCCATGAACTATAGCTTTTCTGTAAAAGATGACAAGGTCTTACTGTGGCTTATAACATCTCCTAACCACTAGAGGACGTAAGTTTGTGGCATCAGCCGTGAATTATTCCTCCAAGTAGGGGAGCTAATGGACAATTAGATTTGGGATATACAGACATATGGCTGCCACTGCTGCACAGTATTTTCAGGCAGGTGAGGTGTAACTGATGCTGATGGAGGAGTCTTGCTTGACTCAAGGAGACCAACATTTGCTTTATTGATTTAGTGGCCTTTGGTAACACTCTCTGGCATTCCAGAGACCAACTGTACACTTGCAAGTGTGGTCTCAATACATCTTTCCCATGCTTACACCAGGTCTTCAACAGCAGGGCCTTATCATCTCTCTTCTTGCAGGTATCCCAATTTGCAGGCAAAAATCCTTTACCTTTTGGGGGGGCTTGGATCCCCTAGCCAACATCTCCTTTGCAGAATAATCCATTGCTGATATCAGAGCTCTCCTGTATTCATTTATCTTGCTTAATTACCCAGCTTATAAAGACTTTAGTATTATATTTGGCTCTGAATAGATAATTATCCTTTCACAGTTCCTATGTCTATTGGTCAATTAAAGAAAGCAGCTATACCGCTTTTATAAGAGATTACCTCTATAACAGATGGCTCTAATTTAGTTAGGGAATGACTTCATTACCATCATGTTTTCCTTTTTTCTAGGGTAAGAAACAACAAAGAAAAGTAAGAAAGTCTCTCATAGTAAAACTTTGCAGCACCTGGAAGGTAAAGTTCATTAGGACACATTATAAATAGTTGTTGCAAATAGGATCCACAGAGATGTTTGAAACCTGTAGCAGTCTGAGGCTTTTTTTCCTTTTAATGCTTAGTTGGGCCAACTTCTCTGCTCGTATTTCTTGGTACATCCTGCACAATGCAAAGCTGTATCTTTTCTTTCTCAGCCATTAAGTTGATGACGTTTTGACCTGTGGGAACATGCAAATCTTTTTCCCATAGTTAGTTTTAAGATTTAAATTGAAAAATTTGACAAAAGGTTTAATATATAACTGTATCCCCTTTTTTATTTTAGGTTTTTATTTTTTGACCCACGAATCTTGCCAATGAAACTTCCACTATCTCTGCCTTTCAGTGTGAGTTTCATTACTCAAACTGTTCAATTATATTTTCACAGTCTTAAGTTTCTTAGTTAGTCAAATAAGAGATTTGTTTCTTTTAACTGTGCGGCATCACCTATCAGGCTCAGTCATGATTGAGCATATGTGCCTTGATTTCTTTCAAGCAGTCAGAAATGCATGTGGTTGCTCCTTACAAGTCTAAAAGTTCCTGAGGACCCTTGTTACCATCTCAACAAATTCCTTACATCAACAGGAAGAAAAACTTCATGCCCCCTTGAAAATTAATTTGACCTTTGTGATTTTAACATGGTCAAAAGAACACAATGGTCAAAAGAACAATGGGAATTCTGAGCTCAAATCATATTTTTTGTTAACACCCGGGTCCCTTGGCATGTTAGCTCTGGGAAAAGCAAGCCACCATGCAAGAAGCGTGCTTCCCTAAGGTTCCCAGGCTTTGAAGCAGCCAAAACTAATAGTACACAGGCTGGACAGAGGCTCCCCAGTCCACCTTACTTCAGCTATTTTAATGGAAGCACTAAGCAAGTTTGGGTAGAATAAGATACCTGGGGTGTCCTCTTCAGTGGGACACTTGCATCACACAAGCCCTAGCTTCTATATGGCTCCAATGACAACTACCCAGCTAAGATCAGCTGGTGCATCAGAGCAGAATATAGTACATTTTAAGCTTTCAGCTATTTTTATAAAGCAAAAGATTATTATAGTGATGGCATGTGCCATTTTTCATACTTAATAAGTGTTTCACAATGCTGTCTAAAATAAATGTACCTATTGGTCTCTTGAGTGTGTAAAGATTCTTGTGTCCCTGAAACCCATCTTTCACACCAATGAAGCTTATGAGACATTTTTCTAGCTGATCTTTTCATTTGGTCCCCAAAGCCAAACAAATGCTTGTCATCTCCATCTGTAATGAAGAAGTTTCACTGTTTCGATTCTACTTAGCACACCGGGTGAGAGAGATTTCTTCCCTTCCTATGTAAGTGAAAGCAGTTCTTTGGAACTGTCAAGTCTGGTTAGTTTGCACACCACAGTATTCAGAAGTGATGTTGGAGACATAATCTAACCACGTGCAAGGGCAATCAGAGGTCCTCACATGCTGGGAGGGAGTTCTTCTTGGGGCGACATGGTTCTAAATGCTTAACTACACACCTTCTATCTATCTGATTTGAATTAATATGAGCAAACTTAACTGTCATCAGAAATGAGTATAGAGAGCTAGATCAGTGCCCCTCTGAAGAATCCTGTGCATCCTGTGAATCCTGTCTCAGTGTGAACCTTGTGTTGGTAGCATGGATGCTGTGTGCATCTCATGTATGCTATGTGAATCCTGTGTCAGATGCTATGTGATCCCTGTATTAGAAGCATGGATGCTGTGTGCATTTCATGGATGCTGTGTGAATCCTGTGTCAGATGTTATGTGATCCCTGTATTAAAAGCATGGGTACTGTGTGCATCTCATGGATGCTGTGTGCATCTCATGGATGCTGTGTGAATCCTGTGTCAGATGATATTTGATCCCTGTATTAGAAGCATGGATACTGTGTGCATTTCATGGATGATGTGTGAATCCCGTGTCAGATGTTATGTGATTCCTGTATTAGAAGCATGGATACTGTGTGCATTTCATGGATGCTGTATGAATCCTGTGTCAGATGTTATGTGATTCCTGTATTAGAAGCATGGATACTGTGTGCATCTCATGGATGCTGTGTGCATCTCATGGATGCTGTGTGAATCCTTTGTCAGATGATATTTGATCCCTGTATTAGAGGCATGGATGTTGTGTGTATCTCATGGATGCTGTGTGAATCCCCGTGGATACTTTGTGAATCCTGTGGATGCTATGAAAATTTTTTTATAATCTTCAAGACATAGGAAGAAAAAGTGAGTGATTCTGTATCACCAACGATCTTCGTGTTACATTGCCATGTCTTAGTTGGAGCTAAAAGTATGCAAACATTACAAATGTGTCAATTCTGTTATTTGAATGAATACAAAGGAATCATACAGCCCAGAATCACTGCAGGTTCTTTGTGTTCAGACACACTGTACTGACTGGCTCTCCTAGGAGGAACTGGATACAGGAAAATCCTTTCTGTTCCAGGATCTTCACTGAGACCAATGCCCAGCTTTGCTGACTTCCCCTTATTAAAAACAGTAGTAATTGGGTCTGGAGAGATGGCCTAGCGGTTAAGAGCGCTGACCGCTCTTACAGAGGACCCGGGTTCGATCCCCAGCACCCACATGGCGGCCGAAAACCGTCTGAAACTCCAATTCCAGGAGAACTCCAGTTCCAGGGGAATCCGAGACCCTCTTCTGACCTCCGCGGCATTGCACGACACGGGTGCACAGACTTGCATGCAGACAGTACATTCATATACATACGGAAATAAATAAAATTAATAAAAAAAAATTTTTTTTTAAAAACAGTAGTAATTAAGTCCACTTCTCTTCAGAAGTACATTTATTTAGTACAGCCAGCATTAGTAGGGAAGCAACAGACATTCCTGGGTTTGTCTGATGGTCATTGGGCAAGTGAATAGAGCTGCCTTGCTTACTGTGTTCTAAGCATAAGGGGGGAAGCAATGTGTTGCCTTTTATAGCCCCCAGTAATTTAAGAATCTCCCCATGAGTTTTAGACCTATGTAGGAGTTGCCTTAATCCTAAAGGCACTGAGGTGAGACAGGAAAAAAAAAAAAAAGACATTGCTGGTGCTAAGTGCAGAGAGACACCAAGGTGCTTCTTTCCTCTAAGAAGTTTATCTGTGCTGGCACCTGGCACTGTGAGATAGTTCTCAAAAGTAGGGTCTTGTACAAAGAAAGACCCAGTGTTTTATACCCTTACGCAGTTTACTTGTACAGTTTAACACCTATCCTGATTGGCTGTTCTGTGCCACAGGGTCCTGACAGAGCCATGCATAAGCACAGGTCCTAACAGAACTGTGCACATGCACCCAGGCACAGACCATGCTGCATTTCTTTTTCTTTGCTCTAGAGGCTTCCTGACAGAATTCATGTCAGGTTAATCCCAGTCAGGACAGGAAGAATCACAGTCTTCAATACAGTCCTTCAGACACAAACCTGAGCTCACACTCAGTCCCTCAGGATGCTCACCTAGTCACCACCATTATTTCAAAGACACAAACCACAAGCAGAGAAAACAGCTCTCACAATAGCCGCCCCAAATCCCAGCAGCAGTAACGGCTGTGCAGCCAGGAGAGGGCAATAAGCAGAAGGGTGGTTAGGGGTGCTGAGAGGCGGGCTGTCTGGTCCCTTAATTCGCAATTCAGAGGAGGTAGGGAGCACTGCTGCTAATGATACACAAATCAGCATTGCAAGAAATACAAGAAAGAAACAAAGAAAATGGGATGGAAGATGCAATGATCCCTAACAGCATGTTGCTCCTCAGTGCAGAGCCCACAGCAGCCACAGCCGAGCTTCAGACACAGCAGATGCTTCTTCATATTTCTCTTCAATATGTGTTAAAAGGCAGAAATCTGTGGAAAACAATCTTTTTTACTTTTTTAATCTTTTATTGAAGTTTTGAGCATTTCATACATCAGTTCAATCCAGACTCATTTCCCCCTCCATGCCCCCCACCCCTCCCAAATTCATGCAGCCTGGCATACATGTCCTGTTTCCCCTTCTGAGTCTTTTCCAAAGTTTTTCAAATCATAAGATTATTTTTTGGGGGGGAAGAACTCTATTGCTTCAGTCAGTTCCCTGTCCTAGTTCCTTTGTTGTTGTTCCCTCCAATCTGTTTTGTTTCAACATATGCATTTATGTATGTCATACATGTACTAAAATCATGTCATCTGAAAATAAACTGTATGTTATTTCCAAATCATATTTTGGAATTTACAATTTTTACCTTTTAATTTTATACTGCTCTAAAATGTGCAAACATACCCTCTACCCTTGTACCAAAATTGTAAAGTCTGAAAATAGGTAGTAGGTTAATTCTAGAGCCCATTAAGGAATTCACATTCTAAGAGCACAGTTGCTTTTAGATAAAGAGAAATATAATATTAATGTTATTCAGTTTCCTTTACTTGATGCTAGCATCCACAAATGAAGGATACCATTCCTTCTTTGTTTTTCTGGGACTGTGTTACCTCCCTTAGCATAATATCTTCTAGTTCCATCCCTGTACCTGCAAATTTCATGATGCCATCTTTCTTTACTGCTGCACAGAACTCCTTTGTGTAGATGTACTACATTTTCTCTATCTACTCATCAGTTGATGGGCACTTGGGTTCATTCCAACAGTTTGCTATTGTGAAGAGAGCTGCAATAAACATGGCTGTGCATGTATCTCTGCAGTATGATGAGTCTTGTGGGTATATACCCAGGAGTGGGATGACTGGGTCAGGTGGTAGGCTCATTTTGAGTCTTTTATGGGTTCTCCACACTGCTTTCCATAGTGGTTGTATAATTTTACATTCCCACCAGCAGTAGATGAGTGTTCCCCTTTCCCCACAACCTCTCCAGCACTTGGTATCATTTGTTTTCTTGATCTTAGCCAGTCTTATTAGAGTGAGATGATATCTTAAAGTGGTTTTAATTTGTATTTTCTTAATTATTAACAATGTTGAACACTTTTTAAGATGTTTCTCAGACATTTTTACTTCCTCACTTGTGAAGTCTCTGTTTAGCTCTTTATCTCTTAAGTGGGTCATTTGTTTTCTTCTTTGTTTTTTGAGTAGTTTATATATTCTGGATGTTAATTCTCTGTCAGATGAATCACTGGTGAAGGTTTCCTCCCATTCTGTGGGTTTTCTCTGCACTTCACTGATTGTTTCTTTCACTGTACAGAAGAGAAGCTTTTGAGTTTAATGAGGTCCACTTGTCAATTGTCCACCTTATTTCCTTCACAGCTGCTGTCCGATTTAGAAAATCTTTTTTTTCTTTTTGGTCTTTTTGAAACAGGGTCTCCCTGTAGCCCCAGCTGCCCTGGAACTCACTCTGTAGACCAGGCTGGCCTTGAACTCACAAAGATCCACCTGCCTCTGCCTCCTGAGTGCTAGGATTAAAGGCATGGGCCACCACACCTGGTATCCTACCCCTATGTCTTATAGGTTGCTGCCAACGTTTTCTTCTATCACCTTCAGAGTTTTGTGTTTTCACATTGAGGTCTTTGATCCATTTGGAGTTGTTTTTGTACAGGGTGAGAGGTAGGGATTTAATTTTATTCTTCTACAAGTGGTGATCCGGTTTTGCCAACACCACTTGCTGAAAATGCTGTCTTTCCTCCACTGTGTCTTCTTGGCCCCTTTGTCAAATATGAGGGGACTGAAATTGTATAAGCTCGTTTGGATCTTCAATTTTGTTCCATTGGTCAACAGGTCTATTTTTGTGCCAGTACAAGGCTAGTTTTATGACTATAGCCTTGTAGTATAGTAGTTTGAAGTCTGGTATAGAGATCCCCCTGTGTTGCTCTTTTTACTCAGGGTTGCTTTGGCTATTCTAGGTCTTTTGTTTTTCCATATGAATTTAAGGATTTTTTCCAAGTCTGTGATGAAACTCTTGGGAATTTTAATTGGGATTGCATTGAACCTGTATATTAATTTGGGTAGAATGGACATTTTTACTATATTAATTTTTCCAATCCATGAGCATGGAAGTTCTTTCAATCTTCTGATGTCTTCTTTAATCTCCTTCTTCAGGAGTTTAAAATTTTTGTTATAGAGATCTTTGGTGTCTTTGGTTAGGTTTGTTCCTCTGTATTTTATTGTTTTGAGGCTATTGTGATTGGGAAAGTCTTCTTATATTCCTTCTTCTGTTGCTTGTTGTTGGTGTATAGAAAGGCTACTGATTATTCTAGGCTAATTTTGTACCCTGCCACTTTACTGAAAATCTTTATCATTTCTAGGAGTTTTCTGGTGGAGTTTTTACTATCGCTTAGGTAAACTATCATGTTGTCTGCAAAGAGGGATAGTTTGACTTCCTCTTTTTCCAATTAGTACTCCTTTCATTCCCCTTTCTTGCCTTCCCTAGCAAGCATCTCAAGTACTATATTGAAGAGGAGTGATGATAGTGGACAGCCTTGCTGGGTTCCTGCCTTTAAGGGGAATGCTTCTAACTTCTCTCCATTTAGGATGATTTGGCTGTGGGTTTGTTGTATATGGCTTTGATTATGTTGATGAAATGTTCCCTCTAGTCCAATTCCCTCTAGAACATTAAGCATGATGGGATGCTGGAGTTTGTCAAAGGCTTTTTCTGTGTCAATTGAGATGATCATGTGTTTTTTGTCTTTCAGTCCATTTATGTGTTTTATGATATTTATTGACTTATGTGTGTTGAACCATCTCTGGTATGAATCCAACTTGGTCATGATGAACGATCTTTTTTTGATGTAGGTCCGTATGTGGTTTGCAAGCATTTTGTTGAGTATTTTTGCATCTATGTTCATTAATGAAATGGGCCTATAGTTTTCTTTTTTGGTTGTATCTGTGCCTGGTTTGGATATTAGGATGATGCTGGCTTCATAGAAGGAATTTGGGAGTTTTCCCTCTGTTTGTATCCTTCTGAACAGTTTGATTAGTAATGGTTGTAAGCCATCTTTAATTGTTTTATAAAATTCTACCTTGAAACCATCTGGGCCTGGGCTGCTTTTTTTTTTTTTTTTTTTTTTTTTTTTTTTCAAGGGCCTTTTTTTTTTTTTTTTTTTTTAAGCTGTCAATCTCTTCTTGGTTAAGCTTTGCTGAATCCTAGGATTTCAGGGATGTTCATCCATTTCACTTAGGTTTTCTAATTTAGTAGAGTATAGGTTTTTGAAGTATTCCCATATGATTGTCTGGATCTTTTGTTGTCTGTTATGTTTCACTTTTCATCACAAATTCTATTGATTTGTAGTTGCTCTTTTTTTTTCTTTTGGTTAACTGGGCTAGAGGTAGGTCTGTCTATCTTGTTTATCCTTTCAAAGGATTTATTGATTCTTTGTTTCTATTTCATTGATTTCTGTTCTGATTTTTGTTATTTCTTCCCATCTCTTGGGTTTGGGATTCATTTGTTGTTTCTCAAGTGTTTTTTAGCTGCAGTGTAAGATAATTTATTTGTGTTCTTTGTTTTTTTTTTTTTTTTTAATGTAGGCACCCAGGGCTATAAATTTCCCTCTTAAGACTGGTTTTAAAGTATCCCACAGGTTTTGTTGTGTTGTGTTGTCATTTTCATTTAGTTCCAGGAATGCTTTTCTTTCTTTATTTCTTCCTTGAACCATTCATTTTTCAGGAGTGTGTTGTTTAGTCTCCATGTGTTCTTGTAGATAGTAGAGCTTATCCTGGTGTTGTTATTGAGCTTTATTGTGCTGTAGTCTGACAGAATGCATGAAGTTATTTCAATCCTTTCATATTGGTTGAGGTTTTTTTCTGTGTCCCAGTATGTGGTCGATTTTGGAGAATGTTCCATGGGGTGCTGAGTAGAAAGTATATTCTCTGGTGTTTAGGTGGAATATTCAGTAGATGTCTGTGAGGTCCATTTGGAGTAATGTATTGTTCAGTTCAGATGTCTCTCTGTTTATTCTGTGTCCTGTTGACCTGTTCAAAGGGCTCAGTAGGGTATTGAAGTCCCCCACTATTAGCATGCTGGGATTAATCCATGCCTTAAGTCTTGCAGGATTGTGTTTATAAAGTTTGGTGCACTTGAGTTTGGTGCATATATATTTATGATTGTGAAATCTTTATGATTAATTGTTCCTTTTATAAGGATTTAATGGCCTTCTTTGTCTTTTCTGATTAGTTTTACTTTGAGGTTTATTTTGTCTGATATTAGAATGGCAACTCCTGCTTGCTTTTGTTACTATTTGCTTGGAATATCTTTTTCCATCCTTTCACTTTAAGTTGGTGCCTGTCCTTGAGGTTGAGCTAGGTTTCTTGTAGACAGCATATAGATGGATTCTGTTTCCTAATCCATTCTCTCAGTCTATGTCTCTTGACTGGGGAATTTAGACCATTAATATTTAAGGTTATTATTGAGAAATGTGTGTTTCTTCCTTTCACCTTATCTTCTTTTTGCATTCTTGGTCTAGGTTTGTATTTTCACAATTATACTTTTATTAATTTCTCTCTCTAGCTGCTTGGTGATAGGTGTTCCTTTCCTTTGTCCTTTGAATTGCTTCAAGTATTTTCTTAAGGGTTAGTTTTTTGGACCTATATTCTTTCATCTTGTTTATGTCGTGAAAGATTTTTCTTTCTCTCTCAACTATAATTGACATTTTTGCTGGGTATAGTAATCTGGATTGGCATCTATAGTCATTTAGTACTGGGAATACATTAGTCCACATTCTTCTGGCTTTCATAGTTTGCACTCGAGAAGTCAGCTGTAATTCTGATTTGTTTTTGTGGGTCATTTACTATCGTCTGATGTTCCTTTAATCACGTGTGGCCACAATCCACATGATATTCTTCCCTCCTAGTACCAGACTGGCAGTCCCACAGGACTGAGAGCTTCAAGGCTGTCTCCTGCCTGCAGGCTGACAGTCTCTAGGCTTAGCTCTGGCAAGGAGGGGGGGGGAGGGAACCACAAGAAATTTTCCTGGAATAAGAGAAAGAAAGACACAGACTCAGACAAAGTCTGGGAGATAAAACTCTCTCATTTATTCATGCCAGCAGTGTGTTTATATACCAAAGGTTACTGTGCTCTGGGCAAGGAAGTGAGGGGCAGATGGAAGGGAGGGATAAGCCACCTGGTCTCTTATGGGGGGGGCTGCAGAGCTCCTGTTTGTGCAACCAGTAAACTAGAGGTGCAACATTCTGCTCAATACCTCAAGGGAAGGGACCATCCAGTTCTGTAACTTTGCGGACATAAGTGAGGCAAGAAAACACTGTAATATCCTGGACCCTCTGGAGCTATAGATAACTCACAGAGACAACTGAATGCCCACAGAGATATCAGATAACTCTCAGATGTTTTGTGGGAGAGGTCTTACAGTTCCTACATTGAGCCAGGCAAAGTTTCATTCCTACAGGTTTTCCTTTATATGTAACTTGCTGTTTTTCTCTTGTCGCTTTCAGTATCTTGTCTTTGTTTTGGCCGTCTAGTGTTTACCTGTGATATAGCATGGGGAATTTCTTTTCTGGTCGTGTCTATTTGGAGTTCTATGCACTTCTTGTATTTGTATAGGTTTGTCTCTTTTCAGTGTAGGGAAATTTTCTTCTATTATTCTGTTGAAGATCTGATCAACACCGTTGTTGTGGGATTCTTCTCCTTCCTCTATCCCTATGATGCAGAGGTTTGGTCTTTTTAGTGTCCCAAATTTCCTGATTGTTCGTTCCACTCCTGTTTTTTTTTTAATTTTTCATAATCTTTGTTTGAGCTTTCTAGTTTTTCTTTGCTGTCTTCCAGGTATGATATTCTGTTGTCTGCTTCATCCAATCTGCTTTTGAGGTTTTCTCCCATTCTTTCCTGTTGATTGGATGAGTGTTCAGTTTCCTTTTTCATTCCATCCTGTGATTTCTTCGATATTTCCATTTCCTTTTGGAGCTTGACATTCTCTTCTTGTAGCTCCTTGTTTTGCTGGTCTGTTTCCCTTTTCATTTCAGCATGGGATCTTTTCAGTGTTTCTATTTCCTTCTGGAGTTTGTCATTCTTCCCGTCTAGTTCTTTCCAGAGTTTGCCATTATCTCCCTCTCTTTCCTTCAGGAGTTTATCATTCTTTCCCTCCAGTTCCTTCCTGAGTTCTTTATTCTCTCCCTTTTAGGTCTCTGATTTGTTCTTTATATTCTTTTATTTCTTTGATTATGTCTATGATTGATCTTCTAAGATCCATGTCCTAGGTTCCTTCCAGTGAGTTCTCATTGTAGGGATCTTCCTTAGGACTGGTAGTGTCTGGTGGAGATTTATTATGTGTGTGCTTTTCCCATGTTGTTTTCCTTGTGTTTTTGGCATGTGGATTTGTTTTATTGTTCATATTCTGGTGCAAATCTCAAATGTTTCTTCACTGCATTGAAAGCTTAATTTTCTTGTTTCTTACAGATATATTAGTTGTCTTCTCCTTGGTTTATGGAGGGCTGGTTGTGTTATGTTTCCAGTTTTCCCCTTTGGTTATATATTTGGAGGTTCAGCTGGCTCTTCCCTTTCTGGTCTGGAGGTTCTCCAGAAGTCCTGCAGTAACAATCAGGTTGGTTCCCTGATGAGCATATAACTGTTTTGTGCTGGGGTGTTGCTACAGCTGATCTCAATGGGATACCCTCAGTGTAGCCTTAGAGGGTTGGGTGGTGGGTTTTCAGGTGCCCTGTGGACCTGGTGGGTGTTCAGCAGGCTGGGTGATTCCACCTTCCCACTGTGCATGCTGGGCCAGGTATGGCTGGCTGGTAGGCAGCAGGCCATGTCCAGGGCAATGATGAGCTCCCCTGGAGTTGTGCTCACCTATTCCCCAGGTGCCATGCTGCCTCTTCTCTCTGGACCTGGTGGGTGTCTGGCTGCCTGGGTGTCTCCCAGAAAGCAATCTTAAAGATTCTTTTAAGTATAAATTAGGGCATGAGTGTGTGTGTGTGTATGTGTGTGTGTGTGTGTGTGTGTGTGTGCTTTAGTTTCCTGACTCAATGTGTGAATGTCCACTTCATGCAGTATCTCCTCTTGTGAGTGTCCTTTCCATACATGCTTCTTTGGAGGCAGGAGGAAGAGGTGGAAACATTTTGTATTTGTTCACAGATGGCCTAATGTCTTCTCCAGAATTCATTAATTAACCTGTTGTAAAAAAATGTCCACTTTCTACAGCTTCTCCATTTGACAGATGAAATCAGGGCCTTGCCTGCTGACTCCTGTGAAAGAGGTGCAGGGCAGAGTGGAGGCAGGAACAGTTGGCAAGGACAGCTGGCTTAGGTGGGCTGATTGGCATGGCAAGATGTTCAGTTCACTAAGGCTGTGCGCATGTCACAGGAGAGTGAGGACAGGTGGATCTAGAAAGCATCTAGGGTAAGAGCTTCCACAGTGTTCCAATGAGTCCTGGATTCAGAAGAGCTGCTCCAGGGACCTCTCTACACCAAGGTAGGAGCGAGACCATCACATGGGCTTCCAGACACCCCTCAGCCACCAGGCAAAGGTAATCCCCCTTTACTCCATCATGTCTGATGGTCTATAAATTCCAGTTTAAGCAAAGGATTCTATACTGAGTAACTAATGCTTCAAAGTCACTAATTATGAAGGCTGTAACAACATAAAAAACATCCAATGTCTACAGTAGGGCAACAAATGAGGTTGATGATGTGATTTATGTAAAACAACTGATCATAAAGTACATCTGGTCAGAGTAAACGAACACAACATCTTGATTTAAACTCTTGAGTGGGTTGAGAGGGTTCATATTTGATGAAATCAAATGAGATGAGACTGGGGAAGGAAAAGAAGACTGAACAAAGTAGCAAGGACTGTAGAGAAGACTCGGCAGCTAAGAGCACACATTGCTATTGCAGAGGACCAGAGTTCCCAGGATTCATATCAGGCAGCTTGCAACCACCTGCAACTCCAGCTCCACTGCTGTCTTCTGGCTTCTGTGGTTATCCACATACACATGCAAATATGCATGTGTGTATATACACAAGCATACATAAGTAAAAATAAATCTTTATGAACAAAAAGCCTTGAGTGTGTGGTGGTGGTCATGAGATCTAAGTTGAAGAACACACTCCGTGAACCTGAGATCCAAAGACAAAAACAAAGATCAGATCGACTTCTGATGGCATTCCAACGACTGCACTCAGAGAAGTCCTTTAACGCAGCTAAGCTTCCGGAAACCATCTACAACCCCTCCCCTCCCTGCTCACAAAGGCAAGAAGTATTTCCGGATAGGTTACTGATAGAAAGACCTTCCCTATTGCAAATCTGTGGGTCTCCCCCTTTTCAAAAAAAAAAAGAAAGAAAGAAAGAAAGAAAGAAAGAAAGAAAGAAAGAAAGAAAGAAAGAAAGAAAAACGAAACCATTAGTACTTGCGATAGATAGCTTTAGTGTCAACTTGACACACTTGTGACACACCTGAGTTGAGGGAGCTTCATTGGGGAATTTCCTCCATTGGACTGGCCTGTAGTCATGTCTGTAGAGTATTGTCTTGATTGTTGAGTGATGTAGGAGGGTCCAGCCCGCTATGGGTGGTGTTACCTCTGGGCAGGTTGTTATGTACAGTACAAGAAAGCGGGCTGAGCATGGGCCAGAGAGCAAGCAGTAAGCAGCATTCCTCCAGGGCCTGTCCTCAGCTCCTGCCTCCAGGTTCCTGCCCTGAGTTCCTATGGTGGGCTCCCTTAGTGGTAAACCATGACCCAGGAGATGTGAGCCAAATAAATCCTTTCCTCCCCAAGTTGAAATTGGTCAGAGTGATTTGTCACAGCAATTGAAGAGAAACTAGAACAGTACTCAAACACTATCTTAGTGTAAAACAAACAAGAAGATCATTGGGCCCAATAACTAGCTCTTAGTCAGGTGCTGTGCCTTGGCTCAAGAAAGGAAATTGACAGCACACATGTCCACTGACCCTACCAGGCTCATAGTTGCAAACAGCCACCTGGTACCAAGATATGGACTAGGCATGTCAGGAGACTGTGCAGACAGAGCGAAGTCAATGCTTAAAGGTGAGAAATAATACAAACTCCAGAAATACTATGGGATGTTCTAGACTTTGTAATATAAAGGGAGAGAAAAGAACAGCAGCTGCGCCAAATTATTCAGCCCCCAAATTTCCTTTTTCCTAACAAATCCACACCCATATTATTCATATACAGCCATAAAATATATGTATATTCTTTATTGTGTCTATTACCAAATCTTGCCTCTGTGCTTAAAACTAAATCAAGAAAGAGTAGCAGGTTGACCTTTAAAACTGCCCTCTCAGGCTGGGTGGTGTGCATTCTGGAGTCCCAGTGCTCAGAAGGCTGAGGCAGAAGGACTACCATAGACTTAAGGCCAGTCACTACAGAGGGACACTCTGTATCAAAAACATCAAAACTAGCGGATAGGATAATTGTACATGAGCAAAGGGAAGAGATATGATAAAAGAGCCTCATACACACCAGATGTCATAAGAGAACACACTAATCTGTATAATTAATATAAAAATACAAAACCTACAAGCCTCTTTTGCCCCATTTTAAATAATTATTAAGCATGCAGATATTGCATATTGTAATGGAAACTCAGCTCTTTTGTTCTTTTTATGTATATGAGTGTATTGCCTGCATATATGCAGGTGCATCAATTTCATGCAGTGCTTACTGAGGTTAGAAGAGGGCATCAGATCCCCTGGGACTATAGTTTCAGATGATTGCTAGCCTCCATGTGAGTGCTAAGAATTGAACCCAGGTCCTCTGTAAGAACAGCCAGTGCTCTGAACTGCTAAGCCATCTCCCCCAACCCCTCTTCTTTTCTCTTTCAAAGCATGTGTCACCATGCCCAGCCTGCTTTTGAAAATTTCTCTTTCTTTTAACTGTCTATACATGTGTCTCTGTTGGGAGGGGGTCTGACATGTGCACAAGTTCCGGCAGAGGCCAGAAGAGGGTGTCAGATACCCTGGAGCTGGAATTACAGGTGGCTGTGAGCCACCCTACAAGGGTGCTGGGAATGGAAATGGGCTCCTCTGTAATCCCTGCAAGCTTTCTTCACCATGAGGTCATCTCTCTAGCCCTGGAAACATATTGCTTAATAATTTTGATTCTTATACTTTGCTTGGATGATCTTGAGAAGAAAAATGTAAGGAACAAACAAAAATAACCTCATTGTAACCAAGAAAAATTTCATGAGCTTCTCGGATCCTTGTGAATAAAATAAGAGCCACATTGTCTACCTCTCTGTTCATGTTAACAGTGTCCCTTCTGTCTGACCTCTTGGACCTAAGTTTACTATTAGATTAAGCAAAGGATCGGTACTCCAGTTGGATTTTTGCATAATCTCTTCATTTGTGAGATTAGAACTTCCTATACAAATAAATGAAGATATAAAAATCCCCATTTTCTGGTCCAAATATTCCAGATTGTGAGTTCCAGAGAAACACTGTCCTAGAGAGACTCAGCAACTTCACCTTTCTTAAGCTAGTTCCCTGAAGTTGAAATTTTAAATCATCACACAATTATACATCTCACAATGCCACACTGCTTCTAGTTCCCCTGGGAAGGTGGAGATTTCCACTCAACTTTGTCAAAGAACTTCTCACAGAGGAAACACTGTCCAAATTAAATTCCTTCCAGTATCTTGAGGACTGGAGTTAAGAACATTTTTTGTACTGTGTTACTGTTCAGGGCCTAATCCTGCATAGATGGACTCTGGTTCTATCTATTTCCCTGTGCTTTTGCTTTTGCTTGACGCCTGTTTGTTTTTATTTGGTGAGTCTCATATAACACTACAAACTCTGAATTTAAGCTACCGTCTCCATGGACGGCAACAGAATTAATAATGAGGAGTCCGAAGTTGCACTCTGTCAATCCTTGAATCCTTTCATTTATTGTGCTGGATAGGCCAGATAAGACAGAATTAAGTTTATCAATAAGGCTGAGCTGAGCTTCTCATTACATCTCTCAGTTATCACCCATTTGCAAATGAAGCCCTCAGGAAGCAGTTCTGAAAAGGCGGTGCATGACAACATCCCATAATTGAGCCCACCAGGAAAACAGGAACATTTAGGGTTTATCTAAATGAGCAGCTCTGAAAAGCTAAAGCTTCACACTCAGATTGTCTATGAGTAGAGAGATCACAGCCAACACGGTTATGATTGAATCCCTAGAACACTGACTGGCACATAGTTGCTCAACAAATAGCAAATACATTTATGTGCTACAAAGCCATGTATGTGGCATGAACTGTAAAAGGGAGTTCAGTCCTATGCTGCAGAAACTTAATATTCTTGAACCTTCCAGAATACTACTAAGTGGTAGTTAGGAGGGAAATTGGCTTGTGGAGAAATGGCACTTGCAATCCTTTACAGCTCTGAAAGGGTGATGGGCAGGAATACAGAATGAGGATGGGAAGGGGTGCAGGGAAGACAGGCCATGAGCCTGGAGAGGGGGAGGGTCATCACAGGCCAGGAATACAGAATGAGGATGGGAAGGGGTGCAGGGAAGACAGGCCATGAGCCTGGAGAGGGGGAGGGTCATCACAGGCCAGGAATACAGAATGAGGATGGGAAGGGGTGCAGGGAAGACAGGCCATGAGCCTGGAGAGGGGGAGGGTCATCACAGGCCAGGAATACAGAATGAGGATGGGAAGGGGTGCAGGGAAGACAGGCCATGAGCCTGGAGAGGGGGAGGGTCACCACAAGCTAGGGATGGAAGCCGCCATCGGAAAGGAGACTTGAGGCTTATGTTGTGAGGAACAGGTAGAGGGTGGTTTAGACAGATCACATGGCTACAGTCCTGGGTGTGATGGGGATGTTCTGTACAGGAAAATGACAGGGGCAAACAAGGATTAGACAAGATTAGCCCAGCAGAGTGGCATCTGGACTGAGGCTAGGAGAGGCTAGAGAGACAGAAAAGCAGGGCTCAGAGCACAATGGGATCTCTTGCACAGCCAGTGCACCCACAGCCAGGAAGCTCCCTCTGAACAATTCTGGGTGGCCAGACTCAGTAAATACACACAGGCTTTTTGAAGCTACACTTTCATGCTCTATGAAAAAATAAATGCATCATCAAAGATTTGCCTACCCCAGTGTGGGTTGCAGTATTCTTTACACAATGAATTAGAGAAATTGGAAAGTAATAAACAGCCACGGAAGGAGGGGTGGTAAAATGCAGTGACGTACATGGGGAAGAGGAATAATGGAGTAGAATGTGCTGGGGAATAGGAGCACGAACAGAGGAGGGGGTAGAGGGAGGGATAATTAACACCAACGGCCTTTAGAAAAAGCCGTATGGGGACCTACCACTATAGAAGCTTCTTAAAATATATACAGATACATTATAAAAAGAGATTAATAGGAATTACCTTATAACAAGGGACATTGCCCCTACCAGACACCACAGGCTAGAAAAACACAACCCTCATGGCAGGAATTGATTCCTTCTCTAGAAACTGTCGTCCACAGGTCCCATAGACACGCAAACAATATTGGCCTTTGCCCCTGCTCTAAGTCACCTACGAGAACTGGATGCTACACATATGAACTATAGAACAAAGGAAGGGAAATCAAGCTGTACTGATTTCAAAGCTTCATCTCTACTGGTAGCTTTCTTAGTGCTGGATGGTGCCATGCATGCTAGCTGAAGAGAAAATTAACCATCACCCCCAGCACTGGACCCTGCAAGTGACAACAACTAGTCTGGCAAGATATGGCCAGTGTTGGAGTAGTGGAATGAATATTATGGGACTAACCAGTCACTTTCTAATTGGATTTAAGGTCCACTTCATAGGATAGAGCCCATACCTAAGATTAGGAACCTGAGGCCAGACAGGTCACAAGGCAGAGGGGAGAATCTAATACTATTATTCTACCAAGTATAGTAGTAAACTGGCTCCTAATGATTTATTGTTATGCCCACAGATTAATACATCTCTCTACTTTCACCACAGAAGTCTCCTATGCACCAGATGCTGATTAATAGAGAAACCCATAACAGGCCAATGTGCAGAGAAAAAGAGGCTTCAGAGTGCTGATCCCTGAATAGGACACTAATATCAAACTTCTGCCTCTCAAGGCTCAGGGATCATTGCAGAAGGGGCGGGGGAAGATTGTAGGAGCCAGAGGAGATGGATGACCACAAGGAGACAGAGTTCTCCTGACAGCTGGTCAGTCACTCATATGAGCTCACGGAAATGATGACAGCATGCACAAGTCCCATGCAAGCTCGAACCAGACAGAATCCCAGCATAGACATGGGGAAATGGATGAGAAATATCAACCCAGCGTGAGGAACTACTAGCAAGCATAGCTGCTGGGAGGGAGAGAGACAGTCTCTTTCAAGGATATGACTCTTTATACCAGGCTCCAGTGGGTAGACCCTCAGTGAAGGGCATTTGAGGACACAAATTAGACCCTATAGGCCTTAATATGTGTGTGTGTGTGTGTGTGTGTGTGTGTGTGTGTGTGTGTGTGATAGCATACCTTGAATTGGGTGGGGAGTCGCAAGGGGACAGTCTCAAGGATATGACTCTTTATACCAGGCTCCAGTGGGTAGACCCTCAGTGAAGGGCATTTGAGGACACAAATTAGACCCTATAGGCCTTAATATGTGTGTGTGTGTGTGTGTGTGTGTGTGTGTGTGTGTGTGTGTGATAGCATACCTTGAATTGGGTGGGGAGTCGCAAGGGAGGTGGCAATGGGGAGGGAATCTAAATATATTATATGAATATCACAAAAATTCACTTAAAATGCTTGAATATAAAAAGATTACAGAAGCCGGGCGTGGTGGCGCACGCCTTTAATCCTAGCACTTGGGAGGCAGAGGCAGGCGGATCTTTGTGAGTTCAAGGCCAGCCTGGTCTACAGAGTGAGTTCCAGGCCAGCTGGTGCTACAGGGAGACCCTGTCTCGAAAAGACCAAAAAAAAAAATTAAATTAAATAAATAAATAAATAAATAAATAAATAAATAAATAAATAAAAATAAAAAGATTACAGAAAATTGTGCGTCCTTAAAAACTGATACATATGTGGCTATAAGGAAAATGTTCGAGGTATATGAAGTACAAAGCAGATCTACCAGCAACCTACAGAACACAATTCCCAAGCAAGGACTGTTAACACACCCCATACCACTCATCAGTATTAGCTCTACTCAGATAAGAAAAGAAATGCATACTCTTTATCCCCTAATAGTTGCCTTCTAATTACTCTACAGGTTCAAGTTCTAATTAAAGCTATTTTACAAAACAATATATCAAGGCATAAGATTAGAATGCTGGTGACTAAGATGGATAGAAGTTAGAACAGAGCAAAATTCCATTTATCTGTTATGTATTCCCTGTTGACCCTCCGTGGAAACTGGCAATAATGATGGGCAAGGGGCTGGGCCCTAATAGCAAGGTCAATACCAATCCAGAGACATTGTGTAGTTCTTTTTTTTTTTTTGTCTTTTATTTTATTTTATTTTATTTTATTTTATTTTATTTTATTTTATTTTATTTTATTTTATTTTGAGACAGGGTCTCCCTGTAGCTCTGGCTGTCCTGGAACTCACTCTGTAGACCAGGCTGGCCTCAAACTCACAGATATCCGCATGCCTCTGCCTCCCAAGTGCTAGGATTAAAGGTGTGCACCACCACGCCCGGCATTTATTTATTTCTGTATGTGTATCAATGTCCTGTCTGCATGCAAGTTTGTGCACCCGTGTTGTGCAATGCCACGGAGGTCAGAAGAGGGTGTCGGATTCCCCTGGAACTGGAGTTCTCCTGGAATTGGAGTTTCAGACGGTTCTCGGCCGCCATGTGGGTGTTGGGGATCAAACCCGGGTCCTCTGTAAGAGTGGTCGGCACTCTTAACCGCTAGGCCATCTCTCCAGCCCCCGACATTGTGTAGTTCTAAGAGATGGAGCTATAAGAATTACATTCTTTTTAACAAATTTTTTTTTAATTTTTTTTTTATTTTCCTATGTTATGAATGTACTGTCTGCATGTGGGTTTGTGCACCTATGTCGTGCAATGCCTCGGAGGTCAGAAGAGGGTGTCGGATTCCCCTGGAACTGGAGTTAAAGACAGTTCTCAGCCTCCATGTGGGTGCTGGGGATCAAACCCGGGTCCTCTGCAAGAGCAGTCAGCGCTCTTAACCGCTAGGCCATCTCTCCAGCCCCAAGAATTACATTCTTTAAGAGAACAGTTTGAAACATTTTTAAAACACAGCGAAAAGAAACAAATGGATGGAATGGGGAAGACGCTCTATTTGTATAGGCGACGAACTTATTTTTTTGCTCCAGAAGCTTGCCCATCCATTCAACCCACAAATATAAATGGAAGAGCTATTGGAAGCACTGGGGGAGTGGACATAGGATATGGTACAAGCATGTCTTCACCAATGCCGCCAGGCTCCGAGGTTGGTCTCAGCAGCACAACAGCCTAGCTCCCTTGAAAAGAGACTCAGAAAGAGAAGATGGAAGCGTCTCAGCAAGCCTTTGAAGTCCAGAAAATAAAAGATTTGAGCTGGAGGGATGGCACAGTGGTTAAGAGCACTGGCTGCTCTTGCCAGAGCTCTACATTCTGTTCCCAGCATTCACATGGTGGCCATCTGTAATACCAGTTCTAGGAGATCCAACACCACCCTCTGGCCTCTGTGGACATTACACACACAGGTACACCTACATACATGTAGGAAAAAACACTCATACATTACATATACAAGTTTTTAAAAAATTGGTCCAAAAAAATCACAAGAAAATAAAAGATTGAAAATTTTCCCCTTAATCTTTGACTTAAAAGTGAAGTAAAGCTGGGCGTGTGGTGCACGCCTTTAATCCTAGCACTTGGGAGGCAGAGGCAGGCGGATCTTTGTGAGTTCAAGGCCAGCCTGGTCTACAGAGTGAGTTCCAGTACAGCTGGGGCTACAGGGAGACCCTGTCTCAAAAAGACAAAAAAAAAAAAAAAAAAATGAAGTAGAATGAGAGGTCATCATTCCAGAAAGACAAATCACTCATTCACTGCTGGTGTGAATGTAAACTCATATAGCCACTATGGAAAGCAGTGTGGAGAACCCTTAGAAGACTTGGAATGAGCTTGCCACATGACCCAGCCATACCACTCCTGGGTATGTACCCACAAGCCTCATCTTACCACAGAGATACATGCACAGCCATATTTATTGCAGCTCTCTTCACAATAGCAAGGAACTGGAACCAACCCAAGTGCCCCTCAACTGACAAGTGGATAGAGAAAATGTGGTTACATCTACATGATGGAGTTCTATGCAGCAGTAAAAAAAGATGACATCATGAACTTTGCAGGTAAATGGTTGGAGCCAGAAGATATCATGCTGAGTGAAGTAACACAGTCCCAGAAAACAAATGATGAATGGTATCCGTCATCTGTGGATGCTAGCACCAATTACCTAATTGTATGGCAAACTAAGCAACGTCAATGTGATCTGAAAACAACTGTGCTCTTATAGAATCCCTTAAAAATAAACAAATAAAGGAAAAAATAAAATAGAATAGAATAAAAGAGATAGATGAGGGGGGCTTGAGCCACTGGAGAATGCCAGGACATGACTGGAAAGGGAGGCAGCCTTGCTGATATGACACACATGATCTGGGGTGTGAAGGAACTGCCAGGTCACCAAACCAGATGAGCACAAGAAAAGTTAAGTACAATGCTCTCGTCTCGAAATTATTTGGAAGTCTACACACTGAGATTCAGTTTAAAATACCTTGTCAAGGATTCTGGGTCAAATGAAGGGGATTTCAATCTGTAAGAATTACTTCAGGGGCTGGAGAGATGGCTCAGCAGTTAAGGGCACTGGCTGCTCTTGCAGAGGACCCAGGTTCAGTTCCCAGCACTCTTATGGCAGCTAACAACCTTTTGTGACTTCAGTTCCAGGGGATCTGATGCCCTCTTCTGGCCTCTGTGGGTATTGCATGCACATAGTGCACTTATAAATGTGTAGGTGAAACACTCATAGACAAAATAAAAATAAATCAATCTTTAAAAAATAATTCATAATTTTATATGTGACTTGCTAAAAGTCATAGACTATTTTATAAGCTGGTTGTGAGTTTGAGAGGTGACTCTACCCACAGTGGACATATGCCAATCTCTGGGAACACTTCCTTTTCACAGGTGAGGGCTGGGATGCTACAGGATTGTGGAAGGGATATCCAGATTTGCTTCTGCCTATCTTGTGATGCACATGACAGATCCCACTAGTGACAGTCACTTAGAATGCCAAACTCAGAACACAATGGAATTCTGAAACCTGGTTTTAGAGCACCCATGATAATAAAAATGTGCTTTTTAATTTTAAGAGGAGCAATAAACCTATAGCTAATTTTAAGGGCCATCAAATGCTAGCTTGACTTTAACATTAGTTCATTCTTTTATTATAATTATTTTTGTCAAGATCTCATTTTCTCTACAGTAAAGTCATTTGGGGAAAGATAAGTTTTCCAATACATAGAGTATAGATTAATGAAAGAAAGACCCAGGGTGTTTGGCTTATATTTACAAAATTGCACATTGCTGAAAATTGAGATTTAACAAGGACAAAAGTCACTGAACTAATCATTAATCCCTGTGGTTTAAAAAAAAATTGTACATCTCTGCATGAATATTCCATTTTCATTGTGAGATCCACAATTATTTGCCATATCGTGTCCCCACCAGAGCAGAAACAGAAGAAGAACTGTGGAATCTATGAGTCATGGGTTTTGTGGCTGATGTGAACAGCACAGAGATGGAAGTGGATGTAGGCATGTGTTTGGCAGTAAAGGTGTAGATGGGACAGCTGAGGGTTACTCCACCAGCAGAGTCTGTATTGTTACACACCACCAGGGCCTTTTGAGAAAACCTACATGTTCTTAGAGCCCCATTGTTAATTGTAAGAGATGAATTTGATTTTCTCTTATCTTTTTTTTCCTCATTTTCAGTTACAAGAAAGACTTTGTAGCCTGTAAATTCTGGCAGAAGTACATATTTAAGTATCACAGTGACATTTATATAAGTTTATATTGACTCTACAAATACATTGTGTGCATTCACAGAGAAGAGAATAGACAGTGTTACCAACACATTCCACAACTCTGTAAATTCCAGAAGAAATCCTAAGACCTAATTAAATACTCCTATTTTGGATATTTTCAATAAAGCATGTATTAATTAAAGACCGATCCAGGGCTTACTAGAAAACTGAACTATAATTTAATTGCAACTTGCCGACTGCATGCTTAAGATACGTATTTGTTCTTCTAGATTCCTTAGTGTTTTCAGATCTCAGCCTTTGCTCCATCAACCTCCATAGGGAAATGAGGACTGCTTCCTGATGAACCATTTTCTTGCATTCTTCCAGATTGGAGTAAAGTTCTCTGCTCCTGCAGTCTCTCATCTCCTGCTTTGTTTTAGTGGAGAGGCCAAGTAGGTCAGAGTTGAGAACACTCAGAGTCCTGCAGTCAGGTTCTGGGTTTCAAAGCTGCTGCTAACAAGGGAGGGTCCCTCCTCTGTGGCCTGTAAGCCTCCCTGATTACCTAGCAAGGCCACCCTCTGCAGGCACCTGTGGCTGCCACAGCTTTGCTCCCCGACTTTCCCTCAGTCTATGCAGTGTACAGAATGCTGTACCTGGTGAGTGCTGTGTTGACATTTTCAAGGAACCTACTGTGCACAGATTAACATCCTTGCCTGATAAATAATTCAGAAATAATCAGTGTGACCATTCATATTAATGCAAATTAGCCATGCAGACAAGTAAGATCTGGAGGAAACTGGCATAGAGTACAGAAATATCCACAGAGGTTGAAATTACAACCCAAAGCAATAGTGTTGTAATTCGCCAGGCTTCTAATATCTAATTCACAAGACACATCCCAGCTATGAGAACCTAGGTGAAGATGGTGTGACTGTGCTGTCATCTGCAAATGTGAAGAGAACGAAACTTATTTGCAAGCTCACATAGGTTTATATGTAGTAGAATTTCACATGCTCAACTGCATGGGTACAAATCTCAATTAGCAAAAACATTCAAGTTTTAAATATTTATTGGTGATGAATGCACCTAAGTATCTATAGTAACCAGCAGGCAGAAGAAGGAGCTAGCATCTCAGAGCCCAAAGGAGACCTATTTAATGACTGGGAGAGAAAGATTTTCAATTAGCATATTCATTATTTTTATTCAAATTGCAACTTTAGCTACTTATCTGTGTTAAAAAGCAATTTGTTCTATTAAGCAGTCTAAGCAGTCTCCTTAAAATCTTCTTTACCTGTTTAATTTGCTAAACAATGTCTTTCCTCGGAGTCTAAGAGACAAAAAGAGATTCGGACTGGCTGCTCTGCCACTGTTTCTCACGATACCATCCTCGCTTTAAAAAGGGAGAGGAAGGCACACTGTTCAATGTTAGCATTTTGGTGACTTTCTAAATTCTTTAATTAAGCACTGCAACTCGGTGGCTTCTGGAGGTGACAGGGGTTTTTTTTTTAATTTTTCTATTTTCATGAGTGTGTGTGTGGTATGTGTGCATGTGTCTTTTTATACGTGTTTGTATGAGTGTGGGCGCACATAGAGGGGTTGATGTCTGCCTTCTATTCAGGAATTCCAAGTATAAAGCCTCTCGTTTTCTTCTTAGAAAAAGGTAAGTCAAAGAAATGAACAGAAAACCAAACTATAGGGACCCACTATTTGCTCCAAGATCTTCTATTGTCTCATGTGTCAATTTAAACTCTAAGGAAAAGGATAAGAGCTTATTTGGAATTTTATGAGCTGCAGTTTAGGAATCAGATGTCCCCTAATGGGTGTTCTGAAAGAGGCAGGGTGTAACGAAAATTCCTTCTGGAGGGGTGTCAACAATGTCTGCCCCCTCCTTCCTTGTTCCCTACAACAAAGTGAGGTACTGTTTGCCCTAACCACAGTCTGGGAAACCAGCGAGTTTACTGGACATACTTAGAGAGCAGTGGGTGAGAGTTCCCCCGCAGGAGTGTGGGTGCTCCCCTGGAAACTCTTCACCCAAGCTTGGATGGTGACTTCCCCACAGCTGCCCCCTTCTGGGCTTCCTGGGTTTATAAACCCTGAGCCCCTTCTTGCTCAGCTAGGGCTGTCTGGTTGGTTGGGAGGTGTGGCTGACTCTCACTGCCCTGCATATCAGTTAACAAACTTAGCTGCGATGATTTTAGCTAAGTGGGTGCAAGTAAGCCTGGGGAGACCCCATCTGTCCATGGTCTGTCTGTCAGAGGAGAGTCCTATGCAGCACAAGGAAAGTGGGAGCCTCTAGAAACAGCTGATTTACTACAAATACTGAAAAGTAGAGCAAGAAAACTGCCCTGTGCGGGAGAGAAGGCTCAATGGTTAAGAGCACTGGCTGCTCTTGCAGAGGACCAGGGTTAGTTCACCATCTACATGGTGTCTCACAACATGGTGTCTACCATCTGCGGCTCCAGTGGTTCTGACACCCTCCTCTGGACTCTGCAGGCATGCACATGGTACATATGAGCTCATACAGGTACACGTGCACACACACACACACACACACACACACACATGCATGCACCTGGTACATATGAACTCATACAGGTACACACTTCTACTGAATATTGGGCTGGAACAGAAGTGTTGTGAGAGGCACTATGTGGTCCACAAGAGAGAGAGCAAAGAATATTCACCCTTAGTAAATATATCAGCCCACAGGCCAAGTGTGGGCCAGCATCTGGTGTCTGGAGTCTCTGGGCCTGCTGGAGCCATCCTGACTTTCTGACTTTCTCAGGCTGCTACAGGATGGTGGACAGAATTCCCACCCCACCCCCAGCTTCCGATGCATGTGGGACCTGAAAGACCCTGACTCTGTGAGAAGCTCTTTTACTCTTGCTTTCATGGTTTCTTTCATTGTCACAAGGTCTTATGTGCCTTTGGCTGAAGGAAAACCATCCCTTCCGCCAGTACTGGTCAGCACACAAAAACAAACTAGTTCCAACCACTGACTCGGATACCCTAACCTCCGCCCACACTCACTCCCCTCCCTTCTACCTGTCATTTTATCTAAACTAGGGCCTTTAAACTTCAGCGTTCACGTGAATCATCCTGAGGGTTTTCTTAAGATGCAGATTCTGAAACAGAGTCCTGAGTAGGACCTGAGATTCTGCACGGCCAACAAGCTCTCAGACACTACTGTTGTTGGCAGACTATATTTAAGTAGTAAAGGGTGAGAACTTAATCTTCAGTCTTGGTTTTACTTTCCGGGTGATGACGATGATGATGGTGGTGGTGGTGGTGGTGGTGATAACACAATATGGACACACACACAGACACACACACACACACACACACACACACAAATTGGCTGTTTTTCTCTCATGAATTCTGTGGTTTGGAAGTTACCCTCAGGCTCATACATTTGAACAGCTGCTAGCACTGGTTCAGGAGGTTGTGGAAACACTTGCCCTGTGTCCTGGAGCCTCACTACCAGAAATGAGTCTCTTTCAGGCTAGATCCACTCTGGCTCCTGCTTGTCTTCCTGGCCTCAATGTGACCAACTGTCTCCCGATCTTACCACTGTTGACAGAGCCAGTCCAGCTGCCATTCCTTCCCTGCGTGATGGGCCGTGTTCTCTCAAACTACAATGAACCTTGCCCTCTTTATGTGGCCTCTGCTGGGTATTTTGTCACAGTGATGAGAAAAGTAAGAACACAAATGTAGAAACCAAGGTAAATGGAAAGATATGTCCCCTGTCCAAAACCATAGAACTAGGGCGTCAAGATCTCAACCCAAGCAGCCCAACCCCAGAGGCAGTGACATTGCTGGAACCAGCCTGAGCGTGCGCTTCAAGCAAACTGTAGAACATCCTCCAGCCAATTAGCTCTACCTTTCCTATGACTTTTGTTGTTATTGATGGTTTATTATTTTTCTACTATTCCAAAGGATTTTAGACTTAGCATCTCATAGTTCTCATAAACAAACCCATCCAGGCTTCCAAGCCAAACACACCAGCTTCACCAGAGAGAGAGAAAAAATGAATGGTAAGGTTCATATTCCTTCGAGTGGAACTGGGACAGGCAGTGAACTTTCAGGATTTGCTGATCAGAGACATACATTACAAAACAGCCTTGACATTTATATACAACTACCAGTTCTAAGGTTTACTGCAAAGCCCTGGAATCCTAGTATGTCTAACTCAGGTAGAATTCTTAACTCCTGATAGTTGTAATGGCCCAAAAGAAGACTGACAGGGAGCTGGTCACCTAATCTGTGATGCTGGAAAAGGCAAACAGCACAATGTATAATGGACAGATAAATGGCACAACACTAAGAAAGGCAGGACTGGCCAGCAGTGATCAGACACGGCCTGGTGCAAACATCCTGGGCCATCTCTGCCCCTGTGTTCAGAATGAGGACATCACAACCTTGGTCTACAGGCTCATTTAGGAGGTAGATTGAGGCCACCTTGAGAAGCTGCACTATTCTGAAAACTCAGAACTAAGGAGTCACAGTTTCTTTCCCATGAGGCACTCCCCCATGGTGAATCTTCATGTATGAGAAAGCAACGAAGGAATGTCTGATTCAGACTATCTGGTCAGGATATTCTGGGGACTGATATGTTTCCAAAGCATTCACAAGTCTCCCTGTGCAAGACAGAAGACGCTCAATTTGCATAAGAATACCTACCCAAAGTGTCATCTGTGCTATCTCCTGCAGGGATCTTTCTGGAGTGTCATAATTCCAGTGGACTGCGTTTGCTTTCCCCATGTGTTTTTGGTATCTCTTGTCCGTAATCAAAGTGTTCTTCCTCTTGAAGGAAATAGGTTTGCAAAACTGAACTTTGGGATGAAGATTCTCATATGCTATTGAAAAATAGGATCACAGTGCATGTTCAAAGGCTCTGACCTCTCCCATTTGAAGTTCTGTTACCCTTGAAATGTCCTAATATTTCATGATATTCTTAAACAGAATCCCCAGATTGATGCTGAATTTTGATGAGATTAGAGAATATTCTTATAGAAGGATTCAAACACTTTCCACAGAAGAACAAGTGGCCAAGGAAGGCAGGAAAGAAGGCAGGAAAGAAGGAAGGAAGGAAGGAAGGAAGGAAGGAAGGAAGGAAGGAAGGAAGGAAGGAAGGAAGGAAGGAAGGAAAAGAAGGAAGGGAAAAATAACCTGAAGATTTCAGAACCACTTTTTTTACACAGTCCTGGGATACTGGGACAAAGTTTCCAACACACAACTTATTCTTTCATTCATTAAGTATTTATTAATCATGTTCTATGTGTAGATCATAGTGTGACATGTTGAAGCTATTATAATGAACAAGACTTATGAGTTTTTCCTTATGAAAGCCCAGACCAGAATTGATGCACTGATGTCAGTCTGACAAAACTGTTCTCATCTTTCTGAACATTTTAGTTCTCCCAGAGCTTTTCATTTTCCACTGTCTTGTCCTTTTATGAGTGTTGCTCCTGATCCTTACATGTGTTACTGAGCAGAGTGCCCACAGTAATGTATTATTGTTAGACCCCACCCACGTTGAGCACTCACTGGAAAGGAGGCTGGAAGTGCTTCATGTTGTTATGACAGAAGCAGACAAAAAGCTGGAAACAGATGGAACAGAGCAAGATACTTAGAAGAATTGAGCAACAATAATGCTGTTTTTAGCAGTTTACATACCATACCTATCTTTTTAACTCCCATAAGAACCCTTAAGCAAATAAACTTATTTCAATTCAAACAAAATGATGATCAAAGAGAGAAAATCATCTGCCTCATGAACTACCAAAATTCCAAGACCAAGCTCAACTGCATACTATCTAATCCAAAGGAATATCACTCCCAGACCACCATATACTGACCTCTTAGGGTCTAGAATATGGTAAGAAAATGACAGAGTATGCACTAAAGTTATCAATACAGTTGTTTTTAATACTTTTTTATTTTATTTATTTATTTATGTGTATGAATGTACTGTTTGCATATAGGTCTGTGCACTGTGTTGCACAATGCCACGGAGGTCAGAAGAGGACGTTAGATTCCCCTGGGCCTAGAGTCACAGATGGTTCTCAGCTGCCATGTGGGTGCTAGGGATCAAACCCAGGTCCTCAGCAAGAGCAGTTGGCGCTCTTAACTGCTAGGCCTTCTCTCCAGCCCCTAATATAGTTGTTTTTAATGTGAAGTTCAGGTGTGGCTGAGGACAATCAACTAGGGGCCAAAAACTCACTCAAAATTGTGGGTGACACATAGGCAAAGGAGCACTGTCACAGCAAAATCAAGATTCTAGCCAAGTTTCTTGGGTCCCCTCTCTGACTAAGTTCCTCCTGAAGATTCTAGTTAACCGGTGCCTTCTATTTCAAGCAATTCCCAAGACTGATATTCCCAATCTGCAGTCAGTAAGTCCTCCATCTCTTTCCTGGTACATCAGCTCCTGAGTCACAGGGTCCCACACAGCACCACCACAACACTTCTCCAAGCACTTCTTGGTAGATGTAGAGGGAGACAAGGGAAGATGAGGATCCCCCCACAACTCTGCAGACACCTCCTAAACATGTCAATCTTGTCAAGACTACAACTTGTCCTGGGGGAATTCCTGGCCTGTGTTCCTGGCAAGGTATTGGCAGGCCTGAGGACTTCTCCAAGTGTTTGGGAATACACTTCTTTTTTTTTTAATTTTATTTATTTCTGTATGTGTATGAATGTATTGTCTGCATGCAAGTTTGTGCACCCGTGTTGTGCAATGCCGCGGAGGTCAGAAGACAGTCTCGGATTCCCCTGGAACTGGAGTTCTCCTGGAATTGGAGTTTCAGACGGTTCTCGGCCGCCATGTGGGTGCTGGGGATCGAACCCGGGTCCTCTGTAAGAGCGGTCGGCACTCTTAACCACTAGGCCATCTCTCCAGCCCCGGGAATACACTTCTTTATTAACCTAAAAGATAAATAAATCCTACCTCCAGTCATCTTGGCTACTTCCTCCAGCATTTCAAAGTACAGACACTTCATTAGAGTATCAAATAAACAATATAAATAACTGCTTGGGATCTAAGATCAACCTTAAATTATCTGGGAAATAAAAGTGATCATGATGAAATTTGCTGAGAAATTCAAGAAAAATCTATAAAGCATCTATTCGGTCAATATGGACATGTTTCACAGAAAAAAATCACAATATTCCAGAGAGCATTATTACACTATCATGGTACAATTAGATGCCGCATGCCTAGATGTAGAGGCTCCCAGAAAGAAAATGGCAAGGAGGTTCTTGAGTGAGAAATGCAGACAACCTTTATCTCCACTCACTCTCCTGTGCTCAACAAGCTTCTCTGAAAAGGTAAAAACTTGGACTTACTATAGACCAATTGAGTGAGCCAAGGACTTTGAGGTAAAGGGAAAATGACTGAGCTTCATAGGTACCCATGAGTTTCGAAGTGGGAAGCCATCTTTGAAAAAGATAAGGAATGGAGACAGTAGTACTCGAAGCTATTTCAAAGACAAAACCTTTAGTGCACCCTTCCAATTTGCATCTTCCTTTCATCTTCAGCTCCAGTGTTTCTCTATGCAGCTTCCTGGAAACTCTACACTTTTACCATTTGACCATGTTTCTAGTTAGTGCCAGATAAGGTCTTTTCTGTTGCTCTCTTTGGCTTGTTTCTGGGCAAAAGCATCCAGGTGGCTAATAAGAGGTTCACATACAGACACTGTGAATCTCCTCACCTCCTCATCCTGTAAATGTCCAGTTTGGAAGGTACTGACCAAGCCATTCAAGTCACTTGGCAGTACTTAGCAGGTCTGACAAAGCCAGGATGCCTTCCCATGTATGCCCTGGCTAGGGTCTGCTGGCAGTCTGAGCTCAGCTAGAAATATTTACAGACGTGTTAAATATGGTCTTTCTAACCTTGACTCTTTAGCGTGGTCAGAGGTCTGCTGGCTTCCACCTGAGTGTGAATTCAGGAGGATGTGGCACAGCTGCCTGGCCATGTGTCTTTCTTCTGCTGGCTTCAGAAGTCACAGTGTGGTTCCTGCTATGTTCTGCCAACCACAAGGAGGTTGTGAGCCACTCCAAGATCAAGAAGGGACTTAGGCACAGACATATTTGGAAAACATTCCACAAAACAGGTGCACATTGGACAAGCATGAGTTCAAGTCCCGCCTCTTTTTTTGTCCTTTTTTTTTTTTTTTTTGGTCTTTTTGAGACAGGGTCTCCCTGTAGCCCCAGCTGTCCTGGAATTCACTCTGTAGACCAGGCTGGCCTTGAACTCACAAAGATCTGCCTGCCTCTGCCTCCCAAGTGCTAGGATTAAAGGCATGTGCCACCACGCCCAGCTAAGTCCCACCTCTTTTCTTTCCAAGTTGTCCGACTCTTAGTACATCGTGCATCTTGTAGCTTCTATTTCTTTCTCTATGAAATGAATTTTTAAACCTCTCCTTCTCACAGTCAGACAATAATGTTCAATGAGATAACATTAACTGTGTTCAGACTCAACATGTACACTTCTTCTTTCTTCCTTTCCCTAATCAGGACTACTATAGACTTTGATCCTTATGGGACGGAGTGCTTCCTGCTCCAATGAATGATGCTTCCTTCTCAGGCTCTTCTCTTTCTTGATTCTGCCCAGTTTTCACAAATCTCTTCTAGCACTCCATCACAGAGGAGGCAGTCATATATATCAGCCCACATATTCATTGCTTAGAACACTGTAAACTTGAGTCTATGGATAAAGACTCAGAGACTCACTCACTGACAATGCCCTTATGGACAGAAGGGAGAATCTATTTATCTCCTATCAGAGAGCAAAAGTTAAGCCCACCCCATGTTTGGCTCACTAATGGCAAAGTAACCTGATAAATACATAGGTGCATATATTCATAAAAAATAAGGGCTAACATAACCTCACCAAACTTAACCGGCTGAGAAAAGAAAAGATCCAACTTTGCATGAATAGTAGGAAGGTACGGAGAGTGCCAAAATGAAAGGTTGGACCTTGCATCGAAACATTTGAAAAGGAAAAAAGCCTCAGATTGCTACAAACAGTCGAACCCCTCTGTGGATCCTACTTGAAAGCAACCTATTTATAATGAGTACCTAACAGAAACTTACCTCTAGGTGGTTGCAAAGGTTTGTAATCAGAGAGACTTTGATGTGCCTCCCCACCATAAACAAGGAGAAATATGAATATAAAAAAAAGATGTGAGAGGATACGTTCTCCAGAACTGTCAAATTGAAGACAACTATTATAGATGTAATCTCTTATAAAACCGTTAAAACTGCCTTCTTTGCGTAAATATTAGACTAAATAAAGTGACTAATGAGAACATAGGAACTGAAAAGAGTTCTCTCTCTATTTCAGAACGCAAATAAGTAATAACTAAAGTCCTTTAAGCTATGCACTCAAGCAAAATCATATTAATACAGGGAGCTCTGAAATCAGTGAAGTGGATGATCTAACCCACAGGAGATGTTGGCCAGGGAATTCCAAAGCCCCCAAAAAGGTAAAGGCTCCTTATTCTCTAAAACCTGGGATACCTGCAGAAAACAAGAAAGAGCCAAATAAAGCACCTGCTGCCGAAGAACCAATGACAAATAACATGGAGGAAAGAATGTATTGAGACCACAAACAACTAGAAATGCAAGATATGTTAGAGTTGAGATCTCTGGAATACCAAGAGAGTGTTACCAGAAGTGACCCAACTAAACCAATAAAGCAATACGGGTCTCCTTCAGAGTCAAGCAACAGTCTCTCTCCTTCAGCACAGCAACCAGTTCACTACCAACAACTACTTACCTGCCTGGAAAATACTGTGCAGCAGAAGGGAGCCAAGCAATATAGGGGGGGAGCCTGTAAAAATATCCCAAGAAATCTAAATTGAGCTTGCACTCTCCTTGATAGGAATAACCGCATGGCTCGTTATGCCACAAAGCAGTACATCCACATCCCTCTAGGAGTTTAAGGAAATGTTATAATAAGCCACAAAAGTAAACCCAGGAAAAAAAATGTAACAATTCATGGATTAACATAACCATCCAAACAATATTGGTCAATATACAAAGTGAACCTACCATAACTATTAGTGCTGTTAAATAAAAACCTATATATCTATTTGTCTGAGTTGGGCTATCAGTTAGTAAGAATACAAAGGTTATTCCTGGAACAAACGTCAAACCCATGAAAGGAAACAGCCAGAACTGACCAAGCCAAGACAACAGCTCAACAGAGAAAGTAAGACGAAAGTAAAGCTGTTGTTCTGCTAGCCATCACCTGTGGCCCCTATTATCTCACTAAGCCTAAGGGACAATCTGCGGGAAGGAAATGGTTGGAGATGTGATAGAATGTAAGGGCTCTCTATTTATGGGGGGTGAAATGGTAAAACTACAAGCAATATACTCTGGGATACTTATTGAATCAACTTGAATTTGAACAAACAAGCGCCCCCCGCCCCCCCCCCCCCCCCCCGCCCCCTGAATGGTGGGACCAAGGGGCTGTGTGGGTTTGGGCACAACTGCCTGCAAATTGGTTTTACATGAAGGATGCTTGTACTCATAAATTATCACTTATTGCTAAAAAATGAAAAAAAAACAGAGAAAGATGCAGGACAGTTATGGCAGAATGCATGATCTGAGATGGGGTGGGGTGGGGTCGGGGGGGAAGGGAAAGGGAAATATGCTTGAACTGAATTGGAAAATGATGTATGAAATACACAAAGCATCAATAAAAAATAAAAATAAATAAAATGGTACATAACCATGTTTGTTTTGAGAATGAGATAAAAGAATAAATTACACCTTAAATGCTGAGTGTAATTACCAAATGGTAATATAGATTTTTATATAAAATTGGAAATTCAGGCTGAAGAGGTATGGGCACTAGTCTTGTTAGGAAAGGCTTCTGATTCTGCATCATAACACGTCATGCACAGCACATACACTTTGGTGTGTGTTGAGGGGTTCCTCTCCTGTTCTTCAGTCCTCCTACCTTTATTTGTTTTATCCTTCTCTCATGTCCTTGTTTCTGTATTTGTATCCGCTCAGACTTTAAAACATATTAAACTATGACAAAATACAGAATCTGGGTCAGCTCAGCATGGAGGAATCCTACACTAGATTTTATTTTCCTTATTTCAACAAATAAATAAAGGAAGGAACAGTGGTGAAACAGGTTTCTTGCAGCCTGGCGCTGAAGCTTCTGCAGAGGACGGGACACCTGGGTGAAGTGACACAGATCAGTACAGCTGATTATGGCAGAGTCCAGAGGTTGTCTTGCTGTTACCCATGAAACAAGCATACAATCATTGATGAGTCTTTTTGATGGAGGCATGAACTGACAATGTTCCTTTGAAGAAAACAGAGAACAGTGTCAAGAACAGTGGCACTGGGCATCTTAGAGCCTTCTGTTCCCAAAACAGCAAGGGCTCAGAACAGCAATCTGATCAAAAGCTGCCTGCACAAGAAGGTGGTCTCAAGTCCACGAATGTTCAACACAATCAAGGGCATCACCCAGCAGTGTCCTCTGGGCCACAGGAGCAATCCTGTCAACACCCAGTGTCTACCATCCTTGTGTTTTTCCTTCTAAGAAAGACAAAGCCAGACCTGCTTCAATGTCTTGTTTGTGTCTTGTCTTACGCAAGGTGTTGGCAGTTCTGTCTGAGCAGTCCCACTGTGGCCTCAGGTAGATCAAGGACAGTTGGTAGCTAGCTTGCCCTGGAAATTGTAGCAGTGTTTGAAATCACGGCAAGTGCTCTAGGGAGAACACAGCAGGGCCCTCAGAGCAGGCAGGCAGAGCAGCGCAGCACTGGCTTCCCCACACACATGCTGGAGCAAGCACCTTTAACTCTCTTCTCTTAGTTACCTCAGTTTGCTATAACCAAACAGCCCTGACTTAGTGGTTTATAAATACTATAATGTGTCTCAGAGTTCAGTTGGAAAGGCAGTCCCAGACCAAGGTCCCACTAACCTCAATGGCAGGAAGGCATGAAATCTCCAGACCTCTTGTGTGAGAGCACTAATTCTATTCATCTAATTTTCTGCTTTAATCTCTAGCTAGCATCTCCCCATCTGTCCCCAAACTTCCAAAATGATCGATGAGGTTTCTTAAAATAACTTTACTATGGGGTATTCGAGAAATGAAACTTATCCATGCTCCAGACACATGGCCTGATGTTTTAATGTGTGTACATGTGGTGGACTGACAGGCACAATCAAGCTAATCGACATGCCCAGCACCTCCCTGAGTCACTGCTTTCTTCCTGTGTCTGTGTTAGAAACACTTACCACAATAGCTTTTCAGCAAATTTCAAGTATCTAAGTGCTCACCTTGCACAGCTGAAATTCTGAGTCGTTTGACCAGCCTCATCTGCTCCCCAGCCCTCAGCTCTGGAAACCACCATTCCCTGTTGCTGGATGAGGGTTTCTCCCCGGTTCTTATCTGATCACAAGAGTTCAGCCAAGAGATGCAATTTAAGCAGGTTATTTAGAAAGCCAGAGCAAAGGGCCAAAGTGATAGTGCACTCACAGATCGTGGAGAGGGCTGAAGGTGAGGCAGCCCCGTGGGCTCGGTGTTGTGCATTTTCAGAAGGTTTTGTGACTGTTGATGAAGTAGGCAGCACATTCATGAGCTGAGGTGACACAGTTTGTCTGTCAGATCACAGGGGGTTGGATTTCCCTTCTAGAGTATTTCTTTCTATGATCCTCTTGAAAAGTCCTCAAAGGGCAGGTCAAACCCAATGCAATTGATCTTATAGAGAAGTTCGAGGACATAGACCCCTTCCCTAGTGTATGGGTGTGGCAACTGAGGGGTTCCCTAGCACCTTAGTTTCTGAAAGATCCTAATTGAAGCTTCAAGAAGGTTTAAATACAAGGGGTGTTGTAACCATCAGGAGACAGGGCTGCCAAGACTACGTCATGTCTAAACCTTGCCCAGTCTCTCTGCTGCATTCTGCTTATATGAGATCCCCTACTGCAGATTTCACCAGTGAGGCCATGCAGTATTTATTTCTGTGTGTCTTATTTGCCTGAGCATTGTATCTTTCACGTTCAACTGTGCTCTCCCACATGGCAAGATTTTCCTGTCTTACAAGGTTGAATAATATTCCTGACATACATACATACATACACATACACACACACACACACACACACACACACACACACACACATCACACTTGGTTAGACTGAGAGATGTCTTAGGGACTAGTGAAGCATAGGCCTTGGTGTGCCTGTGAGGGCTCTGGCCTAATGAAAAGATGAATCCCTTAAAAGTCTGAATAAGATGTGTCACTTGACATGGATGTGATGGGCTCAGAGTCTCTGACCTTGGAAAGGGGAAACAAGGCCATCAGCACTTCACCCACTGTGCCACCTCAACAACCCCACTTGGGATTCTTTATTCTGAATGTCTGTTTCCTTTCTTGGCATTATTTCTTTAAGTATTTTGCCCCTTTATCTCTCTTCTTTTAGGTCTTCCATAATATGCAACCTCTTGGAGAGAAATTACATTATTGGCTCGAGAATAAGGTATAAATGCTCCAGCTTCAGGGGCTCTGGGGACTTCCACACTGGGCTCAGCAAAGACTGCAGGGCTCACCAGAGGCAAAGGTCTAGAGCTCCATGCTTGCTGGAGTTATCAGTGTGGAAGTCTTTTTTTTTGGGGGGGGGCAGGGTCTCCCTTTAGTCCCAGCTAGCCTGGAGCTCACTGTGTAGACCAGGCTGGCCTTGAACTCACACCTGCCTCTGCCTCCCAAGTGCTGGGATTAAAGGCATGTACCACCATGCCCAGCCTAAGATGGTTCTTAGCTGCCATATGGGTGCTGGGAATTGAACCCAGGTCCTCTGCAGGAGCAGTCAGTGATCTTAACCACTGAGTCATCTCTCCAGCCCCTTGGCATCTTTGTATTTTCCTTCTCTGAGCCAGGAGGATTACTCGTGTTGAGCTCTGCCAGCCTGGGGAAAGGGGATGACCCAGGTGAAAATGAACCTGTGCTATGTCTATTGCCATTAGATAGCAATAATGTTTGAAGCATTGGACATTATATTCTAGCAGAGGTTATTTAATAATCTCTTGGTCTCCATAAGAAAAAAAATGATACAGATGAATCACTCATTTGCAGAGGGAAAAGCAAAAACTTAACTTCCATGGGGCTTGCTGTGCCTATAAGTTAACCTACACAAAGTAGTTAAAGTTATTTTTATTTTCACAAATAAAATGATACATCCAGTAACTAAGCATATAGTGATTCAGTTGAAGCTGGAATAGAGCTTAAATGTGACTCATACTGTTCTGCCAATACATGGCAATTTGCCTTTGTAGGTTTTGGTAACTTTTCCTTATTAAAGTTAAGGCAAGAGTCACCATCTTTATCTCATTATGAAAGCTTATAAGGAATGCCCCTGTGTTCCACCTCCACCACTGCCCAGCTGGTAAGAGTGACTTCCAGATGGAAAGATCTCATTCTGGTTCAGGAAGCTTTTATTTGTTGGAGCCTCAATGTAATCTGTACAGAACGATTAGCAGAGTGTTGCAGGAATATCTGTCCTGATATTTTGTGACTGCAGAGGACTTTTCATATGACATCCTGCTAGTTTTTGTTCCCACCCTATAAAAACTTCTCTGCATTTCTGGGGAAATCCTTTGTGTCACACACACACACACACACACACACACACACCACATATGGCCCCCAAAGAAGCTATGTGCTCATTCAATGTATTTATGGAGTTTCTCTTAGATATGGCAAGTACTGTGTCTGATTCATGGTTTCCACTAATGAGCTAAAAAGACAAAACTCATTTTACTTATTCATTTATTTATTTATTGAATTAGTTTTTTGTGTGACAGGGTCTTGTTATGTAGCCCTGACAGGCCTGGAACTCATTGTGTATGTAGAAATGGACTTTCAACTCTGTTCTACTAGTATACATTCTTTTCAAGCCACTGTGTTTATATCCTGAACTTTAACCAAGGTACTTTTGATTTGTAATTGTGAAGGACTGCTGTCAAACAAGGTAAGATGGAACAGCAAAAGAGCATCTATTACTCTCCTCTTAGTAAACATTCTTTCTACCTGACCATACAAAGTAGCAAGTGCACTAGTTCTTTTACCCTTCAACGAATTAAACTTGTACTTTGATTGATTCAATGTGTTAAAGCAAATTCTCTGTGAATGATGTGTGTACAAGGTCCCATTCTCTAATTAGTACTCCTTGACTACCCATATTCCTCAAGGAAGCAGTAGGAGACATTGTGTCGATTCTGTTCTAGGAGTCTACTTTCTCTGTGCTAATGGTTTTATTGCACTGTGTTTAAATCCCCCAGGTTTATCACAGGTCAAGTGTTAGGGATAGGAATAAGGATAGGGTTAGGGTTAGGGTTAGGGTTAAGGTTAGGGCTAGGGTTAGGGTTAGGTTTAGGGTTCAAGCTGGCCTTGAACTCACAGAGATTTGCTTGTCTCTGCCTCCCAAGAACTATGATTAAAGGCATGCACCACTGTGCCTAGTTTAAGACCTATTTTCATGGACCTTTGAGAACTATAAAGAGATCATTCCTATGAAGAATATTGTAGTTCTGTGAAGGCATGAGGAAGGCCTGTGAAGCATTGGCACCAGTGAGGGGTGTGCAGGAGAGCAGGTATTTGAGGCCGGAAGCGGGTATACACGGACGGGAGTGTGACTGTTTGGAGGCTCCCAAAGTGGAAAGTCAGGTTTGAATCTGAATGTCACTTTGACCCTGTACATTTGAATATTTGGTCCCCAGATGGCAGCACTGTTTAGAAGGTTAAGGAACCTTTAGAAGGAGATGTAGAGATGTAGAGAGAGTTACCAAAGGCCACTAAACCAATAAAGCAAATACTGGTCTCCTTGAGTCAAGCAAGACTCCTCTGTCAGCATCAGCTACACCTCACCTGCCTGGAAATACTGTGCATCAGTGGTAGCCATATGTCTGTATATCCCAAATCTAACTGGCTATTAGCTCTCTCCTTGGAGGAATAACTCACGGCTGATGCCACAAGCTTACATCCTGTAGTGGTTAGGAGATGTTAGAAGCCACAGTAAGACCCTGTCATCTTTTACAGAAAAAACATAATTCATGGATTAGCACACCATCCAAACATCTGTGTCTATACCAAAGTAACCTACCATAATAATTAGTACTGTTTAAATACCTATATATCTAGGGCTGGAGAGATAGCCTAGCGGTTAAGAGCGCCGACCGCTCTTACAGAGGACGCCGGTTCGATCCCCAGCACCCACATGGCGGCTAAGAACCGTCTGAAACTCCAATTCCAGGAGAACCCCAGTTCCAGGGGAATCCGATACCCTCTTCTGACCTGCGCGGCGTTGCACGACACGGGTGCACAAACTTGCATGCAGACAGTACATTCAAACACATACAGAAATAAATAAAATTAATAAAAAAAAAAATTTAAAAAAAAAAATACCTATATATCTAATTTCTTGTGCTTCATTAGTAGGATTGAAAGGTTATTCCTGGACAAACTGTCAGCCCATGAAAGGAAACAGCCAGAACTGATCAGAGTCCAAAACGACATCTTCAGAGAAAGTAGACTGTTTTGCTTCTCGTCCACCTGTGCCCCTTTTTTAAGCCTAAGGAACAATCTTCGAAAGAGGGGACATAGTAGAATGTAAGGGCTGCGATTGGGGTGAATGTTGAAACTACAGCAATATAGACTGGACGCTTATTTGATCAACTTGATTGTACATACAAGCCCCTCTAGCCAGATGGTGGGAGCCTTGGGCTGTGTGGGTTTGGGCACAACTGCTTGCAAATTGGTTTTACATGAGACACCCCAAGGTTAAATGAAACCCCGTCACCTGCTGTGTGCCTTCCCCATAATGATGGACTTTATACCCTCAAACCATGATCAAATAAATTCCTATTCCCTTAACTTGTTTGGGGTATGTTGTCACAACACTAAGAAAAATGATGAATCCAGGGAATATGGATAAGGGGTGGGCAGAAGCAAGGTCATGAAGGGAGCCGAAGGGCAACGGGAGACCGATCTGCAGACGGGCTCCACCTTAACGTTCAGAAAACAGTTTCAACTTAGAGTAGTTAGGTAAGCACAGCCTTCATTCAACAGTTCTTAATAACTAAGACCCTCTTGGAAGAACAATAAAATAACAATTTGTGTGTTGTCACATATGGCTAAAGAAATGGCATTAATATTTACACCAGGGAAAAGAGAATATGTCTTCCTTTTAGTATGGTTCCGTATTATGCATTGCTGGATGCAAAGTTAATTATTGGTTAAATCAAACCTCACTCCTTACGGCAATACTCAGACCACTTGGAAACAACTGACCACCTTAGTGTGCTAGGAAATAGCTTCATCCTTGTCTATGTACATTTTTTAAACTCAAAATGCCTGTAATAAAGGGATCTTGGTATGTTAAGATATTGCCTTTTGAAATAGAAGTGTAAATAGGGCAAGTATGTGGGTGGCACACACCTTTAATCCTAGCCATTGGGAGCCAGAGGCAGGTAAGCTCTCTGTGAGTCAAGGCCAGCCTGGTCTGCCCAGTGAGTTCCAGGCCAGCCAAAGCTACACAGTGAGACCCTATCATAATAAATTAATGAATTAAAATCTTGTCTTTTTAGCTATTAATGGAAACTCAGATTCTGACATAGTACCTATCACACCCAAGAGACACTCCATAAATACCTGTTTGCTACCGACTGGCCCTCCGGGGGTCGTGGGCTTCCAGGATCCTCTTGGCAGGAAAAACACAGGGTCGGTGAACGGCGTACAGAACTGAAAAACTAAGAGAAGTTTTTCCAAATCTACAGCACTTTATTGAACTGGGGCAGTGATTATATAGTAGTCTTAGGAGAGGGCAGAACAAAGGATTTGGCAAAGCTTCACAATTACATAGGTAGGTAAAAAAAAGTCAAGGTTTACACATTAACTGAGATACAGAGCACACAGAGCAGGAAACTAAACCATCACAAAGTTTAGTTAGGAAATGAACTTTCTTTGAAGTAAAATGTAGAAATCTTAAGATAACCTTTACCAAGGAAATAACATTTAAGAAGAAAAAGGAACATCAATAGTTTACAAGTCATAATTGAAAAGTCACAGCACACCGAGTAGTAATTACTATGTCACAGTACAAAGTTCTTCAGCAGCAGATATTGACCCTAAATCTTTATCCTAAATCTAGAGTAAACATATCTTGATATCCTAAAGTTAATAGTTTCTTTTAAGTTTCTATTAAAGTAAAAACCTTATTCCTATAATATCCTAAGTTACCTATTAGTTTTTCTAACTCTAACTGCTAATCTAAAGTTTCAATCTTTACTGAAAACTAAGAGCTGTTCCGACTGCTTGATCCAGCTAACAGTTTTGTTTTTGTTAGATAAATTGGCCGTTGTAAAGCAATTTAGTTTCTGTCTGACTTTACTGGGAGTGTCAGGACTCAGACATTTAGTGACTGCATAAAGCTAGGAAAACTGTTTAATCTGTCTCTTTACTTAAATAGAGAAATGGGATTAAAGAATCTTTTTATTTTGATTGTTAAAGAGGAGTTTTTACTTTATTTTAAGTGGAATGATGTATTTTGTTATTTGCTAAACATATCACTGGGACATCTTTATCTTTAGAGACAGTCATAGAGACATTACCTCTATATAATTGTTTTGTTTTACAGTTTAGCACAGGTCTTTACATTGCAATGTATATTAAGAGAGAAATCTATTACTTAAGATTTACAGAAAATTCTTGCTGCCAGGAAAAAACCCTGTGCCCAAGAAAGGCATTTTAATTGTCAGTTCTTGGCACATTCAAATAGTTTATTTTGTATCTATAAGCTGGCCTTAAGAAAAAATCTTTTTGTGCTCAGTATCATGCTAAGTCCAACACCAGAAAAACGTAATATCCTAGGAAAGCATCTCAATCTCGGGAGTGATCTTAGCTGAGTGTTCTGCCAGGGACCTCCAGGGGGTCGAGCCCCGTAGGACATTGCTCCCCCGCCTGCCTTGAATATGATTTCTCATATTGTTTACACAGGCGACACTGGAGTGGGTGTGGCAGACACGGAGGTGGGTGCCGCACCTGTTGAATGAGAACATAGCTTCTTTGGGGGGCAGGTTGATGAAGAGTCTGGCATTTCCTAGGTTGCATCTATTAAATCTTATCAGATAATTCATCACATGAATACAAGCTTATCACCCCTGGTAAATGTATGTTTTATGTGATACAGTAAATTTAGGGGACCAACAGGCTGGAATTCTAAGGGTCCATGCTCAAGTATCATAATAATAAAATCAGCTGCTCTACAGGTTGTTAACTTCTGTAATAATATTTACAGTGAGTCAGGGTGTAAAACTGAAATGGAAGAGAAGAATCAACTGACCCAGACTCTCTCTCTTTTAGGCACTCTGTTGTCTTTGGAAAACTTGTGGCACAAACACTTAGCACTGTCCCTAGGGGAGACATTTTGCCACCCCAAACAACCCACCCAGTCATATGTTTCCAAAGGTACTTAAAACACGCGGTTCCATTTGTTAACCTGAGATCTACCACGTGTAGTACATCTGTCTTCTCCTGCCGCAACAGAATACATAAAATCCACCATTAAACATACTCTATCCTCTCTCTCCCCCTCTTCTCCCTCCCCCTTCTCTCCCCTTCTCTGTCTCTGTCTGTCTCTGTCTCTCTGTCTCTGTCTCTGTCTCTCTCACACACACATACACATACACACACACACCCTCCCATCTTGAAATACCCCTCAAATTCCTTTGTAACTCTTTTCTTCTCATCACAAAATGATATTAACATCTACTCACCTTCAAGGAATATTTATATTGTACAATGAATCAAAAGAGCTGAAAAATTGCATCCACATGTTATAATGGAAATGTCTAAAATTATTAAGAAAGAATTCATCCCAACTTCACAAATCTTTGCAGCTTTCCAACATCACAGAAAAGCTAGCAGAAATAAAATAAGTCATGACATTCCTCCAAAACTAAAAGAAAAGAATATAAATTTCAAAGAAATAAGTGTCACCAAGAAAAACGTAGTGCAAAAGATTTAAAATAGAACTCCTGAAACTGGAAAACAAAGCCCTCATACACCTCAGAAACTGCAATGAACATGTCCCAAATGATGAGTAACAGACTCACTCACCCAAGGTGAGATGGCTGAATTGGTAAAGGGGCCTGCTGCCAACCCTGACTACCTGAGTTTGATCCCCAAGGTGGAAGAAGAGAACTGACTCCCACAAGCTGTCCTCTGCCCTCCACATACACACTGTGGGAGACAAATGTACACACACACACACACACTCACAAACACACATACACACACACACACACATACACATACACACTTAATAAATAAATGCAATTTTTAAAAGAATGTTATGCCAGGTGTGGTGGCACACATCTTTAATTCCAGCACTTGGGAGGCAGAGGCAGGTGGATCTCTGTGAGACTAAGACCAGCCTGATCTATACAGCAAGTTCCAAGGTCTATAGGAAGACCCTGTCTCAAAAAGGAAAGAAAGAAAGAAAGAAAGAAAGAAAGAAAGAAAGAAAGAAAGAGAGAGAGAGAGGGAGAGAGGGAGAGAGGGAGAGAGGGAGAGAGGGAGAGAGAAAGAAAAGAAAAGAAAAACAAGAAAAGTACCAAGGAAGACATTCACAGATAAAGTCACATGCTAGTAGACCAAACAGAAGGCTTCTTTTCATCATGATTGTCACTCTTAGTAAATAGTTACTACTATTATTATGGGTTTTTGAAGCTGGATCTTGCGGTATGTCTCACACTGGCCTGCAATTACCAATCTTCCTTCTTCTACTTCCCAAGGGCTGGTTTATGCACCTGTGCCACCACCTCCTGCTTCTTTAAAGGATAAGGAACAATAGGAGGAACAATCTCATCTCTCACCAAAAGCATTGTCCTATCTACTTATTCTGAGCTTTGTTTATTATGAATAATGCAAAAAATTAGATAACATGCTCTTAATTTAAGCACTCTAACATCAGGTCCTAATCAGACTTGCTCTAAACACAGAGGGAGACTACTATTTCCAGGTTAAGAACTGCTTTCTTAGTCAAACTTCTTTATCCTTCATTTAAAATTCTTTGTGAATCTGTCCCTCCATTTTGTAATTATTCAGAACAGAAAAAAAAATGAAGATTAGTTCCTAGGTCCTAGGTCCTAGGTCCTAGGTGAGAACATATTGCTCCTGTTCTGCTAAACGAATATGTTGTTAAATTGTCTGCTCAATGTGTATGTCTACACCCATAGAGGAGTGTTGTTCTCAGCCTTGGTCAGAGAAGCCTCTTTTGCAGTGAACAGTATTTATAAGAATAAGCAAACAGAAGATGGTAAATAATGAAGACCAGAGAACAATGAACCAGAAAACAAAAACAACAAGGAAAATGCCAAGAGGCTGGAGAGATGGCTCAGAAGTTAAGGGCACTGCTGCTCCTGCAGAGCAGTTGGCGCTCTTAACCACTAGGCCATCTCTCCAGCCCCCCTTTAATTTTCTATTACTCTAGAATATGAATATATATCTTCCACTCATATATGGTAATTACAATGTCTGAATATAAGTGGTAGGTTGATTCTAGAGCCCAGTAAGAGATTTACATTATAACCGCACAATTGCTTTCAGATACAACAAAATAATAAAATTGCTCAGTTTGTTTGCCTGACATCTGGGGATTTGGTGTCAGCATCCACAGATGAGGGAAACCATTCACATTTTTTTCTGGGTCTGAGTTACTTCACTTGGCACAATGGCTTCAAGTTCCATCCATTTACCTGCAAAGTTCATGATGTCATCTTTATTTACCACTGAATAGTACTCCATTGTGTAGACGAATCACATTTTTGTTATCCAGTCATCAGTTGAGGGGCATTTGGGCTGGTTCCAGCTCTTCACTATTGTGCAGAGAGCTACAATAAATATAGCTGTGCATGTATCTTTGTGGTAGGATGAGTCTTGTGGGTATTTACTCAGGAGTGGTATGGGTGGGTCATGTGGTAGGCTCACTTTGAGTCTTTTAAGGGTTCTCCACACTCCTTTCCACAATGGTTGTATGAGTTTACATTTGCACCAGCAGTGGATGAGTATTCCCCTTTCCCAACAACCTCTCCAGCATTTGGTGTCTTTTGTTTTCTTGATCTTGGCCAGTCTTATTGGAGTGAGATAATACCTTAGTGTGGTTTTAATTTGCATTTCCTCAATTATTAATGATGTTGAACACTTTTTAGGATGTTTCTCAGCCATCTTTACTTCCTTACTGGTGAATCTCTGTTCAGCTCTTTACTCCATCTTTTGGGTAGATCATTTGTTTTCTTACTTCTTTGTGTTTTAAGTAATCTATATATTCGGGATGTTAATGCTCTATCAGATGTATCAGTGGTGGTTTCCTCCCAATCTGTGGGTTTTCTCTTCACTTCCTTGATTGTTTCTTTCACTGTGTAGAAGCTTTTGTGTTTGATGAGGTCCCACTTGACAGCTGTTGTCCTTAATTCCTGTGTGGCTGCTGTTTGATTTGGAAAGTCTTTTCCTACACCTATGTCTTTTTTTATTAATTTTTATTTATTTCTGTATGTGTATGAATGTACTGTCTGCATGCAAGTCTGTGCACCCGCGTCGTGCAATGCCGCGGAGGTCAGAAGAGGGTCTCGGATTCCCCTGGAACTGGAGTTTCAGATGGTTCTCGGCCGCCATGTGGGTGCTGGGGATCAAACCCGGGTCCTCTGTAAGAGCGGTCGGCGCTCTTAACCGCTAGGCCATCTCTCCAACCCTGACCTACACCTATGTCTTATAGGTTGCTGCCAACTTTTTCTTCTATCACCTTCAGAGTTTCAGGTTTCAGGCTGAGATCTTTGATCCACTGAGAGTTGACTTTTGTTCAGGGTGTGATGTATGGGTTTAATTATGTTCTTCTACAAATGGTGATCCAGTTTTACCAACACATTTGCTGAAGATGCTATCTTTCCTCCATTGAGCTTTTTTGGGCCCCCTTGTCAAATAGGAGGTGGCTGAAGTTATATGAGCTCAAGTTTGGATCTTCAGTTTTGTTCCATTTTCCAATTTTGTGCCAGTACCAGGCTGTCATTATGACTGTAGCCCTGTAATATAGCTTGAAGTTTGATAAAGTAAGCCCCTGTATAAAGTAACCCTTTCGCCCAGGGTTGCTTTAACTATTTGGAGTTTTTTGTTTTTCCATATGAATTTCAGGATTTTTTTCCAAGTTTGTGAAAAAGCTCATAGGTGGAGAGTGTTATGCACCTGCACAGTGGTGTGTTTACTGCCTCACCTGCCAAACAGAACATGCTTAACCTGTGCTTGGAAGCTAACTATGGCAACAGCTGAGTCAGTGACCTGGGCCAATGAGAATTTGAAATATCAGCACCTGGCACATTCATGGAAGGAGCACATATACATCCCTAATTTTCCCTAAATAAATGAGTCTGTGGCAGCTCATATGCTTGCTTGCTTTGCACCAGACTCCTGCTGGCACCAGACTCCCCATATCTGTGTGTTGACTCTGCCATCTCTCACCCCTCCAGCTGGACTGGAGTAGGTTACAACACATGGGGATTTTGATTGGGATTGCATTGAATCTGTATATCAGTTTGGGTAAAATGGACATTTTTACTATATTAATTTTTCCAATCCATAAGCACAGGAGGTCTTTCCATCTTTTGATATTGTCTTCAATCTCCTTCAGGGGTTTAAAATTTTTGTTGTAAGTCTTTGGTGTCTTGGGTTAGGTTTATTCTTAGGTTTTTTTTTTTTTTGAGGCTATTGTCATTGGGAAGGTCTCCTTATATTCCTTCTCCAGTTGCTTACTGTTGGTGTAAGACAAGGCTACTGATTTTTCTAGGTTTATTTGGTATCCCACCACTTTACTGAAACTTTTAATCATTTCTAGGAGTTTTCAGCATCTGTTGGGTAAACTATCATATCATCTGCAAAAAGGGGTAGATTGACTTCCTCATTTTGATTAGAACTCATTTAATTTTGCTTTCTTGCCTTATTGCCCTAGCAAGCATTTCAAGCACTATTCTGAAGAGGAGTGGCAATAGGGGGCAACCTTGCAGGTTCCTGACTTTAAGGGGAATGCTTCTAATTTTTCTCCATTTAGGATGATGTTGGCAGTGGGTTTGTTGTATTTGGCTTTTATTACATTGAGGAATGTTCCCTCCAGTCCAATTCCCTCTAGGATGTTAAGCATGAAGGGATGCTGGATTTTGTCAAAGGCTTTTTCTGCATCAATTGAGATGATCGTGTGGTTTTTGTCTTTCAGTCCATTTATGTGTTTTATGATATTTATTGATTTATGTATGTTGAACTATCCCTGCATTTCTGGTATGAATCCAACTTGGTCACAGTGGATGATATTTTGGATGTGGGTCTGTATGCAATTTGCAAGTATTTTGTTGAGAATTTTTGCATCTGTGTTCATTAATGAGAGGGGTCTATATTTTTCTTTCTTGTTTGTGTCTTTGCCTGATTTTGGTATTAGAGTTATGCTGGCATCATTAAAGGAATTTGGGAGATTTCTTTCTGTTTATATCCTTCTGAAAAGTTTGAGTACTAATAATTGTAAGACCTCTTTAAACGTTTTATAGAATTCTGCTGTAAAACCATATGGGCCTGGGCTTTTTTTTTAGTTAGGAGGTTTTTTTATTACATCTTCAATTTCCTCATGTATTATGGGTCAGTTTAAGCTGTCAATCCCTTCTTGGTTAAGCTTTGGTGAAACTGAGGATTTCAGATATTCATCCATTTCTCTTAGGTTTTCAAATTTAGTACAGTATAGGTTTTTTAAGTGTTCTTATATGATTGATAAATATTTTCTTTATCTGTTGTGATGTTTCCTCTATCATCACGAATGCTACTGATTTGGAGTTTCTCTTTCTTTCTTTTGGTTAACTGGCTAGAGGTATGTCTATATTATCTTTTCAAAGAACCAGCTTTTGGATTCATTGATTTTTTTGTATTGTTTTGTTTCTATTCATTGGTTTCTGCTCTGATTTTTGTTATTTCTTCCTGTCTGTTGGGTTTAGTGTTCATTTATTGTTGTCTCCAAAGTGTTTTCAGCTTCAGTGTTAGATTGTTTATTTGTTCTCTTTCTGTTTTGTTTTGTTTTTTAATGTGGGCATGCACATAAATTTCCCTCTTCGGGCTCCTTTAAATGTATCCCACAGGTTTTGTGTGTTGTGTTGTCTTTTTTGTTTAGTTCCATGAATGTTTTTATTTAGTTCTTTATTTCTTCCCTAAACTACTCATTATTCAGGATTGTGTTGGTTACTCTCCATGTGTTCTTGTAGTTAGTAGGGCTTATCTTGCTGTTAATATTGAGCTTTATTGCACTGTGATCTGATAGATTCATGAAATAATTTCAATCCTTTTGTATTTGTTGAGCTTTCTTTTGTGTCCCAGTATGTGATCAATTTTGGAGAATGTTCCATGGGGCACTGAGTAGAAAGTATATTCTCTGGTGTTTGGGTGGAATGTTCTGTAGATATCTGTGAGGTCCATTTGGTATATTGTATTGTTCAGTTCTGATGTCTCTGTTTAATTTTTGTTCAGTTGACCTATCCAAGAGTTTCAATTTGGTACTGAAGTCCCCTACTATTAGTGTGTTGAGATTAATCTGTGTCTTGAGGTCCCAAAGGATTCTGTTTATAAAGTTTGGTGCATAAACATTTAAGATTGTGAAATCTTCCTGGTTAATTGTTCAGTTGAAAAGGATATAATGGCCCTCTTTGTCTTTTCTGATTAATTTTACTCTGAAGTCTATTTTGTCTGATATTAGAATAGCAAATCCTGCTTGCTTTTTGGTACCATTTGCTTGGAATATTTTTTTTCTCATCTTTTCACTCTAAGGTGGTATCTGTCCTTGAGTATGAGATGGGTTTCTTGTAGACAACATATAGACGGATTCCATTTCCTAATCCTTTCCCCTAGACTATGTCTTTTGATTGGGGAGTTTAGACCATTAATATTTAAGGTTATTCTTGAGTGATGTGTGCTGTTTCCTTTCAACTTATTTTTTGTTTGCATTCTTGGCCTAGGTTTTTATTTACTCTGTTATGCTTTTGTTAATTTATCTCTTTAGTTGCTTGGGGATAATTGCTTATTTCCTCTGTTCTTTGAATTGTTTTGAGTATTTTCTGAAGTGTTGGATTTTTCTTTCTCCTTTAACTATAATTGACATTTTTGCTGGGTATAATAATCTGGGTTGGCATCTAAAGTCATTTAGCACTGGGAATACTTTGGTCCATGTTCTTCGTGCTTTCATCATTTGCACTGAGAAGTCAGCTGTAATTCTGATGGGTTTCCCCTTATATGTAACTTGTTTTTTTCTTGTGGATTTCAGTATTTTGTCTTTGTTTTGAGCATCTAATGTTTTAACTATGATATAGTGTGGGGAATTTCTTTTCTGATCTTGTCTATTTAGTGTTCTATGTGCTTCTTGTACTTATTTGGGTTTATCTTGTTTTCAGTTTGGAGTAATTTTCTTTTATTATTCTGTTGCAGATATGATCAATACCATTGTCTTGGGATTCTTCTCCTTCCTCTATCCCTATGATGTGGAGGTTTGGTCTTTTCATAGTGCCCCACATTTCCTGGTTGTTCCACTCTTGGGTTTTTTTTTTAATTTTTCATAATCTTTGCTTGAGGTTTCTAGTTGAGCCATGTTATCCTGTAGGTCTGATATTTTTTTTTTGCTTCATCCATTCTGCTTCTGAGGCTTTTTTGCATTCTTTCCTGTTGAATAGATGAATGTTCAATTTCTTTTTTCATTTCCAATGTGATTTCTTCAGTTTTTCCACTTCCCTTTGAAGCTTTTCATTCTTTTCTTGTAGCTCCTTGCTACACTGGTCAGTTTTCTTTTTGCTTTCACCCTGAGATCTTTTCAGTGTTTCCACTTCCTTCCAGAGTTTGTCATTCTTTCCCTCTAGTTCTTTTCAGAGTTTGTGATTGTCTCTCTTGTTCTTTCCAGAGTTTATCATTATTTCCTTCTAGTTCCTTCATGAGTTTTTCATTTTCTCCCCTTAGTTCTCTGATTTGTTCTTTATATTCTTTGATTTCTTTAAATATGTCTACAATTGTTCTTCCAAGGTCAGTGTCTTGGCTTCCTTCCAGGGAGATCTCATTGTTGGGATCCTCTACTGGTAGAGTTTGGTGGGGATTTATTATGAGCTTGTCCCATATTGTTTTTCCATTGTGTCTTTGCATGTGGATTTGTTTGTTTGTTTGTTTGAATTCTAGTGCTAATCTCAAATATTAATATGGAGGAGTGGTTGGTCACTCACTTTGCTTCCTGCCCATTTCTTCCACAGTGTTGGCTGTGCAGCCTAGAATCACTGATACTGCACCTGCTGGATTGTCCCAACCACAGCAAACCACAGCACCAGCAGCTTATCATCTCCATCACAGTACCAGCAGCATGAGCAGTGGGGGTGAGGGCCGTACCTTCCCTCACCTGGCTGCCTGAGTCTGCAAGCCGCCTGTCTGTCCCTCTATCCATGGACACAGCTCTTCTCTCTCTTAACATAGTTCTTTACTGATTAAAATTTAATATGGAAGCTGGGTGTGGTGGTGCACACCTTTAATCCTAGCACTTGGGAGGCAGAGACAGGTGGATCTTTGTGAGTTCAAGGCCATCCTGGTCTACAGAGTGAGCTCCAGGACAGCTGGGGTTACAGGGAGACCCTGTCTCAAAAAGACCAAAAAAAATTAATATGGAAAACAAATACAAATAACTGCTTTAATTAAAATTCTTGATTTCTTATAAAAATAAATCCAAGTTAAAGGTGTGCAGAAATTCTACAACTCAGATTTAGTAAGATTGAAAGTGTGTCACACACCTGATTTATAATTATATAGGCACACACTATGTTATTTATGACTGGGAGGAATTTCATATTTTTCTTATGAGAAAAATTTAGTTTATGTATCAAAAATAAAATTATGTGTTTCTTGACTCAGTAATTAATTGTACTCCTACTGCTGCCAAATGATGATTTATGCTATAATCACCACAAGCAAAGAAACACCAAGAACGCAAAGTCTATCAGGAGAAAACTGAGACAGATTGTGATAGAATCCATCCATGCAGATGTGAAAACAGGTCTATAGGACACCACATACAATATGTGTGATGGCTAATCCTTGGTGCCAACTAGACTCCATATGGATTAACTAAAATGAGAGAGAGAGAGAGAGAGAGAGAGAGAGAGAGAGAGAGAGAGAGACCTACCTGATTGGATCATTTGAAGCTGGAAGACCCACCCTAAGTGTGGGTATTACCTTCTGGTGACAGCAGGTGTAAAAGACCATGGCTTTTTGCCACTTGCCTTCTCTCTCACTGTGAGTTAATCTCGCTGCTGTGATATATTAGCTGATAGTAGAACCAACTCCTTTGGATTCCAGTGTAGACTGAAGATTGGCAGACCTCCAGGAATCCTTCAGGCCTTCACCTCTACATTGGAACTATTGAGACATCCAGCCTTACGGACTGAGCAACTACTGTATTCTCAGCCTCTCCAGTGTGGTGTAGCCATTGTTGGACTATTGGCACCCTATCCTGTGAGCTAATATATATAATATACATATATTATACATATATATATATATATGTATATATAATCTGCTCTGTTTCTTTAGAGAAAACCTGACTAATACAATATACTTTTTATATATAGAACCATTACAGGAGGATGTAAAAACACATAAGTCTACAGTATGCTCACATATATTATGGTTTTATATGTACAAAAGTTTTTCATTAAAATATTAGAACCAATAAACAATTTAGCAGTGGAACAGGGTACAAAAAATCAGTTCCCTCCTATGTACTAACAATGAACCTTCAATAAAGTAGTAGGTAAGAAAAGCAACCTACAAAATGTACCTTTCCTTTATGCCAATAACACATATGCAGCTAAAGAAATAAGAAAAACAACCCCATTTACAACTGTTCTCAAAAAACGGGGTAGAATACTTAGGAATAAATCTGCACAATGAAGTGAAAGATGTCTGCATCAAAAACTGAAACACACCGAAGAAATAAACTGAAGAAAACGCTAGAAGACAGAAATATCTCCAAAGGGGCAGACTTAATATTGTGAAAATGGCGTCGTCATCACATCTGATTTCAAGTCACTACAGGAATAATGACAAAAAACAGTGTGATAGGGAACGGGAGCAGACACTAGACCAGTGGAACAGGATAGAGGGGCCAGACGCAAATCCACATGACTTAAGATTTTTTTTTCCAATTGTTTATGAGTGTTTACCTGCATGTATGTATATGCACCATGTGTGTGCCTGATATTCTTGGAGGCCAGCAGGTCATTGATCAGGTGAAATGGATTTTCAGAGTTGTGATCCATCATGTAGGTGCTGGGAACCAAACCCCAGTTCTCTGTAAGTATAGAAAGTGCTTTTTTTTTTTTTTAATTTATTTTTGTATGTGTATGAATGTATTGTCTGCATGCAGGTCTGTGCACCCGTGTCGTGCAATGCCGCGGAGGTCAGAAGAGGGTCTCGGATTCCCCTGGAACTGGAGTTCTCCTGGAATTGGAGTTACAGACGGTTCTTAGCCGCCATGTGGGTGCTGGGGATCGAACCCGGGTCCTCTGCAAGAGCGTCGGTGCTCTTAACCGCTAGGCTATCTCTCCAGCCCTAGAAAGTGCTTTTAACCACTAAGCTGTCTCTCCAGCCACAATCCACCTGATTTAGGGAAAAGATGCTGAAAATGACACGTTTTGGAGAAAAGCCTTTTCAACAAGTGGTGCAGGGGAAATTGGATATTCACATGTAGAAGAATGAAAATAGATCTCTGTCTTTACACACACACACACACACACACACACACACACACACATCAAGCAACTCTAAATGGATTGAAGATCTTAAAATAAAACCTAAAAGTGTTAAAGGAAGAAGCCAGGAAAACAATTAAAAATATAAGTGTAGACAAGGCCCTTCTGAAGAGAACTGCAGTAGTTCAGAAAATAACAGGATCAACTGACAAATGGGACTGAGAGAGGAGAACGTGGGCAGATCTCTGACAGGCAGGCAGATAGGTAAAGGGCCCATCAGCCCTCTCTTCTTTGTTTAAGTTGACCAATCCAAAATTAGACCCAGGCCCTCTCAGGTGCTTTGGATTTCAGCTTCTGGAGCCCCTTTCTACTGCTGGAGAGTCTTTCTCTCTGTGAGCATATGCACGTGTGCATTTCTTTGCTTATTTTTAGTAATATTTGTATTGATTCTTTGAGATTTCATACAATGTACTTTGGCTGTATTCAGAACTCCCGCCTACCCTCAGCATCACCCTGTTGGCTTCCTCCATGTCCTGAGGTTCTTGCCTCCCAGGTCACCAGCCTCACGGAACTAGGTATGACAATTGTGCCCAGCCAAGGTGTGACTGCCTTGGGCCACGAGTAGGGAAGTGGGAGGGAACAGAAGATGATCCCTGGAATGGCAAATGCACCCAAACAGATCCAAAGAAAGACCTGGGAGTTGCAAAGACCTGGAAGCAAGCGAAACTCATTTATTATAAGGGTCCTTAAGCACTTATATAGTTTTGTTGGGCTCTTTGACCAGTAGGTGGGTGGGACAGAGGAGAAGCTTACATGCATTCTGCAAGGCTAAGTTTTATGGCAGGAAAACCATAGCCCCCTGAGATAAGCTTATGGCTTGCACCATTTGCCCCCAGAGGACAGAGCAGACATGACTCAGGAGGAATAAGCTTGGGAATGCTACTCTTCAAGCTACACTCCCTGGGGGTTGGGCTGCAGGTGCCTGATGTTCAGTATGGAGAGCGGGAGCGGTTCCCATCTCTTGCCGGCCTTCTAGGTTTTCCAGGTGAAACAGACCTTCTTGGTTATCAGGGAAAGAAGCCAGCTCTTATACTCAGCCATAATGGATTATCCAGCCCCACATCACCCCCAGCTCCCTATCCATGCCTCACTTTATGTCTGCTATTAGTTTTAAGACCTATTGAATCTAATTTGTCTTCCTCAAATATTCTTGGGCATGGCTCCACCCCCGCCCCAGACTGGTCAGCCTAACCAGCACTAAATGAAATGAAAACAGACTCCCCTTCTCCCAGCAGTATCAATTACCTCTAGTTCCTCAGCGAGGGGTCGGCCTTTGTGCCCACCTGTTTTTACTTTTAATAAACTTTGCCTGTTATGTCTGAGATTCTTCCTGCCTTTTAATTCTTAAATAGGAAAAATGAACCCAATCAAGATAGCTAGATGATAACAGAACTTCATTAAATTATAAGGTGTCTGCATAGCTAAGGAACAGTTAAGTGAAGAGACAGCTTACAAAATGGGAGAAAATCATTGCTAGGTCTACATTTCACAAAGGAATAATATCTAGAATATAGAATTAATTAAAAGTAACTAAAAAACAGTGATCAAATAACTCAATTAATAACCAGGTTAATGAAATGAATAGACAGTTCTGAAAAGGTGAAGTTCAAGTAGCCAGTGAACATGAAAAATGTTCAATTACAGTAACCATCAGAAAAATTCAAATTTTTTTAATGAATGAATTTATTTTTTATTTTTTAATAAAATATTTTATTGGTGTTTTGTGTATTTTATACATCATTTCTCAGTCCTATTTAGACACATTCCCTTTTCCATGCCCCCCACCCCACCCCAGTTCCTGTATTCTGCCATATATGTATTATAGCTTTCTCTCAGTCTTTTTAAAGTTTTTCTCTGCAGAGGTTTATTGTTTGGGCAGAAGTTAACTGTTTCGATCAGTTCTTCGACCCAGTCCTTTTGTAGTTGTTGTTCCCTCCATTTGTATTGCTCCAAAATATGCCTATGTATACACATCGCATATATACCAAAATTATGACCTCAGAAAATAAACTGTATGCTAATTCCAAAATGTGTTTAGGAGTTCACATTTTTCCCTTTAATTTTATATTACTCTAAAATATGAATACATACCCTCCACCCATATACCACAATTATAAAGTCTGAAAATAAGTGGTAAGTTAATTCTAGAGCCCATTAAGGGATTCACATTATAATAGCACAGTTGCCTTCAGATAAAAAGAACTATAACATTAACTTTGCTCAGCTTGCCTTTCAACTAGGGATACCATTTGTCATTTGTTTTTCTGGGACTATGTTACTTCACTTAGTTACTTCACTTTGAGTTCCATCCATTTACCTGCAAAGTTCATGATGCCATCTTTCTTTACTGCTGCATAGAATTCCATTGTGTAGATGTACCACATTTTTTTCTAACCACTCATCAGTTGGGGACACTTGGGATGTTTCCAGCTCTTTGCTATTGTTATTAAAGCTATTTTGAGATTCTACGTCAGCCAGAATAAGTCATTGAAACCAGACAATAATAAATGCTGGTGAGGATGCAGGCAAATGGAAAATGTCACATACTGGTGGGTTTGAAAGCTCATCCAACCACATGAAATCAGTAGACAGATCCTCAAAAACCTAAAGTTGGATCCACCACATGGCCCCAGTAGATCACCCCTATGAATATACCCGAAAGGCTCAGGTCACTGTACTCAGAGATATTTGTATATCTATGTTTATTGCAATACTATTCATGATAGCTAAGTCCTTGAACAGTCTAAGTCTCTCTCAACTGAGGAATAGAAAAAGAAAAGGTATTCTGTGTACACAGTGGAATTTCCCTCAGCAATAAAAAAAGTTATGTCATTTGCAGAAAAATGGAATCAATTGGAGACAATCACATTAAGTGAATTAAGACAATCTTAGAAAGTTGTCACATGCTCCCCTCCTTTTGTGGTTCCTTGAGAGGATCATATATGTATATATGACATGAATTAAAAGTGAAATGAAGGGACTAACGTGGGGGGGGGGATGAGAATGGAGTACAGGAGGAAAAAGCCCAAATGCGCATTTCCGTGAAATACCCTATGTAACCCAGTGTCAAATAGAATGAGAGCCTCAACTTAGATTCTCACCTAACACCATATCCCAAATTTAAATCAGATGGCATCAAAGACTCAAATGTAAGATCTAAACCAAGGAGACACTCAAGAAAACATGCAAAAGCTTAGATTTGATGACAATTTCTCAGAGATGACCCCAAAGGCACAAGTAATGAAAGGGAAATGGACCAACAGCCTTCATGAGACTTAAAACTCGAGGATACTGTCAGCAGAGCAAAAAAGAAACTCATGGTGTAGGTGGAAGTGCTTTCAAACCACATATTTGGGAAGAATTGACATCTACGATATATGCAGAATTACTAAAGTTCAGAAACAGCTAACATGACATGAAAACAAGCAAAGGAGAGAAATTTCTCTAAAGAACAAATGAGCAACATCATGGGAAGAGATGCTTATGTCACTTTTTATAGATTAAACATGACTGACACTACCTCAGATGCATCAGTGTGGTGACTACTGAGGGGTGGAAGGGTGGAGAGAAAGAGAGAGGCTGAGGAGGTGACTCAGTTGGTAAAATGCTTTCTGCAGAAATAGGAGGATCTGAGTTTGATAGCAGCACAGGCTGGCGATTCCATGCAGCTGTGACCCATGCAGCTGTGACCCCATGCATCTGTGATCCCAGCCAAATGGCGAGTTCCATGTCAGTGACAGATTCTGTCTTTAAAAGTAAAATGGAGGCCAGGCATGGTGGTACACACCTTTAATTCCAGCACTCTGGGAGGCAGAGGCAGGTAGATCTCTGTGAGCTCAAGGCCAACCTGGTATACAGAATGAGTTCCAGGCCAGCTGGGGCTACAGGGAGACCCTGTCTCAAAAACAATAACAACAACAACAAAAGTAAGGTGGAGACTGATTGGGAAGACACCTGATGCTGACCTCTGCCTCACAAACACACACACATGTATATACCGCAATAGAAGAAAATGCTAGGGAACAATCTGCGGAAGAGGGGGCGTGGTAGAATGTAAAGGCTGCGATTGGGGTGAACGGTGAAACTACAGCGATATAGTCTGGACACTCATTTGATCAACTTGATTGAACAAACAACCTGTCACCCCCCACTGAATGGTGGGACTGTGGGGGTTTGGGCACAACAGTCTGTAGATTGGTTTTGCACGAAGGATGCTTATACTCATGGATTATCACTTATAGCTAAAAAATGAAAAAAAAAAAAAACCTGAAAGATGCAGGACAGTTATGGCAGAATACATGATCTGGGATGGGGTGGGGGTGGGGGGGAAGGGAAAGGGAAATATGCCTGATCTGAATTGGAAAATGATGTACGAAATGCACAAACCATCAATAAAAATTAAATTTAAAAAAAAAGAAAAGAAAATGCTAACTGCCATGGAGGACATGTACTCAAATAGGAAAAATGGCATGGCCACCTTATAAAGCAGGATGGCAGCCTCTCAAACCTGCTGCATGCTCTGGCAATTGCATCTCTGAATATACACTGAAAAATGAGAGCAAAGCCTCAATTAGTATTTGTACACCTGCATTCACAGCAGTAATGTCCTCAGTAACTCCAATGCAGATCCTGCCCTAATGTCCATCAGTGGAAGAATGCATTAGTGAATATTTTTCCACATGCTATGACATAGATGATCCCCAAGGCATTCTGCTAAGTGAAACAGGTCAGTCATGAAAGACAAACACTGCATGGTTCCACTCACAGAGGAGGGAAGAAAGAAGGTTGTTACCAGGGGTTTATGAGAAGGAGAATGAAGGATCACTGCTTAATGAATAAAGAGTTTACTTTTACTCTCACAGCGAGACACAAAGAGTATATTGTGTCTATTATCAGTTTCCAAGTGATTGATTGCTATTGTACTGACAACTATAAAGTCAGCTTTAGCAAAATTTACTTTAAAAATTTTTGCATTTATCAGAAAAGCTGCTTAACTCAAAGTTGATTTCTTTGAATAACAGAAACTGAAAAATGAAACATAATCTTTGAAAGTAGATGTTTTATTTTTAATTGGAGATTTATTTTTGTGTAATCCATGGTTCCAAAAAAATCAACCATCCAGAGTACTATTTAAGAATACTAGGCTGGGGGCTGGAGAGATGGCCTAGCGGTTAAGAGCGCCGACCGCTCTTGCAGAGGACCCGGGTTCGATCCCCAGCTCCCACATGGCGGCCGAGAACCGTCTGAAACTCCAATTCCAGGAGAACTCCAGTTCCAGAGGAATCCGACACCCTCTTCTGACCTCTGCGGCATTGCAAGACACAGGTGCACAGACTTGCATGCAGACAGTACATTCATACACATACAGAAATAAAATTTAAAAAAAAGAATACTAGGCTGTACAGAGTGATTATGCTTAAATCTAGAAATGAGTCTTTGACACACACACACTAGAATTCATTAGCATTCTTGGAGCAAGGACCACCTTCTAGATAATCAAAAACATGTGTGCCTTTTCAGAGAGAGAGAGAGAGAGAGACAGAGAGAGAGAGAGGCGAGTAGCCTTTATTGGTTCCCTTTTCTTTCTTTTTGGCACAGGTTTTGAACTTGATGTCAATGCTGTCCCTTCTATCAATCTTATTTATTGAAATTTATTTCTCGATAGCTTAACAAACATCAAGAAGCACAGTGTCAACATATTGAAAGACATTCGAGAAAATAAAATGCTGAAATCTTACAGAGTTGACAGCAGGGCATGAGGTCACCACCATGCAAGTGGCTTTCTAGCACAGAAAAATTTTGCACAGTCTAGAACTCACTGTGGATGTCAGTTCCCCCCAAACTTTTTCCTTTCTTTTTTTTTCAAAGCCAATTTTTATTGAAGCTTTATGTATTTCACACAAAATTTCCAATCAAATCTTCCTTGCCCCCCTACCCCACCAGAGCTCATGCATTCTGCCAAATGTTTTTCATCTTTTTCTCAGTCTCTTTTAAAAATTTTTGATGCACAAGTTTACTGTTTCCAGCAGTTCATCCATTCAGTCAGTTCTTTGACCCAGTCTTTTGTTGTTGTTATTCCTTCCGATTTGCATCACTCCAAAATATGCATATATGCATGCTACACATATATCATAGGTTTTAGCGTCTTCAGCTTATGAGGTTTTTTTTTTTTTTTTCTTTATTAGGCTGAAAGATGTCATGTTTGAAGGCTCCTCCTTGGCAAGCCCAAACCACCATCAGTTCTGCCCTCATGTTCCACACTGGGGATTTCCCTTCCCATGGTCACCAAATGAGGTCCAGTAAGCACCATGTCCTGTCTTGATCCTCCTGTACTGGTCTCTGTGATACAGCCTGGGTAGTCCAACAACGGCAGTCTATACTCTGAAGAAATGGAAACCCCAGTAGTAGCTCAATCCAGTCCACAAGCTGGGTGTCTCAGCAGTCCCCATCTGGCACCGAAAGTTTGAAGGATTCTTGGAGAGACATGACTCTTCGGTCCATATTGGAAGATTGAAAAGCTGGGTCTAATGTCTTGGCAAAAGCAGTGGCAGCCACAGGGTAGCTGCACTTGCCAATAAGGCAGGAAAAACAACTGTGCTCTTTTTTTTTTTCACTTTTTGTCTTTTTACTAAGATCTCGAGTTTTATACCTGAAGTACAATTTCTCAGGCCTTACTAATTATTCATTTCTGGTTATACTTTCCTTTTGGATGTTTAAGGCGATACAGTTAGCCCAGATTAACCAACCAAGGTTTTTGTTTTCTCAAGGTCAGTTGAGGATCTGGTCCTCAGGAGCCACTCAGGTTTTTGTTGTTGTCATTGTTGTTTTTTGGGTGGGTGCAGGGAGGGAGCCCCTGGCTCCTTTTGGCTTTTCATATACCAGTTCCATCTACTTGAGGACAAAGTCAGGTTTTGCTAGACCAGACTTATCTTTTCCTTTCTGAAGCTCAGACCTGGTCATTTACAATTTTTTGTTCTCTAATTAACAAACATCAGTCAAGAATATTATATGTCTGGGACATGGACAGGGGAATAGTAAAAAAACAACAACAATTAAAAAACCCGCATGCATTATGTCTTTACCTGTTGAGGTATTAGAGTGACGGTGGCTTCATAGAAGGAGTTTGGGAGTTCTCCCTCTATTTCTATATTTTTTAATAACTTAAGTAATATTGGTTCTTCTTTAAATGTCTGGTAGAAGTCTGCAATAAACCCATCTGGGCCTGGGTTCTTTTATCCAGGAGGATTTGTATTACTGTTTCAATTTCCTTATTTATTATGGGTCTGTTTAAGCTGTTGATCTCTTCTTGGTTAAGCTTTGGTGGTGTCCATAACTTTAGAAATTTATCTATTTCTTTTAAATTTTTTAAGTTAATTTTTATTGAGTGCATTTCATACAACAGTTCTTAATCAAATTTAGACTCATTCCCCATCCATGCCCACCCCTCATGCCCTCCCCTCCCCCCACCAGAGCTCATGGATTCTGTCATACATGTCAAGTCCTGTCTTGCATCTTTTTCTCACCTTTTTGGTGCACAAGTTTACTGTTTTGGTCAGTTCTTTGAATAGGCTTTTCTCTCTCTTTTTTTGTTCCCTTTAAATTTATATTATTCCAAAATATGCATATATATATACTCCACACATAAATCAAAATTACAAATTCTGAAAATAAACTATAGGTTAATTCCAAAACACATTTAGAGATTCACATTTTAACAGTGAAGTTGCATGCAGGTAAAAAGAAGTATAACCTTACATTCTTTTTTTTAGAATATGAATACATATCTTTCATCCATATATGGTAATTACAATGTGTGAATACAAGTGGTAGGTCAACTCTAGAGCCCATTAAGAGATTCACATTATAATAGCACAGTTGCCTTCAGATACAATGAAATATAATAATAAAGTTATTCAGATTGCCTGCCAACTGGGGATTTGGTGCTAGCATCCACAAATGAGGGAAAACATTCGCCTTTTTTTTTTTTCTGGAACTGTGTTACTTCACTTAGCATAATGGCTTGAGTTCCATCCATTTACCTGCAAAGATCATGATGTCATCTTTCTTTACCACTGCATAGAGCTCCATTGTGTAGATGTATTGCATTTTTGTTATCCAGTAATCAGTTGAGGGGCATTTGGGTTGGTTTCAGCTCTTCACTATTGTGAAGAGAGCTGCAATAAACATAGCTGTGCATGTGTCTTTGCAGTATGATGCGTCTCATGGGTATATACCCGGGAGTAGTATGGCTGGGTCAGGTATAAGATGTTTAAAGTATTCCCTTACAATGTTCTGGACTTTTTTGCTGTCTGTTGTGATGTTTCTCCTTTCCTCCCTGATTTTGTTAATCTGTATTTTCTCTTTCTTTCTTTCTTTCTTTCTTTCTTTCTTTCTTTCTTTCTTTCTTTCTTTCTTTCTTTTCTTTTAGCTAACTGGGCTAAGGGTCTGTCTAGCTTAACTTTCCAAAGATCCATCTCTTAGATTCATTGATTTTTTTTGTTGCTTTCTTTGTTTCTACTTCATTAATTTTTGCTCTGATTTTTGTTAATTCTTATCATCTACTAAGTTGGAAGTTGGTTTGTTCTTGCTTTTCCACAGTCTTGAGTTGTACTGTTAAGTCATTTACATGTGCTTTTTTCTGATTTTTAATGTAGGCACTAAGAGCTATAAACTTCCCTCTTAGGACTATTTTTAAAGTTGTCAAGTCAGCTTTATTCCACAGATCCAGAGATGGTTCAATATATGTGAGTAAATAAATGTAAGCAAATACATAAATGGAATTAAAGACAAAGGCTGCATGGTCATTTCAATAGATGCAGAAGAGACCTTTGACAAAATCCAACATGCATTCATGTTAAAAGTCCTAGAATGAATCAGTCTGGAGGGAATATACCTCAACATAATTAAAGCTATATACAACAAATCTGTAGTCAACATCATTCTACATGGAGAGAAACTGGAGGCATTCCCATTAATATCAGGAACCAGACAGGGCTGTCTGCCTTTTCAATATAGTGTTTGAAATTCTTTTGAGAGTAATATGACAAGAGAAAGAAATTAAAGGAGTACTAATTGGAATTGGTCAAATTATCAAATTATCACTATTAGCAGACAATATGATATTATACAAAAGAGATCCCCAAAATTCCACCAGAAAACTGTTAGAAATTATTAATACTTTCAGTAAAGTAGTGGGTTACAAAATCAACTTATAGGCTGGAGAGATGGCCTAGTGGTTAAGAGCACCGACTGCTCTTGTAGAGGACCCATGTTCGATCCCCAGCACCCACATGGTGGCTGAGAACTGTCTTTAACTCCAGTTCCAGGGGAATCTGACACCCTCTTCTGACCTCCGAGGCATTGCACGACATGAGTGCACAAACCTACATGCAGGCAGTACATTCATACACATAAAAAAATAAAGAATAAAAAAAATCAACCTATAAAAATCAGTAGACTTTCTATATGCCAATAATAAATAATAAGAAAAAGCATTCAAGGATACCTTCCCCTTCACAATAACCTTAAAAATAAATATTTAGGAATAAACTTAACCAAAGATATTAAAGATCCAACTTTTTTTGTCTTTTTCAGACAGGGTCTCCCTATAGTCCTGAACTCATTCTGTAGACCAGGCTGGCCAACTCACAGAGATCTGCCTGCCTTTGCCTCCCAAGTGCTGGGATTAAAGGCGTGTGCCACAATGCCTGGCCTTAAAGATCCAATTTTTATTTTTTTATTTTTTTATTTTTGTATGTGTATGAATGTACCATCTACATGTAGGTTTGTGCACCCATGTCGTGCAATGCTGCGGAAGTCAGAAGAGGGTGTCAGATTCCCCTGGAACTGGAATTAAAGATGAAGATGGTTCTCAGCTGCCATGTGGGTGCTAGGGATTGAACCTGGGTCCTCTGCAAGAGCAGTCAGTGCTCTTAACTGCTAGGCCATCTCTCCAGCCCCAGATCCAATTTTTAACTCTTTAAAGAAAGAGATAGAAGAAGATACTAGGAAATGGAATGGCCTCCCATGCTCATGGGTTTATAGAATTAATAATGTGAAAATGACCATCTTACCAAAAGCAGTCTATAGATTAAATGCAGTGTAAATCAAAATACCCATAACAGAACAACAACAAAAACAACAACAACAACAGAAAGGAAGGACTGCATCAAAGAACTGACTGAAATGGTGAACTACTGCTCAAAACAGTCAACTTCCACATGGAGAATTTTGAGAAAGACTGAGAAAGAGATGAAAAGCATGTTTGGTGGGGTGGGGGACATGGGTCTAGATTTGATTACTAACATAATCTTGTGCAAAGAAAATATTAAAAACTATTAAAAATAAATAAAAATAAATTTTAAAAAATACCCATGACATTCTTCACAGAGCTAGAAAAAAAATCATCCTAAAATTCATAAGGGATCACAAAAGACCCCAGATAGCCAAAGCAATAGTGGGCAAAAAGCTGGGGGTAATCACCAAATCTGATTATATTACAGAGTTAAAGTCATCAAAACAACATGGTGCTGGGTCAAAAATAGACACACAGATCAATGGACCACAACAGAAGACATGAACATGAGTATATGCAATTTCAGCCACCTGATATTTGACAAAGGTGCCAAGAACACACAATGGAGGAAAGACTCTTTAAGAAAGGGTGCTCACAAAACTGTATCTTCACCTGTAAATAATGAAAATGAACATTTATCTTTCACCCTGCACCAAAGTCAACTCCAAATGGATCAAGGACCTCAATATAAAAGCTCATACTCTGCCAGGTGTGGTGGTGCATGCCTTTAATCCCAGCACTTGGGAGGTAGTGAGTTCAAGGCCAGCTTGGTCTACATAGTGAGTCCCAGGACAGCTGGAGCTACAGGGAGACCCTGAAAACTGATAGTCTGAAACTTCTAGAAGAAAACATAGGCAGTATTCTCCAAGATGTAGCATAGGAAATGACTTTATAATTGGACATCATCTGCTCAGTCATTAAGGACAACAACAATCAATGAGTGGGTCCTCATTAAGCTAAAAAGCTTCTGTACATCAAAAGAAACAACCAAGGAAGTGAAGAGGAAACCCACTGAGTGAGAGAAAGTCTTTACCAGCTACACATTTGACAGAAAATTACTAGCCAGAATATATAAAGAACTCAAAAAAAAAAAAAAAAAAAGAAGAAAATAAACGGCCCATAAAAAGATGGGCAATAGACCTGAACATAGAGTTCTCAAAGGAAAGAATAAAAATGACTAAGAAACACCTTAAAAAGTGTTCAACATCCCTATTAATTTGAGAAATGCAGATAAAAACCACTTTAAGATTCCATTTTATCCCAATCAGATTGGTTAAGTTCAAAAGAACAAAAGACCAAATGCTGGTGAGGATGTGGAGAGACAGAAATGCTCATTCGCTGCTGGGGTGTAACCACTGAGGAAAGCAGTGTGGAGAGAATGCTCAACAAAGTAAAAATGAATCTGCCCTATGAGCTGGTTATACCCAAAGGACTTATCCTAGTGTAGAGATAACTGTACATCCATGTTTGTTGCTGCTCTCTTCATACTAGCTAGGAAATGAAAACAACCTAAATGTCCCACCATTGATGAATGGATAATGAAAATGTGGCACATCTACACAACGGTAAGAAAAGATGAAATTGTGAAATTTGCAGGTAAGTGGATGGAATTAAAAAGTGTTATATTGGGCTGGAGAGATGGCCTAACGGTTAAGAGCGCCGACCGCTCTTGCAGAGGACCCGGGTTCGATCCCCAGCACCCACATGGCGGCTGAGAACCATCCGAAACTCCAATTCCAGGAGAACTCCAGTTCCGGGGGAATCCGAGACCCTCTTCTGACCTCCGCGGCATTGCACGACACGGGTGCACAGACCTGCATGCAGACAATACATACATACACATACAGAAATAAAATTTAAAAAAAATTTTTTTAAGTGTTATATTAAATGAAGTTACACAAATGCGTAAAAAAGCGATGTATATTCTCCCTCATTTGGGGATTGTAGCACCAATTCCTTATATATGAATATGTATCCTGATGCAACATCAGGAGCCAGGAAAATGGAAAGGAAACACGGAGGTAAAGGAAAAGAAAGAACCAGAAAGAGGTGATAGCAGGAAACATATGTTACCAGGTGGGAGGTAGGGAAAGTGGGAGAGTTTGGCTGGGAGAGGAGGGCGGGACGTGCAGGGGGCCACAGCGAGGGAGGGGGGAACTCAAGAGAATGGAGATGGCCAGAAGTAGGTGCCATTAGGGGGAGGGTGGTTGTAATGGGGGTGCTTAGACTGGGGAGAGAGGCATGAGATCGGGTGAGGGGGAGAGAGAGTAGAGACGAATGGATCTTTGGGGCCTAAGGAAGCCAGAAGGAAGTGCATTGGCTCCAGAATCCCCTGAGAAATGCTCACACGGTGTCTGGACATTAGGCAGGTGTACATCTGGAGGCTGTGTGGCAAGGAACACAGTGCCAGACAGGAGAGATCTCCCTGCTATTGCCAGAGCTCACGGTTATCTCCCAGAGCTGGAAGATCAGACCCTGCTGCCGAAGACAGGACCTGCTTCAGACACAGGACTTGGAGTGATGGAGCAGAAACTGACCGGGAAGCCTTTTACCTGTAGCTTAGCTCTCATTGTTCTAGAGAATACCACACAAGCTGCTAATGGAGAAAATTAATCAATGGTCCAACGCAGCCCTAAAGCTTAATAACCACAATGAGTGGCACAGCAAACTACTTCTATTGGTGCAGGAGTGGCATTGTTATGGGGCAGGGGGTGTAATCAATATCTACTTACTTAGAATTAAAGCCCTCTCAATGGGAGTGAACCCATGGGTGGAACTGAAAACACACCCAAATACTCATGGCTGGGGAGGACATAGATTCTAGAGAAAACCCTAGCTCTGTCAAAAAAAAATTTCTTACCATATGCTGACTACGAATCCATATATTTACAGACAGGTATACTGTACACCACTCATTAAAGAAGCTTCTTTTTGCAACAGGCAGAGGCTACTGAAGTATCCCACAACTGGTCACACACAGAGAACAAATGTCAGAAATGCCAGGACTAGGTGACACATATACAGTTGAACCTCTATCTACACCTAAGACTCATGGAACATAGCATAATGAGAGGTAGAGAGAAAACTAGTGCATCCCTCAACTCTCACCAGTGAAGCTTGCTTATACAACAGAGTGCAATGCACACAGAAGGCCACAACTGGCCAAGTTTCAAAGAATAAGAGACTGCAGACTGCGTGTCCCTGGGTGGGACTCCTGTATTAAAACTCACCTACCCATGCTTAGGGACCATTGCAGAAGGTGGGGCAGAAGATTGAAGAGTCGGGGTTGGTTTATGAACCAAAGAAAGCAGAGGCTTTCAGGCCACCAGAAGCTTGCACTTGTGAACTTGAGGCAATAATGGCATTTAGCATGACCCATGCCAACTCAATCAGGCAAGGGTCCAGAGTGGAGAAAGAGAAATGTACAACAGGCCAGCCCTAGCCTGGGAACTGTTAGAGATTGATACTACCAGGTGAGAGAGAGTAGACCTTACAATCTCTCTCTCTCAATAGGCTGATTAGTCTCCAGTAGATGAATTTGTACCAAAGGACATCTGGGTAGAAATGCATGACTGGACAGAACTTAACATGTGTGGAAGAATACATAAGGTCTGGTAGGGGTGTGGTGTACGCATGGGGAAGGGGGGTCTAAATTTGATTAAGAGCTGTTGTATGAAATATACAAAAGCTCAATAATTTTTTATTTAAAAAAACAGGTTAATGTATAGGTGGGAAGACAAATTGAAGTTCCATCACCCCAAGACCTTGGAGTTCACCAAGGAAGGCATGTACACACAACATGTGGGGGGTATTTCAGCAGCAATGGAAGTGTGCACAGTGCCGCCTGGGTGGAACGTGGCAACTGAAGAGGGAAGATCTCCTCACTGCAGTGCTGAGGTGTCAGTGGTTAATGCCAGAAAGCCACCCTGAAGGCAAACAGGGTCCACAGATTGGCAGCACAGTGATGGAAACTGAGGTACTGAGTGGAGGTTGAGCTTGCACTGTAGTGACCCCTTGTCCCTGAAGAACAACAGTGCTCTGCTCACTAATAGTTAACAGGCTCCTGGCCCCAGCTTACTAAGCATTAACAGACTTCATGAACTTTGTTGATGTGGAGGCTTGAGCAGAGGATAGTTTGCTCCCAGGATGCTGAGAACACACTAATTAGATGTCCATCTCTGGAATGCTGGGACAGGTGGGTTGCCCCTCCCATGTTTCTGCATAGATAAAGGTGGTCTGTTTCTGGACCTGGGACTGCGGCCTTGGGTATACTGTGCTGTCGTCTTACTGTTATGATGGGAAAATTCCCATGTGTTTTGCACGGACTGAGTACTCAGCATATGTAAACTCCGTGTGAACTTCAAATGCTGAGCTTCCAATAAAGACTCTCAGGAGGGCAGTGAAAACACTCTTGAGCCACCACAAGCCAAGAGTCTCCTGGTCTGATTTCACTTTTTTGGAAATGGATGCTGTGGTGGGCATCAACATTAGACAGAGGGGCCGAGTGTAGGGAAAATCCACTGTCCCATTGTCCTCTCTTAAGACCTGTATAGGAATGCAAGTTTCAGTATTTTGCTTATAGGTCACTAGTAGACTGCAAAGTAGGGGACAAATATCTGAGGAGATGTTCTTTGCAGAAGCAACATAGACATTCATTCACTACAAGGGGTCTAATTGAATAAATCATGACACTTCCATAAAATGTAAGATTGTACCATTGGTTTAAAACTATGCATGGCTGTATGTGAAGCACTTACTGAGGTACACCACAGCCAGCTATGACTGAGTAAGAACCAGCCTGCCCCTAGCTGCTGAGAATCTATCCCTTCAGGTTCTCTCTGAACTGTGATTTCAAACAAGAGCTAGCTATTTCATTCATTGAAACAGTCCAGCATGAAATGGGGGAAGGGAAGTCAAACCATTTTCTGCAGAGTATGTCCCTTCTGACCCCATCACACACAGCTACAGGCAACTATTATCATTTTAATCCCATCTACTGATTGCAACACAATGCAGATGCCCTTTGTGTCTTCATTATTTCCAACAAAGTAATCTTTACAGCAATTTCTTGACTATGCAAAACATTGACATATTGGTTTGGGTCAAGAACAATGAAGCATCGTGAGCAATTAAAGCTATATGCTTTTGAGAGGAGCCCAAGGCCTTGTAGCTAAGATATTAACTTTTTAGTTGAAAGGTCAAGTAACATTCACCTATTCAGAGCATGTCCATATTATAAAATTCATTTATACATGTATGTGTGCATATGTGTATGGCCACGAAACCAGAAAAGACATCACGAGAGGAGAGGAAGAGGTCTTAATGGGAAGGTACGGGAGCACAGGTGACATAAAAGCAGGTAGGGCTCTCAGGGAGAAATGGAACGAGCCAGAAGGGGGAAGGGAGTAAATGAAAACCAAGTGTAAGGACACATATGTGGGAGACTACCACTGTGCACATCACTGTTTTCTGTGCTAATCAAATAATTTAAAAGAAAACTAAAAGAAACTTTAGGTATTGCTATGTAACAAAAGCACCTTGTCTCAGTATAAGATAGTTAATGGGGGACCACAGAGCAGCAAGGGCCTGGCTATGTCTCCTGCCTTCTGTCGGGATTTTCAATTACCCAATGTATTAGTTACTTTTCTGTTGCTGTGATAAAACCCCACAAGACATGAAATCCCTTTAACCTGACCTTTGCCAGAGTGCTGTGTTCTTTGAACTGGTCTGGGCCATTGCCACAGCCCCTCCAGGGTGCTCCTTAGGGAAGCTGCAGTCACAAAAGGACTTCCACTGCTGCTTGGGGCTGTTCCATGACTTTTCCTGAGGAGTTGGGAGCAAATGTCTACTCACTACAAATAAGGAAACAATTTCAGACCAAAGTAATGACTGCACCAAAATCCAGCTTGGTGAACCTTCACTTTGAGGGAGGTTACTTGAAGGACTATGGATTAGAGGTTACTTTCTGGGGCATGGATGACTCAAAGGCACATATATCCCCTAAAGCCTAGCCTGGCCTGCCTGGGAACTCACAGAAACTGCCTTCCTGGAGCCTCCTGCACAATTTTCAGGGAGCTGGACAGCTCAGTGTTCTCCCCAGCAGTCCTTATGGCTTATATGACCTTGAGATCTTGCAACCTCGTGACCTTGTGGAGGAGGCTCATGAGTCTGGTGAGTTTCAAAGACTGCCTTAGACCTGTGAGTTGTCTACTTCCTGAGTCTTAAAGAGCTTCCCTCCAGGATATAATAATTTCAACTAGAAGGAAATTACTACACAACATAGCCCCTGGAAAGTGTGTCTTGAGGCAGACTGGAGCTATGAAGGTGGTTCAAAATCTGAAAATGAGGAGGAAAAACTAATTTAATGTGGAAGTAATGAACTTTGACCTCAGTATAACTTTGCTCTGTATATTATAAGTACTAACAATTGTATTTGGCAAGAGGCCTGTGTACTCTTAAAATTAGCCTAATGTGTGTTAGGTTTATTCGAACCTGAGTCCAAAAATCCCTGCACCAACAAAGGAACAGCAAAGAATGCAATATGTAAGCAGGCGTTTATTGTGAGGCTGGCTAGCCAGGGTCAAGCCTCCTTCCCGCAGGTCAGGGCAAGATAGGCAAGACCCCAAACAAAGGGGTCGGATTATATTTATAAGTCCTTCAGGCCATTGTCCTGAGGCCCGTGCTTTTTTTGGTCAATCATTTTGTACCAGCACATATAATTGTAACCTATCAGTTTAAACATGCCTTACCTATTATCCAATGGGTTTAACAATTAACATTGCATAGTTCCCACTCAAGCAATTCCTGAGCAAGCAGTGAAACCTTCCAACTGTCATGTAGATAACAGCTTTGAACATTTGCTTGTGGGCAGGGTTAAGCAAGCCATGAGTTAGCTACTTTGGGCGGCAACTGGAAACTTTCCTCCTCATGGCCTGGTTTCTCTCTGCATGTCCATTGTGGTCTGTCCTTACATTCCCCCCTTTTTCTAGTTACAATGAGGATGCATCCTCATGCTAGGGTCTTTTCTGGGGCAGGGCTTGATACTGTTGCCTTAGGAATAGAATTTGGACTGAGTTAATTCTGTCTTTTACGAATCCTATGAGCCAGTTTAGGATCCACGGACTGATTGTGACAATGAGTAAGAGAATAATTATAGGTCCGGCTAGGGCAGAGAGGAGGGTTGCAAACCATGGAGATTGGTTAAACCAGGATTGGTACCAGCTCTCTTGAGCCTCTTTCTCTCATTTTCATTCTTCTAACCCTTTTCTTAGTTTGGCCATGGAATCCCTCACAATCCCAGTGTGATCTGCATAAAAACAACACTCTTCACCCAGGGCTGCACAGAGCCCCCCGTTTTTTAGGAACATCAAGTCTAGTCCCCTCCTGTTTTGGAGGACCACCTCAGCAAGTGAGGACAGAAATTTTTCTAGATGGCTAATGGATTTTTCTATTCGGTCTAAGTCTTCATCGACCACAGCCCTCAGGGAAGATAGGCCAGAGTTCTGGGTGACTAAGGAAGTGATACCTGTCCCAGCTCCCACTAGTCCTATTCTGAACAGGGTTGCTATGGTCATCATGGCGATGGGCTCTCTCTTACTTCTGTATTGTCTGTCGGGCCCACTGAACCAATATTGGATGAGGTACTCAGGGGGGTGGTAGATTATCCTGGGCACAATTATGATCATCAGGCAGAACTCTTGGGATTGATTAAACACGGACTTGGCCAAGTGTGGAGTTAGTCCGGTACATGAGCACACCCACCGAGCGCCCTGATCTGGTGTTACCCATACAGAATTGTTCCAACCTGGTGTTGTTATAGTATGGGCACACAGTTTGCTTTTGTTTGAAGGGACATTTCCCACACAAAGTCCCATGCCTGTTACTTGAGTCATAGTCATCCCAATGCCAGGGCGAGGGTCCCACCCACCACGAGGAGCAGTGGTGATGACTGTATAGGAACCGTTGGTCCCGACTGCCTCATAGAATGGGGGAGAGGGAGTAAAACATAGCCAACAAGCTTCGGTCAGGTTTGGGGCAGTGTGGTTTAGGGCCATATACGCGGCCTGCATAATGGACTCAAGAGATCTACTAGGCATAGGGTGGATTGATGTGGTTACCTGGATTGTGGAGTTAGGGAGTGCAGATGCCTGGATTGTGGGGTTGGGAAATGCAGATGCCTGGACCTTTACTGGCTTCTGTGTCTGGGTTTTTACTGACTATGGAGCCCCAGAGCCTAATCTGCCGGGGTTCCTTAGTACAGGCTTTGGACCCACCGACTTGGATAAGGGCTCCACTCTGAGTAGGATTTGAAAAATGAGGCCATGCCATGGTTGGGTGTACTGCATTAGGCCCCAACTGAGTCCACTAGTCCAGCGTTCATCTTGTTTTCCCTTATCAGTAAAGGTAATTTTTAACAGGGTCATGTGAGGACTGTAGTTTACTCCCCAGGAACTGCACTTTAAAGGGGCCACGAACTCTACTCAAATCAGTTCATTAGTTACCTTCCATTTCCAGCATCCATCAGTGGAATCCACACAACTCCACTCTGCACAGTAATAGGAGACAGGCCCCCCACACCTTTTACTGCCTTCCTTTCTAGTTTTATAACCAGGGCATGTGAAGAACCCATTACACCTCATTGTAGCCCCGGCCCTCATCGCGTTGGGTCCTTGGAATCCCCCATCTGTCCATGCATGTTCTAGAGAGAAATACAATTCTGGGAAGCACCAATGTAGTGCTGCTGCCTCACATACAGTGGTGTTGTATTTTTTGTAGCTCTCTCTGCTCCAGATGACCCACGTCTGCTTAAATGGCTGGTGAGGGCTGCAGTTGTTGGCAGATGAGACCACTCCAGATAGTAGGGTTAGAGTCATACAGAGAGTCAGTGTTACCGTTAACAAGCCACGGAGGGTACAAGGGCCTGACTTCCAGGGTCTCGAACTAGTCGGAGTTTGAGAGGATCTGTTGGATGTTGTTGTACATTCCATTCTGGATGGCTTCCTGCCTTTCTGACATGGGAGGAGTGGATCCATGGCCCAATTCTGTTGACCTTAAGGGCAGTGGGGGTAACATGGAGAATGACATAGGGTCCCTTCCAATGGGCTTCTAAGGTCTTAGCACTATGTCTTTTCACCCAAACTGTTTCTCCTTCTTTATAATCATGGTCCAGGGTTCTTCCCTCTTTACTCTCATGAAATGCCCTGACCATGGGCCAGATTTGTTTATGAATCTTGGAGAGAGCAGTGAGGGTTGAGTGATAGTCTGGGACACATCAGGCCTCAGGAGAACTCTTCTAACGATGGGGGGTGGAGCCCCATACATAATTTCAAACCGGGTTAACCCCTTAACATAAGGAGTGTTTCTGGCCCAAAATACTGCAAAGGGAAGGAGAGTCACCTATTCCCCGCCAATTTCCAAGCATAATTTGGATAAAGTCTCCTTCAAGGTCCTGTTCATTCTTTCTACCTTCCCAGAGCTCTGGGGATTATATTCACAATGTAATTTCCAATTAGTCCCCAGTGCTTGAGTGAGCCCTTGCAAGACTCTGCTTACAAAAGCCAGCCCATTATCTGACCCTATCTGTTCCGGGATCCCATATCTGGGAATCACTTCCTCTAAGAGTACTTTAATGACTGTTTTACTGGTTTCCCTCTTAGTTGGAAAAGTCTCCACCCAACCCGAAAAGGTATCTACCATAACGAGCAAGTAGCGGTATCCATACCTCCCAGGTCTTACCTCAGTGAATTCTATCTCCCAGCTCCTCCCAGGACTTCTTCCCACCTCCCTAGTACCTATATGGACCCCGCTCCACTGGGCTGGTTTCATTTGGGCACAAGCTCGGCACGCATCAGAGATCTGCTGTAATCGTCCTGCTCTGGGAAAGTCAGTTGTGCTGATGTGAATAGTTCGGAAGTTTTCCTGCTGCTCAGGTGGGTGGCCTTATGCAAATTTTGTGCTAGGAAAGTGCCGAGACCTCCTGGGAGAATAAGGACGCCCTCAGGGGTATATTGCCACTCTTCTGTCCTTTGATCTACCCCCCCCCCCCCCGTTGGCCACCTTTTGTTCATCCACTGTAAATCTTCAGTTGAGTAGTTCGGTGTGAGGGGAGTTCCGGGTCCGGGAGCCAAAGGGAGAGTGCAGTTGGGGGTGTCCATTCCCAGCCTATCCGGTGGGCTTCCTTATTCCTCATCCACTCTCCTGTTTCCTATTGCTTCAGTACCCATGCCCTTTTGATGCCCCGGGACGTGGATGACAGCCACTGCCTTTGGCATGTCTACTGCTTTTAACAGTCGCTGTATCTCAGCGAGGGTTTTTTTTTTTTTTTTTTTTATGTGTATGAGTGTACTGTCTGCATGTAGGTTTGTGCACCCGTGTCGTGCAATACCGCGGAGGTCAGAAGAGGGTGTCGGATTCCCCAGGAACTGGAGTTAAAGACGGTTCTTAGCCACCATGTGGGTGCTGGGAATTGAACCCGGGTCCTCTGCAAGAGCAGTCGGTGCTCTTAACTGCTGAGCCATCTCTCAGCGAGGTTTTTAAGTTCTTTTCCATCCGCTATTTGGAATCCCTGTTCCGGTAGATGGCCTGTGTACATGTAAGGTGGCGAATGCATACCTGCTATCTGTGTAGATGTTGATGCGTAATCCCTGTGCCTGCTCGAAGGCTTCAGCCAGAGTTATCAATTCGGCCTTTTGTGCTGATGTACTGGGGGCCAAGGCTCTACTCCACACCACATGCCCATTCTGATCCACTATGGCCGCCCCGGATCTGCGCACTCCATCCCGTACATAGCTGCTTCTGTCTGTGTACCAGTGGGTCGGGCAATTTTCCAGGGGGACGTCTCTCAAATCAGGGCAGACTTGGGTGGTATTAGCCAGAATTTCCAGGCAGTGGTGAATCGGAGGCTTCTGTTCTGGCATAGGCAGTAAGCTTGCTGGGTTGAGGGTGGTGGGGCAGGCGAATGTCACTCGAGGGCTATCTAGCAGTAGGCCTTGGTAGTACGTGAGGTGGACATTAGTCATCCACTTACCGGGGGGTTGCTTCAATACTCCTTCAATGGGATGTGGGGTTATCACACATAACCGCTGTCCAAATGTCAGCTTGTCAGCCTCCTGTACCAGAAGAGCAACTGCGCCTATTATTCTCAAGCATGGGGGCCAACCCACGGCTACTGCATTCAGGCATTTGGACAGGTATGCCACTGGGCGTTTCCATGGACCAAGCTTTTCGGTCAAAACTCCCTTGGCCACCCCCCTCTTCTCATATGCATATAGGATAAAAGGTTTTAGGGGGTCTGGGAGTGCCAGGGCCGGTGCCTGTAGGAGGGCCTCTCGCAGTTTTTCAAAGGCTGTTTGTTGGCCCTCTTTCCATTCCTAAATTTTGGTCTCTTTGGCAGCCTCATATAGGGGTTGAGCAATCTCTGAAAAATTAGGAATCCAGAGGTGGCAGTAGCCTACTGACCCTAGAAACTCCCTAACTCATCTTGGTGAAGTAGGAGTAGGCAGGTGGAAGATGGTTTCTTTCATAGTTTCGGTCAGCCATCTGACCCCACATTTCAGTTTGTACCCTAAGTAGGTCACCTGGGTTTGGCAGATCTGAGCCTTCTTTGCACTGGAAAGATACTGTAAACATTTTCTGAAAATACCTATTTGCTGCTGAGACATCCAACTTGTGGACTGAGCTAATACTGGTGTTTCAGCCTCTCCAGAATATAGACTGCCATTGTTGGACTACCCAGGCTGTATCATGGAGACTAGTGCAGGAAGATCAAGACAGGACATGGTGCTTACTGACCTCATTTGGTGACCATGGGAAGGGAAAACCCCAGTGTGGAGCATAAGGGCTGATGATTTTGGGGGCTTGCCAAGGAGGAGACTTCAAATATGATATCTTTTGAGTTCAAGGCCAGCCTGGTCTACAGAGTGAATTCCAGGATAGCTGGGGCTACAGGGAGACCCTGTCTCAGAAAGACCAAAAAAAAATCATAAGCTGAGAATGCTAAAACCCATGATATATGTGGCATGCATTTGTGCATGTTTTGGAGTGATGCATATTGGAGGGAATGACAGCAACAACATCAACAACAACAGAAAGACTGCACCAAAGATCTAACTGAAATGGTGAACTTCTGCTTGAAACAGTAAACTTCTGTATCGAGAATTCTGAAAGAGACTGAGAAAAATATGAAAAACATGTTTGGCAGAATGCATGAGCTCTGGTGGGGTAGGGGGGCACAGAGGAGGGCACGGGTCTAGATTTGATTTGTAATTTTGTATGAAATGCACAGGGCTTCAATAAAATATTTTCTTTGGCAAAAAAAACAGTAATGTGGGGGATATCTAAAATTTCATCCTCTTGTCAATAAGGACTTAGAGGAAAGTAAATATCACACTGATCAAAATAAACTATATATAGCATCTAAAAAATACATATTTGGAAGCATTTAAAGAAAAAAATTTAGGGGATCTCCCAAGACCACCTGAAGCACAGGTAGTAGCTAGATGCTTCAACCAGGCAGATTGTTTGACTGGATTTCATTGACTTTGTTGATCTTTGGCCTGATTGGCTGGTGTGGCTGCAGGGGCAGAGTTGTCCTCCCAGCTGGTATAAAAGGTAGGTTTGTGTGAGTCTTGAGATCAGGAATCTCTCAAGACCACTTAAAGCACAGGTACAGGGGTGGGGGCTAAACAGAACCCTCCCCCCCCAGACAACTGGGATTGTCGAAAGAGTGTCCAAGTGGATTCTTTGGAGAACCTTCAGAACAGAAAGGGAAGAGTGAGTTAGACTTCCAATAGAATGCCTAAAGCTTAGAGAAGTCAATACTCCATAAGCTAGGAGTAAAGGAAAAAAACAAATCAGTCAAACAAACAACAAAGGCATCTGAAGGAAGCAAGCAAAGCAAGGCTTCAAAACAGTGAAGAGGCATCTGGGATTCACATTGGAATACAGGCAAAGAGAAACCCATATGCCAGGGACACGAAGAAGAGACAAAATGGGAAAGGTGCAGGATAACTCCACACCAAGCTCTACAAACCCTGTGGAAGATTCCTACAGTGGGATTCCCCTGGGGATGGCCCAGGACACAGATATTAGAAGTACAATTGTGAACATACTTAAAGAAGTACAGGATTATAAAGAGCAAATCAAAGAATTTAGAAAAGAAAATGAAAAACTCAAGAAGGACCTAGAGAGAGAGAATGACAAACTCTGGAAGGAAGTGGAAACACTGAAAAGATCCCATGTTGAAAAAGATAAAGAAACCAACCAGAGAAGCAAAGAGCTATAGGAAGAGATTGAGAAACTCCAAAAGTAAGTGGAAATAGGAAATGAAAAAGGAAATCAAACACTCATCCAATCAAGAGGAAAGGAATGGAAAAAGCCTCAGAAGCAGAATGGAGGAAGCAGAACAAAGAATATCAGACCTGGAAGATAACATAGAACAACTAAAAACCTCAAGGAAAGTTTATGAAAAATTTAAAAATACACAAAAGTGGAACAACCAGGAACTGTGGGACACTATGAAAAGATCAAACCTCCACATCATAGGAATAGAGGAAGGAGAAGAATCCCAAGAGAATGGTATTGACCAGATCTTCAACAGAATGATAGATGAAAATTTCCCCAAACTAAAAAAAGACAAACNCAAAACTGGATCACCACTTGTAGAAGAATGAAATTAAACCCCTACCTCTCGCCCTGTACAAGAGTGAACTCCAGATGGATCAAAGACCTCAACTTGAAACCCCAAACTCTGAAGGCAATGGAAGAAAAAGTTGGCAGCAGACTATAAGACATAGGCATAGGAAAGGACTTCCTAAATCAGCAGCTGTGCAAGAATTAAGGTTCACAATTGACAAATGGGACCTCATTAAACTCAAAAGCTTCTGTACATCAAAAGAAACAATCAAGGAGGTCAAGAGAAATCCCACAGAGTGGGAGGAAACCTTCACTGCAGAAACATCTGACAAAGCATTGATTTCCAGAATATATAAACTACTCAAAACACAATGAAAAAAGAAAACAAATGACCCACTCAATAGATGGAGCAAAGAGCTGAACAGATACTTCACCAGTGAGGAATTAGAGATGGCTGAGAAACATCTTAAAAAGTGTTCAACATCATTAATCATTAAGGAAATGCAAATTAAAACCACTCTAAGATATCATCTTACTCCAATAAGACTGGCTAGGATCAAGAAAACAAATGACACCAAGTGCTGGACAGGTTGTGGGGAAAGAGGAACACTCATCCACTGCTGGTGGGAATGTAAACTGGTACAGCCACTATGGAAAGCAGTGTGGAGAACCCTTGGAAGACTTGGAATAAACTTGCCACCTGACCCAGCCATACCTCTCCTGGGCATGTACCCACAAGGCTCATCTTACAGCAGAGATACATGCACAGCCATGTTTATTTCAGCTCTCTTCACAATAGCAAGGAGCTGGAACCAACCCAAGTGCCCTCAACTGATGAGTGGATAGAGAAAATGTGGTACATCTACACGAAAGAGTTCTATGCAGCGGTAATGAAAGATGACATCATGAGGTTTGCAGGTAAATGGCTGGAGCTAGACGACATCATGCTGAGTGAAGTAACACAGTCCCAGAAAAACAAACAACGAATGGTATCCTTCATCTGTGGATGCTAGCACCAATTACCTAATTGCATGGCAAACTGAGTAACGTCAATGTGATCTGAAAACAATTGTGCTCTTATATTGTGAATCCCTTAAAATATAATAAATAAACAATATAAAATAAATAAAAATTAAAAAGGTCTAACTTGAAAAAAAATAATTTGATACTTACTGGCTGAGGAATGATGGTAGAAAAAATATTAAAATTGTTTCCTGTAATTAAGCCATTATGCTTCTATAGGAATAGAAAATATTGTATATACAATAAAACCCACCACAATTCATAGTGGGGAAAAAAAAAGAAAAATAAATTCAAAACAAGGTTAGAACCTTAAAAATGCATGGGAATTAGATTATGGAATAAAACAAAGTACAGAATTTCTGTATATGAGCTGAATTATGTGCAAGTTACTGGGTAGATGATGTGGTTTGATCTTGTCCCCATGTTAAGGAGCTAGTTCCTTTGAATTGAAACTTTTCCTTCTGGAGGGAGAGAGACTCCTAAGATTCAGAAAGGACCAACAAGATGGCTCAGCAGTAAAAGTGCTCACCATGCAAGCTTGATGACATGAGTTGAATCCCAGGAACCCACAGTGGAAGGAGGGAATTGATTCCCAAAAGCTGTCCTCTGATCTCCACTTGCACACTATGAAATAGGTACGTACACACACACACATATATACACACAAATAAATAATAATAATAATCTTTAAAAATTAAGACTTAAGCCTGGCGTGGTGCTACACACCTTTAATCTCAGCACTCTGGGAGGCAGAGGCAGGCAGATCTCTCTGAGTTCAAGGCCAGCCTGGTCTACATAGTGAGCTCCAGGCCAGCTGGGACTAAAGGGAGACCCTGTCTCAAAAATACAAAAAAAAAAAAAAATTAAGACTTAAGAAGCTAAGGAAACTTACCAAACACAAGGAGCTTGCAAAACTTAACAAGTGTCTAGAATTCAGTGAGGTACAAGATCCACCAGGCCCTTACCTAAGTTTACAAAGTAGTGAATAATTGGTTGTGTGGAGGACTTGAATGGAGCAGTCACAGTTGGTTAGGGAGCTACAGGGGTGCAGTAATTACAGGGTCTGAGAGTAAGTGGTGGATCCATTCTAAAGCCTGTTAAGAGATTTACATTATAACAACATAGGCGCTTTCAGATAAACAGAAATATAACAATAATGTTTTTCAGCTTGCCTTTCATCTGGGGATTTGGTGTTAGCATCAACAAATGAGGGAGTCCATTCGCTGCTTGTTTTTCTGGGACTGTGTTACTTCATTTAGCATAATGACTTCGAGTTCCACCCATTTATCTGCAAAATTCATGACGTCATCTTTCTTTACTGCTGAGTAGTACTCCATTGTGTACATGTACCACATTTTTGTCATCCATTCATCAGTTGAGGGGTATTTGGGTTGGTTCTAGTTCTTCGCTATTGTGAAGAGAGCTGCAATAAACATGGATGTGCATGTATCTTTGCAATAGGATGAGTCTTGTGAGTATATACCCAGAAGTGGTATGGCTGGGTCAGGTGGTAGGCTCATTTTGAGTCTTTTAAGAGTTCTCCACACTGCTTTCCATAATGGTTGTACAAGTTTACATTCCCACCAGCAGTAGATGAGTGTTCCCCTTTCCCCACAATGATGCCAGAAATACCAAAAACATCAATAAAAGCATTTTTAAAAAGAAAGATGACATCGTGAAATTTGCAGAAAAAAATTTATTAGGGTTTGAACATTTCATACAACAGTTCTTAATAAAATTTAGACCCCACTCCCCCCATCCATGTCCCCCAACCCCTACCAGACCTCAGGTATTGTGCCATCCATATTAAGTCCTATCCAGTCAAGCATTTGTACCCAGATGTCCTTCTGCGCAAATTCACCCACTGGAGTCTAGTCAGCCTATCTGACTAGGAGAGTAGGATGGCCTACTTTCTCACCCAGTAGTAATCACTTTCCAATAGTTCGCATAATAAGACCACCCCACCACCCATTTCTCTCGCTGCACTCTGGGCCCTTGTCTGATTGAGTTGGCATGGGTCCTATGCCACCATTGCCACAAGTTCACATGTGCAAACCTCACATTGCCTGAAAGCCTCTGCTTCCCTATGTTCATGAACCAGCCCTGGCTCTTACAATCTTTCTGTTCCCTTTTCATTAATGGTCTCTGAGCCATAAGTAGGAAAGTTTCAACATAGGAGTCCTGTCCAGGGACACATATTTTGCAGGCTCTTGTTCTTTTTTATTGACATTTTGTATATTTCATACATTATTTTTCAGTCCAATTTGAATACATCCCCCTCTCCTTGCCCCGCCCCCTTCCCCAGTTTATGCATTCTGCCATATGTGTCTTCCATCTTTCTCTCAGTCTTTCCAAGGATTTTTTCTGCAGAGGCTTGTTGTTTTGAGCAGAATTTAACTGTATCGGTCAGTTCTTTGACCCAGTACTTATGTTGTTGTTTTTGTATTACTCCAAATTATATCTGTTTAAACAACACACACACACACACACACACACACACACACACACGCACACACATATTCACATTGCAACAGCACAGTTGCTTTTAGATACAAAGAAATATAATAATAAAGTTGCTCAGTTTGCCTGCCAACTGGGGATTTGGTGTCAGCAAACACATATGAGGGAAACCATTTGCATTTTTTTTCTGGGACTGTGTTACTTCACTTAGCATAATGGCTTGAGTTCCATCCATTTACCTGCAAAGTTCATGATGTCATTGTGCTGGATAGCTTTAGTGTCAACTTGACACACCTGGGTTGAGGGAGCCTCAATTGGGGAATTGGCTCCATTGGATTGGCCTGTGGCCACATCTGTGGAGTATTGTCTTGATGGTCGAGCAGTGTGGGAGGGTCCAGCCCACAATGAGTGGTGCCACCCTGGGCAGGTTTTTATGTACCATATAAGAAGGCAGGCTGGGCATGAGCCAGAGAAGCAAACCAGTAAACAGCATTCCTCCATGGCTTGTGCTTCAGCTCCTGCCTCCAGGTTCCTGCCCTGGGTTCCTGCCTTGGGCTCCCTAAGTAATGAACTGTGACCCAGGAGATGTAAAGTGACTCAATCCTTTCCTTCCCTGTGCTGGATAGCTTAGTTGTCAAATTGACACAAACCAGGTATCTGGGAGGGAGCCTCAACTAATTGGGGAATTGGTCCATGGGATTGGCCTGTGGGCCACATCTGTTGGAGTTATTATTGTCTTGATGGTGAGCAGTGTAGTGGGGCCCAGCCCACAATGAGTGGTGCCAGTCTGGCAGGTTGTTGTGTCACAGTAAAGAAGTGGGCTGGGGCATGAGCCAGCGAGAGCAAAGCCAAGTGAACCACCATACCTCTCATGCCTGTGCTTCAGATCCTTGCCTCCAGTTTCGCTGCCCTGAGTTCATTGCCTTGGGGTTCAAACTGCGAATGTGAACCAGGAGATGAAGCCATTATAAACCCTTTTCCTCCCCAGTGGTGCTGGTCAGAGTGCTTTTGTCACAGCATGGAAGACACAAACTAGGACGAGAAATTGTACCAGAAGAGTGGCGGTTTGCTTCGTGACGACCTGCCTTGGTGTTTTGGGGAAGAGAGTGTGGAGGCATTTGGAACTTTGGGCGGGAAAGATCATCGAATGCCCTAAAGATTGTTTGCTGTGAGCTTGGAACAGTTATCTGCTGAATGGAGTTTGTCAGAAGAGGAGCCTGGACTTGGTGAAGTTCTAGTTTCAAAGAAAAACAGAGATTGTTCAGGACTGTTTAATCTGTGGCGTTCTGGTCAGCTAGGGCTGAAACGAACAGCGTGAAACAAGAGATCCAGCAACCACTGATGAATGAAACCTACTGTTACTGGGGGACAATTGATGCTGGTTAGCTGGGGCTGAAAAAATCAGCTATAAATAACAGAGACACCTATCACTTAGTGGAAATCTTCTGGGAAGAATTTCTTCAGGGTCAGCACACAGAAGCTATGTTCCAGAAGGAGCCTGAGCCTCCATACAAGACCAGAAGCAAGACTCTTGGTATTGTGATAAGAGTCTCCTATATGGTTTCAGTGTTGAAATTTGAGAGGGTGACAGACAGCAGTGAGGCTTTGACTGTGAGAGGTCAGAGGAAAGACCATTGGTGGAAGACTGCACCTCAGTTGCAGTGAAGACCCCAGGATTGCAAAGGGTCATGGGGAGAGGAAGCTGAGGCTTTTGTACCAGGAGAGGTCAGAACGAGGCCCTTGGTGAAGTGCTGCCTCAGTTCATGTGGTGACCCCCAGCTTTTGGAGATGCAGGACCATGGGATGACACCAAGAGCAGTGGCAGGTGTGAAGCATGGCGTCAGCCTGGGCTTATGAGATGAGCTGTGTGTGTGCCACGGATGGCAGAGTCGGAGGGGGAAGCTACCGAAACCCTTTGGAGCACAGAGGATCTGAGGTGAATCCCAGGTGTCCAGGCCTTGAGCTACTTTGCTGGAACTTAGGTTTTGTTTGAGAGTGCCTTATTCTTCACTTTGAAATAAGACAGTATTGTTTGGGATTTCACAGGCCACACTCGTTAGAGATTTTACAGTAGCACTGAACTTTGGGGGCTGGAAGAGATGGCTTGCGTATGTTAAGAGCGCTCGGACCGCTCTTATAGAGGACCCAGGGTTTGATCCCCAGCACCCACATGGCGGCCGTAGGAAACTGTCTGAAACTCCAATTCCAGGAGGGGAACTCCAGTTCACATTGGGGAATTGTCACACACCTCTGTCTGTCTCCGTGGCATTGCCACGGCCGCACCATCCTCCCGGCGTTGCACGACTTGCATCCCTGCTGAATCACCTCATCCTTACCTACTATTCACCCATACCGGATACACAAAAGTATGACCATTTATATTAAAAATTACATCTCATTTTTTGTTCTTTTAAAGCCAGAACTAATACACACCACTTCTGAACTTAAGTGTTTTGACATTTTAAGGACTGTGGGCTTTTAAGATTGTACTGACTTATGTATGACTTTGTCGTTATGCGTGTTGTATCTCGTGTTGCTCTAAAATTGCTATTCTAAAATCATACTCATTCGCCGCTTTTTTGTTATTTTTTTCCCGATACTTCCCCCTTCCACGCACAATGGAAAGGTGGTGATTCAATAAGTGATGTGTTTTTGTGTCAAGTTGACAAGGGTCAAATATGTTTGCCCACACTGCGTTATACCGTTATCATACCCACGTGTCAACTTGACACACCTGGGTTGAGGGAGCCTCAATTGGGGAATTGGCTCCATTGGATTGGCCTGTGGCCACATCTGTGGAGTATTGTCTTGATGGTCGAGCAGTGTGGGAGGGTCCAGCCCACAATGAGTGGTGCCACCCTGGGCAGGTTGTTGTGTACCATAAGAAGGTGGGCTGGGCATGAGCCAGAGAAGCAAGCCAGTAAACAGCATTCCTCCATGGATTGTGCTTCAGCTCCTGCCTCCAGATTCCTACCCTGAGTTCCTGCCTTGGGCTCCCTAAGTGATGAACTATGACCCAGGAGATGTAAGCTGAATAAACCCTTTCCTCCCCAAATTGGTGTCAGAGTGTTTTGTCACAGCAATGGAAGACAAACTAGAACAGTCGTCTTTCTTAACCGCTGAGTAGTACTCCATTGTGTAGATGTATCACATTTTTGTTATCTAGTCATCAGTTGAGGGGCATTTGGGTTGGTTCCAGCTCTTTGCTATTGTGAAGAGTGCTGCAATAAACATAACTGTGCATGTATCTTTGCAATAGGATGAGTTTTGTGGGTATATACCTAGAAGGGGTATGACTGGGTCAGGTGGCAGACTCATTTTGAATCTTTTAAGGGTTCTCCACACTGCTCTCCATAGTGGTTGTACAAGTTTACATTCCTACCAGCAGAGGATGAATTTTCCCCTTTCCCCACACCTCTCTAGCGTTTGGTGTCTTTTGTTTTGTTGATCTTAGCTAGTCTTATTGGAGTGAGATGATACCTTAGAGTGGTTTCAATTTGCATTTCCTTAATTATTAACGATGTTGAGCATTTTTAAAGATGTTTCTCAGCCATCTTTACTTCCTTACTGGTGAAGTCTCTGTTCAGCTCTTTACTCCATCTTTTGAGTAGGTCATTTGTTTTCCTCTTTCTTTTTTAAGTAATCTATATATTCTGGATGTTAATGCATGTCAGATGTATCAGTGGTGAAGGTTTCCTCCTCTATGGGTTTTCTCTTCATTTCCTTGTTTATTTTGCTGTACAGAAGCTTTTGAGTTTAATGAGGTACCACTTCTTCTCTGTTGACCTTATTTCCTGTGCAGCTGCTGTTTGGTTTAGAAAGTCTTTTCCTACGCCTGTGTCTTGTAGGCTGCTGCCAACTTTTTCTTCTATTGCCTTCAAAGTTTTGGGTTTCAGGTTGAGATCTTTGATCCACTTGGAGTTGTTTTTTTTTACAGGGTGAGATGTACGGTTTTAATTTTGTTCTACAAATGGTGATCCAGTTTTGCCAACACCATTTGCTGCAGATGCTATCTTTCCTCCATTGAACTTTTTTGGCCCCTTTATATGAGCTCAAGTTTGGATGTTCAATTTTGTTCCATCGATCAATGGGTCTGTTTTGTTTGTTTGTTTGTTTGCCAGTACCATGCTGTCTTTATGACTATTGCTCTGTAATATAGCTTGAAGTCTGGTAAGGTAATCCCTCCTGTACGGCACTTTTTGTTCAGGGTTGTTTAGCTATTTGGGGTTTTTGTTTTTCCATATGAATTTGAGGATTTTTTTCCCAAGTCTGTGAAAAAGCTCATGGGGATTTTTATTGGGATTGCATTGAATCTGTATATTAATTTGGGTAGAATGGACTTTTTTTTCTTTACTTATTTTATTTATTTTTTTCAAAACTGATTTTTATTGAAGCTTTGTGCATTTCACATGAAATTTCCAATCAAATCTAGACCTGTGCCCTCTTCCTTGTCCCCCCACCCCACCAGAGCTCATGCATTCTACCAAACATGTTTTTTCATCTTTTTTCTCAGTCTCTTTTAAATTTTTTGATGCAGAAGTTCACTGTTTCAGTCAGTTCTTTGACCTACTCTTTTTGTTGTTTTTGTTGCTATTGTTCCTTCCAATTTGCATCACTCCAAAACATCCATATGTGCATGGAACATACATCATAGGTTTTAGCATCTTTGGCTTGTGTTTTTTTTTTCTTTATTAGGCTAAAAGATGTCATGTTTGAAGGCTCCTCCTTAGCACCCCAAACAACCATCAGTTCTGCCCTTGTGCTCCACACTGGTTTTCCCTTCACATGGTCACCAAATGAGGTCCAGTAAGCATCACATCCTGTCTTGATCCTCCTGTACTGGTCTCCATGATACATCCTTGTTGGCAGCCTACCACACAATGTGTGCTGTACCACGCCCTAAGATGGTGCTGACTTCCTGAGTCGCTAGAACAACAACAAGCCGCTTCCCGCCATTGCCTTTGCATTGGACAAACTGCGCATGACTACTACTCTCCGAGCCCATGCTCTCTGAGCCCGCGCTCTCTGAGCCCGCGCCTTGGGCATGCTAATGAGGCATCAGGGCACTGCACCAATCCAGAGCATACACGAGCCCTCTAGACTGCTATATAAGCAGTGCTTCTGCCCCATTTCGGGGTCCTTCTCACAAAAGAGCTGTGCACAATAAATACTGCTGCAGAAGAATCCTGTTGTCCGCGTGAAGTTCTTGCCGGCAAGACTGCTGCGCATGACACATCCTGGGTAGTTCAACATCTGGCACTGAAAGGAGAGGATTCTTGGAGAGACATGAGCCTTCAGTCCATATTGGAAGATTGAAAAGCTATGTCTCATGTCTTTGAAGGACGGCAAAAGCAGTAGCAGCCCAAGGTAGCTGCACTTGCCATAAGACAGGCAAAGCAACTGTGCTTTTTCTTTTTTCTTTTTCTTTTTTTTTTTTTTTGCTTTCTTTCTTTTTACTAAGATATCAAGTTGTTGTTTCTTTTCCATGTCTCCCCATTCACAATAAAGACCAGGCACAGTGGCCTAGGCTGAGGTGTACATGGGGTAGGTTTGCTCTGCCTCCTCTTTCTATACAGTCAGTGTAGAAACACAGCCTGTGGTAAGCACCCAAAGGCTCAGATCTCAAGTTTTATACCTGAAATCCTGAAATACAATTTCTCAGACCTTACTGATTATTTATTTCTGGTTATACTTTCCTTTTGGATGTTTAAGGCCACACAGCCCAGATTAAACAAGATTTTTGATTTCTCAATGTCAGTTGAGGATCTGGTCCTCAGGGGTCACTCAGGTTTTTTATTGGGGGGAGGCTGGCTCCTTTTGGCTTTTTTATTTACCAGTTCCATCCACTTGAGGACAAAGTCAGGTCTTGCTAGATCAGGCTTCCCTTTTTGAAGCATGAGCAGACACTCCTCTTTATAGACTGGACACTGGCTGAAGTCCAATTAGTGGATCTCCAAGACCTCCCTGCACAGGAAGACTGGTGACTCACATTTGCAGGACATTTCAAGAGATGCCCCCATGCATAGTCTCCTAGGACTTAGTTGACTTCTGAGGGCAAGGAAAAAATTTATCCATTAAGACCCTTGGCCAAATTGGTATGGGCATTAAGTATGGTCGTTAAGTGTCCAGAAAGGCTAAGTTACACCAGCCCGATACTTTTTTTCTGGTTATACTTTCCTTTTGGATGTTTAAGACCACACAGTAAGCCCAGATTAACGAAGGTTTTTGTTTTCTCTAGGTCAGTCAAGGATCTGGTCCTCAGGGTCACTAAGGCTTGGGGGCAGAGGGAGGCCCTGGCTCCTTTTGGCTTTTTATTTACCAGTTCCATCCACTCGAGGACAAAGTCAGGTCTTGCTAGACCAGACTTCCCTTTTTGAAGCATGAGCATAGAAAGGACATTTTTACTGTATTAATTTTTCTAATCCATGAGCATAGGAGGTCTTTCCATTTTTTGATGTTGTCTTCAATCTCCTTCTTCAGAGTTTTTTTGTTGTAGAGGTCTTTGGTATCTTTGATTAAGTTTATTCCCAGGTATTTTTTGAGCCTACTGTGATTGGGAAGGTCTTCTTATATTCCTTCTCCAGTTGCTTATTGTTGGTGTAAAGAAAGGCTACTGATTTTTCTAGGTTTATTTTGTATCCTGCCACTTTACTGAAACTTTTAATCTTTTCTAGTTTTCTGATGAAGTTTTTAGCATCCTTTAGGTAAACTATCATATCATCTGCAAAAAGGGGTAGTTTGACTTCCTCTTTTCCAATTAGCACTCCTTTAATTTCCCTTTCTTGCCTTATTGCCCTAGAAGCATTTCAAGCACTATATTGAAGAGGAGTGGCAATAGGGGGCAGCCTTGCTGGGTTCCTGCTTTTAAGGGGAATGCTTCTAATTTTTCCCTATTTAGGATGATGTTGGCAGTGGGTTTGTTGTATTTGGCTTTGTTTACATTGAAGAATGTTCCCTCCAGTCCAATTCCCTCTAGGACTTTAAGCATGAAGGGATGGTGGATTTTGTCAAAGACTTTTTCTGCATCAATTGAGATGATAATATGGTTTTTGTCTTTCAGTCCATTTATATGTTTTATGATATTTATTGATTTACATATGTTGAACCATCCCTGCATCTCTGGTATGAATCCAACTTGGTCATGATGGATGATTTTTTTGATGTGGGTCTGTATGCAATTTGCAAGTATTCTGTTGAGAATTTTTGCATCTGTGTTCATTAATGAAATGTCTATAGTTTTCTATCTTGTTTGTGTCTTTGCCTCATTTTGGTATTAGAGTGATGCTGGCTTCATAGAAGGAATTTGGGAGATTTCCCTTCGTTTGTATTCTTTTGAACAGTTTGAGTAGTAATGGTTGTAAGACCTCTTTAAATGTTTTATAGAATTCTGCTGTGAAACCATCTGGGCCTGGGCTTTTTTTAGTTGGGAGACTTTTTATTACATCTTCAATTTCCTCAAGTATTATGGGTCTGTTTAAGCTGCCAATCTCTTCTTGGTTAAGCTTTGGTGAATCCCAGGATTTCAGATATTCATCCATTTCTCTTAGGTTTTCAAATTTAGTAGAGCATAGATTTTTTTTTAAATATTCTGGTATGATTCTGGTATGGCTTTTTATTTACCAGTTCCATACACTTGAGGACAAAGTCAGGTCTTGCTAGACCAGACTTCCCTTTTTGAAGCATGAGCATAGAAAGGACATTTTTTTTTTTAATTTTTTTTTTTATTTATTTATTTTTATGTGTATGAATGTATTGTCTGCATGCAGGTCTGCGCACCCGTGTCGTGCGATGCCGCGGAGGTCAGAAGAGGGTCTCGGATTCCCCTGGAACTGGAGTTCTCCTGGAATTGGAGTCACAGACGGTTTCAGCCGCCATGTGGGTGCTGGGGATCGAACCCGGGTCCTCTGCAAGAGCGTCGGCGCTCCCAACCGCTAGGCTATCTCTCCAGCCCCCAGAAAGGACATTTTTACTATATTAATTTTTCTAATCCATGAGCATAGGAGGTCTTTCCATTTTTTGATGTTGTCTTCAATCTCCTTCAGAGTTTTTTTGTTGTAGAGGTCTTTGGTATCTTTGATTAAGTTTATTCCCGGGTATTTTTGAGCCTACTGTGATCTGAATCTTTTCTTTGTCTGTTGTGATGTTTCCTCTTTCATCATGAATGCTATTGAATTGGAGTTGCTCTTTCTTTCTTTTGGTCAACTGACCTAGATGTCTGTTTATTTTGTTTATCTTTTCGAAGAACCAGCTTGTGGATTCCTTGTTTTTTTTGTGTGTGGTGTTTTGTTTGTTTCTTTCTTTTTCATTGATTTCTGCTCTGATTTTTGTTATTTCTTCCTGTGTGTTGGGTTTAGGGTTCATTTGTTGTTGTCTCTCAAGGGTTTTTAGCTGCAGTGTTTGATCGTTTATTTGTTCTCTTTCTATTTTTTTAATGTGGGCACTTAGGGATATAAATTTCCCTCTTAGGACTGTTTTTAATGTAGCCCACGGGTTTTGTTGTGTTGTATTGTCTTTTTTGTTTAGTTCCATGAATGCTTTTATTTCATTCTTTATTTCTTCCCTGACCCACTCATTATTCAGGATTGTGTTGTGTTCTCCAAGTGTTCTTGAGTTAGTAGGGCTTATCCTGCTGTTAATATTGAGCTTTATTGCATTGTGGTCTGATAGAATGCATGAAATAATTTCAATCCTTTTGTATTTGTTGAGATTTCTTTTGTGTCCCAGTATGTGATCAATTTTGGAGAATGTTCCATGGGGGTGCTGAGTAGACAGTATATTTTCTGGTGTTTGGGTGGAATATTGTGTAGATGTCTGTGAGGTCCTTTTGATGTATTGTATTGTTCAGTTATGATGTCTCTCTGTTTATTTTTTTGTTCAGTTGACCTATCCAAGGGACTCAGTGAGGTATTTAAGTCCCCCACTATTAGTGTGCTGGGATTAATCTGTGTCTTGAGGTCCTGAAGAAATGTGTTTATAAAGTTTGGTCCACCAGAGTTTGGTGCATAAATATTTAAGATTATGAAATCTTCCTGGTTAATTGTTCCATTGAAAAAGATATAATGGCCCTCTTTGTCTTTTCTGATTAATTTTACTCTGAGGTCTATTTTGTCTGATATTAGAATAGCCACTCCCGCTTGCAGTTTGGTACCATTGGCTTGTCATATTTTTTTCCATCCTTATGTTTTAAGGTGGTATCTAGGGAGTTTAGATCATCAATATTTAAGGTTATTATTGAGAGGTGTATGTTGTTTCCTTTCAACTTATTTTTTGTTTGCATTCTTGGTCTAGGTTTTCATTTACTCTGTTATGCTTTTGTTAATTTCTCTCTTTGGTTGCTTGGGGATAGTTGCTCCTTTCCTCTGTTCTTTGAATTGCTTCGAGTATTTTCTGAAGTGTTGGGATTTTTTTACATGTATTCTTTCATTTTGTTTATGTCATGAATAGTTTTTCTTTCTCCTTCAACTATAATTGACATTTTTGCTAGGTTGGTATCTAAAGTTGTTTCACACTGGGAATACTTTGGTCCATGTTCTTGCTTTCATTGCTTGCACTGAGAAGTCAGCTGTAATTCTGATGGGTTTCTTCCCCTTATGTGTAACTTGTTGTTTTTCTCTTGTGGCTTTCAGTATTGTGTCTTTGTTTTGAGCATCTAATGATTTAACTATGATATGGTGTGGGAAATTTCTTTTCTGGTCTTTTCTATTTGGTGTTCTATGTGGTTCTTGTATTTGTATGGGGTTTGTCTTTTTTCAGTTTGGGGAAATTTTCTTCTATTATTCTGTTGAAGATCTGATCAATACCATTGTCTTGGGATTCTTCTCCTTCCTCTATCCCTATGATGTGGAGGTTTGGTCTTTACATGGTGTCCCACATTTCCAGGTTATTCTATTCTTGTTTTTTTATTTTTCTTAATCTTTATTTGAGGTTTCTAGTTGGGCCATGTTATCCTTAGGTATGATATTCTTTTCTCTGCTTCATCCATTCTGCTTCTGAGGCTTTTCCCCATCTTTTACTGCTAACTGGATGAATGTTCAATTTTCTTTTTCATTTCATCCTGTGATTTCTTCAGTATTTCCATTTCCTTTTGTAGCTTTTCATTCTGTTCTTGTAACTCCTTACTACACTGGTCAGTTTCTTTTTTTCTTTCAGCCTGAGATCTTTTCAGTGTTTCCACTTCCTGAGTTTGCCATTCTTTCCCTCTAGTTCTTTTCAGAGTTTGTATTTTTCTTCCTCTAGTTCTTTTTGGAGTGTGTCATTCTCTCCATCTAGTTTTTTTCTGAAGTTTACCATTCTTTCCTTATGTTTCCTTCATGAGTTTTTCATTCTCTCCCCTTAGTTCTCTGATTTGTTCTTTATATTCTTTGATTTCTTTGAATATGTATACAATTGTTCTAATGTCAGTGTCTTGGTTTCCTTCCAGGGAGATCTCATTGTCAGGATCTTCTACAGGACTGATAGAGTTCAGTAGGGATTTATTATGAGGTTTTCCAGAGGAATCATTTCTTTGGCCCCACCTTAACATGTTTGTCCATGTCGTCCCAGGAAAAGTCACACAATACCCCAGCAAGGTCATGTAATATATGACCTTAGTCCTAGTGTCTCATTATTGGAAAGTAGTGGAACCTTCATTTTCTTTTATTTGTTTATTTTTAAGGGATTCTACAATATAATTACACAGTTGTGTGCAGATAACATTGATGTTACTCAGTTTGTCATACAATTAGGTAATTGGTGCATTATGCAAGTATCTATGTCCAAATTTTGAACAACCCAACGTTCCCATAGTCCAGTTGGAGAAGCTTGTATGCACACTATATTCCTGTAGTCTCATGATTCACCCCTATCTCTCCGCAGCATTCTACCATGCCTCCTCTTCTGCAGTTTGTTCCCTGGGCTTTGGGAAAGGGACACAAGTGGGTGAGAAGAAAACAGTTTACTTTCTTTGGAGCTGTCATTTTGGACTCTAGTCTGATCAGGTTGTTTCCCTTCATGGGTTGACAGCTTTTCCAGTGGTACCTTTTTAGTCATACTAACAAAGCACAGGCAATTGGATGTACAGGCATTTAAGCAGTACTAATTACTATGTCAAGCTAAGCTGTGAGCATAGACACAGATGCTTGGATGGTATGCTAATCCACAAACTGTGGTTCCTCTATAAAGGTGACAAGTTCTTATTGTGGCTTATAACATCTCCTAACCACTAGAGGACATAAGCTTGTGGCATCCACTGTGAGTTATTCCTCCAAGGAGAGAGCTAATAGCTAATTAGATTTGGGATATATATATAGACACATGGCTGCCACTGTTGCACAGTACCTCCAGGCTGTTGAGGTATAGCTGATATTGATGGAGGAGTCTTGCTTGTCTCAGGGAGACCAATATTTTGCTGTATTGCTTTAGTGGCCTTTGGTAACGCTCTCTGACATTTCGGAGGCCAGTTGTATGCTAGCAAGTGATGTCTCATAACATTTTTTCATGCTCATACCAGGTCTTTGACAACAGGGACTTACTGCCTTTCTCCTTGCATATATCCCACTTATAGGCAAAAGGCCTTTATAATTGGGGGGGCGGGTTTGAGTCCCCTAGCCAACATCTCCTAGGCAGAATAATTCATTGCTGATGTCAGAGCCTTCCTGTAATAATATATTTTGCTTAATTACACAGCTTATAAACACTTTACTATTGAATTTGGCTCTAGATAGAGAATTATCCTTTCACAGTTCCTATGCCTATCAGTCAATTTAAAAAGGGTAGTAATACCTGTTTTATACGAAATTACCACTGTAACAATTGGCTCTGATTTACATTTAGGGACTGGTTTCATTACCATCATGTTTTTCTTTTTCCTATAAAGGGAAGAGGTAGGAAGGTTTCTCAGTATCTGGAAGGTAAACTTCATTAGGGCCCATTATAAACAGTTAACCCCAATAGTATTCAGAGAGATGCTCAGTGTTTGTGACTCAGGCAGTCTGAGGTTCCTCTTTCTTTAATGTTCAGATGGGTCAACCTCTCTGCTGGCATTTCCCAGTCCATCCTGCATAGCCATAAGTTGTATGTTTTCAGGCATTTAGATTGGTGATTTTTACCTGTGGGAACATAAAATTCTCCTCCCATTGTTAGTTTCAAGATCTCAAAAACTGAAAATTTATCAATAGGATTGGAACACAGAGTTTTCCATTTGTATCCCAGAAAGGATACTACCCCACCTCCCAACTCCCTCTTTTTTTTTTTAGGTTTTTATGTTTTGACCTATAGATGCCTACATTGTATTACACATACCCATAAACAGGAGCCAAGGCATAAGCTTTCATTAAATTTACCCAAACTGTTTCTCATTGACTGTATGCTACTTATTTGGGAAGGAAATTTAAACTTAGTTCCTTTAAATTGTCCTACGAGTAAAAGAAAGTGTTATAATGTGATGTTGTATAATTCAGGAAAATATAGAGGCCATTTGTGTACCTTAACCCAATACAAATTATAAATAAAACAATTAACATTTTATATTCCCAATTAGTTCAATTGTATTACCATTTTCACCAAAACCTACACCTAAATTTAACTAATCTAAACAACTCACTAAGCCTTAAAATATCCTATACTTTGTGGATAAACCTTGGGCAGAGTTGAGTACCTGCTAAATAAATTTTACCCAATAAACACTTTGCTCTTTAAAGCTATATGACTGGACTATGACCTCTACTTATTTGGGAAGTAAAATTTAAGCTTAGTTCCTTTAAATTGTCCTACAAGTAAAAGAAAGTGTTACACTGTGATGTTGTATAATTCAGAAAACTATAGAGACCAACCAATACAAACTATAAATAAAACAACTAGCATTTTATATTCCCAGTTAGTTCAAATGTCAGTATCTAGCTCCTTTTATTTTAGCACAAGCATCCTTCATATAAAACCAATTTTCAAGCTGTTGTGACCCAGCCCACACAGCCCAAGGCTCCCATCATCCAGCTGGAGGGGCTTGATGTTCAATCAAGTTGATCAAGTAAGTGTCCAGACTATATTGTCATAGTTTTACCATTCACCCCAATCACAGCCCCTACATTCTACCACTCCCCCTCTTCCACAGATGGAACCTTCATTTTAAGAGGTGGAGCCTAATCAGAGGTCCTAAGCTCTCTGGAGACATGCCTTGGGAAAGGATACTGGAACCCCCCCCCCAATTCCTGCCTTGTACCTCTTGTCCAGGAATGAATGGTTTTGCCCCATCATTTACTCACCAAGATGAGACACTAACCATCACAGCAGGATCAACCAATAATGAACTAGGACCTCCAACACTGTGAGCCAAAACCAACCTTTCCTCTTTATAAAGTGATTAGCCCTGGTACTTGTTATAGTGACAGGAAGCTAACTAGAACAGCACAGAGGCCTGAGACTCCAAAGCAGATTCACTCTTACACCAGAAAGAGCTCAGTCCTAGCACAGGTAAGAAGAGCAGGTGCTCACCTGAGACTCCCCAGTCCATAGCTTCACTGGAAGTGTTCTGTTCCCAGGAGCTCAGGAGCATCTGCAGGTTGTTCTGTGACTCTGTATCTGAATTAGTTGAAGTTACATTAATCTGCACTGGGTTTCTTGCATTAGAAAACTTGTCTCCAGAGGATTTGTCTGTCCTGGTGACAGAGCTATAAAGGAAGAAGATCTGTTCTACTCACCCCTGCTCTGTGCTCTGCTCCCATCTCAAATCTGTTCTCTGATCTCCATCTCCACTGCCACAACCACAATTCAGATTGCCACCAGCTCCCATATCCTGTAGCTCACAATGCCCTGGAACTCTAGTTCCAAGAGATCCAATGCCCTCTTCTGGCCTCTGCTGGCACTGCACACATGTGGTGCACATACTAACACATATATGCACATAAATCAATAATCATCACGTAAGTTTTAAAAGTGAAGAGCAATCTCACCTTGGCTTCCCTGCCCAGGATTACCTCATCAGTTCTTTTACAACTTATTCAACAAATACAAATTAGACACCTTGTACATTAGCACTACCCCAGAAGAGTGAAGTGTTGAATTAACGCAAAATCACTGTGTTTGCACCAATAAAGTGAAAATAATAATTGCATCATTTTCACAAAGACTAAATTAGACACTGGATACAACACATCCAACTGAGCACTTGGAGCAGAGCAGTCAGTGGGAATCATATTTCAGTCATTACTTATGCTTCTGCAACTTAGTCATCCTTATTGGTGCTTGCTGTTCAAGTAAAGAAAATTGGACTCTGAGTGCTACAACGAAGTAAACAAGAAGAGCAAGGAGAACACAGCTTTAATCAGGCAGCACTTGAGCTCATAAATGATCAAAGCAATGAGGCTTGTCTCATTCTACTGATGTATGATCTGGCTACGAGGCCTATGAACCTTTCCCCATCTCCCTCACGTCACAGAAATCATGGAGGGTTAACTACCTCTGGTTTCATTGAGCACAGATCTGCCTACAATGATAAATTTGGAAGCCCAAGGGTGTTGCTCCTTCCTCCAAACTATAAACACTCTGCTCAGAATGAATGGTGTACTCCTGATTTTATTAGATCACAGTTTCTGTACCTCCATCACCTCAGCCTCCATGGTTATACCTTCTCAGCAGCTGGCCTGATATTAGGGCACCTTTGTCTTACATTATTATAAAAAATAACTTTGCAATGTAAACTTCAAGTTGATTGTGGGTAGAACTGGAAAGGCTGTTTCCTACCTGTGTGGCCTGAAGCCAGGCAAGGAGAAACACTGGGCTTCCCTCTCCCTCTACAGCCTCATGAGAATGCCTGACAGAGTGGTAGTTTCAAGGGCTAAAAATATACCATCAGGTTTTCAAACTAGCAGCCACAAGCATTTAAGAGAAACCTGTTCTGTGCACCCGGCTCACTTATGGAGAAACAAGGGGATTGGTTATTGCCCTCCAACAACTTGTCCACTTCTACCATAGAGCAGAAGGCAAACCTTGAGGGGGAACCCACCAGACTTTAACAAACAAATTCCCAAAAGGTCATCACTAGGGATGACAAGTGCCAATTGTCATGGTCCACTTCAATGGACCATATTCAGGATGCCCCACACCCACAAACTGCATAGAGACTCTGGGTAGATCTGCGATTCAAAGGTACTAACAGAGGCAAGAGGCTCAAACCATTGCAGTCGCACATCTCTGAATTCCCAGGCCCAGCTGCATCCCTGTCATTCTCATGGTTTTCACCACAGAGGCCTCCTGAGAAATCAGTGAATGCAAGACAATGTTAGTGTCCAGGGCACAGTCTCTCCACTAACAGCGGCATCTCTGGATGGCTTTTCGTTGGTGGCATTCTACTGTACACTGTCAAATGGCTGCAGCTTTCCTGCCCAATGCCCATCTAGTCCCATTTGTGACAACCAAACATGTCTCCACACCTTAGGAGATAAATATCCTTCATGAAGAACCACTGGTCTAAAGGAACAGGATATAAGATGTCTGGAAACCCTCCAAATCAAACACATCAAATGGCAGTAGAAGCTGCGACAGAATGGCTAAAACTTAGGAATGATAACGAGGAAAGGTTGACAAACACTGTTCTCAGGGTAGCACTAGTTTAAAGTTGGCCTGATTCAAAGTGATGTGAGTAAAGAAGAGTGTTCTACTGGACAGTGCCCAGGAAGTTTAGAGATGCAGGCTCCGGGGCTGGTAGGTGCTGGGAACTCAACTCTGTCCTCAAGTCTTTGTTTCTCCACACTGCTGGAATCTACTCCAGCAAAGTGCTCACCTCCTACTGGGACAGCCAACCAGACAGAAGGAGTATCTGTTCTCAGAATTCTAAGGGAACAAATGCCCCAGTCTATTCTCTTGGGCCCACTTTGGAGTACATGCCCATGTCTGACTCAGCTGAAGTGAGGGCCTATTCAGTTGTGGAACACTAAGTAAGTAGGTCTAATGTGCATGCCCACTCCTGGATCTGGGAGCCAGGACTAAGCCCGCACCACCCTGAAATATTTAGATTAATATTGGGGTTCAGAATCAATCTAAAGACTAAGAGATGTGATTGATTGGGTGTTGATAGAAACTTGCTGTACATCAGTACAAAGAAGTAAGCAGCCTGTGCCTGCAAAAGCCGGGGCGCACCACATAAAAGCAAAGCCAAGGCCCTGGCCTGGCATTAAGAAAGAAGCCCATTGCTGGCTGAGGATATGAGCTTCTCAGAGAGAGACTGCTCACAGCAGGTGCTAAAGCCTTCTCTCTCAGCACTGAGAGTATTTATTAAACATAAGAGGTTTATGCATTCAAATAGCAGCATTTAATCTCCCCTGCCTGGCTCTATTTGCATGCTGCCTTTCCTTCTGCCCTTTCTGAAAATCCCTTCTGGTAAACTCAGGCTTGGAACAGCCCCTCCCAGCTAAAACTCTCACTTCCTATCTCCGGCTGTCCACTGACAGTGACCTGTGGGTCACAGAGCAGGATCTGCTGACTACCAGAGCCAACTAGGAACAGGAGAGGGAGACCAGCACCATCTTGCCCCAGTGGTGTGAATGAGACTGCATCTTTAGTTGGCTAATGAACAGTCTGTGCCCAGGAACAGTCTGTTCACACCTAGTAATGTGAACAAGCTGCAGTGTTTCTGCAGGTGCTCATCTCTCCTGTGAATCTGTGTGCTTCTCTACAGATTATCTCATATCATCAGTCCTGCACAACATGTCTATTCCAACCCTACCACCTTTGACTTTCCTGGTGTGCCAAACAGTTCAGACAGAAATCAAGTGAGTCCTCCCAAACATTTAAGGCTTTTTTTCATAATTCTTCAAGAGTAACAGCCTTTAATCCTAGCACTCGGGAGGCAGAGGCAGGTAGATCTCTGTGAGTTCAAGGCCAGCCTGGTCTACAGAGTGAGCTCCAGGCCAGCTGGGACTTAAACGGAGACCTTTTCTCAAAAACACCAAAAAAAAAAAAAAAGAGAAAGAGAGAAACAGTTTCTGTGTGAGAAAACCACAGTCAGCAGGGACCAAGAGCGATCTGCCTCAGGGTCACTCACCTCAGGGCTCTGACTGGTCTTGGGTCCCCAATAAAATGGTATCAATAACACCAGGCAGGGTAACATGCCTTTTAATCCCAGCCCTCCAGAAGCAGAAGCAGGCAGATCTCTGTGAGGAAGAGACCAGCCAGGTCCACAGTCCATATAGTAACTTCCAAGCAGGCCAGGACTAGCCTGTCAAAAAAAAAAAAAAAATTATCAGTAACATATGTTTTGAGAGTCTTTGAATGCACATGTTCTTAAATGTCAAAACAGAGTTATTCATTTCCAAATAGAGAGTTCCAGCCTCAGTGCAGGATGATCTTCAGATATGCTGGTTGGTCTCTGTCAATTTGACACAAATTAGAGTGACCTGAGAAAAGGGAAACTTGTTTGGGGAATTTCCTCCCGCAGAGTGGCCTATGGATGTGTCTGTAGGGCATTTTCCCAATTGCTAATTGATGTAGTAGCGCCCAGGCCCTGTAGGCACTGCCATCCTTGAACAGGTGGGCCTGAGCTGTATAAGAAAAGTAGTTCAGTAAGTAGAGGGGAAGCAAGCCAGGGAGCACTGTGCCTCCCTGCTCTCTGCTTGGGCTCCTGCTTCCAGTTCCTGCTCTGCTTTCCCTTGACGATGGACAGTGACTAGGAACTGTGAGATGAAATAAACCCGTTCTTTCCTAAGTTGCCTTTTGCTCATAGTATTTATCACAATGGAGGGTCAAACTAAAGCAGAAATTGGTGCCAGGAGTGGTGTATGCTTTGATGAACATTGCCGCGTTGCTTTGGGGAGGATTGTGGAAGCCACTGGAAATTTGGAGTGGAAAAGCCATTTAGAGCTTAGGGAATTTGGAAGATCCTGCTGAGAGAAATGTAGACAATAGAGACTTGGCCTGTGAAGTTTCAAAGAGCAACTGAAGAGTCCCTCAAAGACTCTATCTGGCCTGTTCATTAAGAATCTGTCATTTCTGGTCAGGTGGGGCTGAAGAATAAGCTGTGATTTAACAAGAGACCAGCACCACTGATGTGAAAACTTTGATTTATTGGGACAATTGAAGCTGGTCAGTTGTGATTAATAAGAGACCAGCATCATTGAGGTTAAGCTTGGAGTGACTAAGTTCTCTGTTCCACCTTGTAGCCTCATCCAGCATGGCTATGCCTGTGTTGGTTCCCCACTAGGAAGCCCAGGGCAGCTCTGCTGAATGCGGACAAGAAGACCTTACCATGGTTGTAATGACTTGACTTTACATGCCAGTGCAGTTTCAACTGTATAATTGCTTCATGTGACATTAGCAGTGAGTAGCATGTGAATGTGTGTGTGTGGCATAGTACTACAACATAGTATTTACATACAAGAATAGTGTAAGTGCATGAGCTATAAGCCCCTATGTGTGTGAGCCATAGGCCCATAAAGTATGTGAGCTATAAGCCCTGCCACATAGAAGCAGTATGTCTAGTCAGAAGCTGAGGCTCATGTGCCCCTTCATCTCAAATGTAATACCAATACAGTCACAGATAAGTATGTTTGAGGAGTTCAATCCCAGGTGTGGTACAACAGACAGGCAGAAGGTTCTTCTGGCCTGAGAGCTGGCTTGGAGAATAGGGGAGCATGTTCTCTGGAATTCAGCTGCCATATGGACCAGAAAGGACCATTACACAAGAGGAAGGGGCCGATTACATCCTTCATTCATCCTTCACTCAGACCTCAGATTCAAGGTTGTCACAAATAATTCTCCAAACATAATAGGATTTCTGACCATTGCATTTGTGATCCTGCCAGAGAATTCCCTGACAGGCACTGAAGCAGACTTGCACTGCAGTCCCCCACCACCACCACCACAACCACCACCTTTCAACTTCACACTACAGCCATTTTTATGTGATGGACATTAATATCAATTTTTCTTAAAGAATAAGCATTTCTTTTCTGCTTCTTTTTTCCTTTGAAATAGAATCTCCTTATTTAGTAGGCACTCACTGAAACTGATGGAGGAATTGACACAAGGATAATCTTTCATAAATTACATGTTTATGAATCCTTAGGTGGCTAGGAATAGAAGTCACCCTAAAGCTAACCACATAAAGCCATGATCCTTAAACTGATGAAGGTAAATCTCATTTCTACAGTGACTATTTCTGTAAGCAGCATAAGCCTCACATGTTGTAATCATGGGCTTAAAGTTATTTGTCAGTGTGTTTGATGGACACATGAAACCTTCTGCTTCTAAACAGAACTGAGAAGCTTGGTACACCCTCCTGTGCCCCCAATAAGGTCCATCTTTTTGGTTTCCTATAGGGAATGGAGAGAAATGTGGGGTTGTTTTACTTTTATGGCTCTATAATATACTAATTGCCACCCACAGATCCAAACATCATCACTCTGCCAACTGAAGTCTAGAAGATGAATTTTTGATGTGTTCCCCCACAATCAAACTCCTCAGTGACTCATTTTTGTTTGAATTTTCCCCCAAACAGACCTTGGGACAAGGGTCAACAGCACAGTGGATTTAGGAAATGCAAGGATCACGGCGGGGAGTGGGAAGTGCCCTGGGGAAGGAAGGCTATCCAACAAGAGTGATTTATGGATTTGGGAAGCTCAATGGGCTCCTGGTCGACAATGCTATGTATAAAATTGGGGAAATAAATTAAAACTGACACTGCAGGCTTCCCAGCCCTAAATGTTATGAATTAGACACTTCCTCCCAGTAGTGCTAACCCTGGTATTTTAACAGGTGACCTCATTTGAAAATGGGATCATTCCACATGTGGTTACTAGTCATGCCAGACCACAGTGGGCCTTTGACCCAGTAAGCCTGTTGTCATCATAAAGAGAAGATAAAAGCCCAAAGCAGAAGGGTCCTGTGAGGATGCAGGTGGAGCTCATCCATGCAACCACTACCCAGTGGGCACCAAGGATCAGTTGCTACCCTCAAGGCCAGCAAGAGGCGGGGAAGGGTTCTACCCAGACTTTCAAAGCCCAGTATCACCTGGCTAACATTTGGATTTGGACCTCTAGTCTCCAGAACTCAGAGACAATAAATTTCTACTACTTGGAGGTTTATTCAATTTTTGAATTTTGATTTTGACAAGCTCATACATGCAATCTTGCTCATACCATGTCCAATTTTCCCCTCTTGCTCCCTGACACATACCCAAGCACATCACCTTCCCCACTTCATGTCCCCTCCTTTTTATTTTCTAACCACAGAGTCCAGTTAGTGCTGGCTGCTGGAGTGTTGGCTGATCCTGAACTGACCCTGTGCAGTGAGATCGTAAATGCATCTTCATGTCCAGCACACAGCACTGCACAGCACTCTTCCCCAGCCTCTGCCTCTTACATTCTTTCTGCCCTCTCTGTGGTTTATTGTGCTGATAATGAACTCTTCTGAGGACACTCAGAGAATAAGAGCCAGCAAACACCACCTGTGAAAGTCCATCCCACTGGCATCCTGTGCCTAGGGCTGGACCACGTCTCACTGTGAATGATGTTCATTCTCTCAGTAAACATCTGCCTGACCTTTGCCAGGCACTGTAGGCTGCTGGCCTGCCACCCTGAGTACAAAAGGGGAGACTTTGTCTTATGACCTAATACCTAAGTGTTGCCTGCTTTAAAGGGATGGGAAAGATCATGAAATTCTGCTGTGCCTTTGCCCACACATCTCTTCTGCTATCTGTCATTTAATCAGGCTGGGCTACATAGCCTGTAAGTATGGCTATACAGATTTCCCCTTGTCTGCCACACATGACCTGGGCTTGTACCTATTACCTGTGAGATGGTTCCAACTTGATTTCCAGTCCCACTAGCCAAGCCAAAATTTTGGCTTCAGATTTTCAGGGCCTTGAAGCCAAAGGAACCAGACTAGCTTATCTAGCTTCTGACACACAGAACTGTGGGGTGCTAAAAGAATGTCTTTTTAAGCAGCTAAGTCTTTACTCATGTGTCATCCAGTAATAAAAACCAATAGACCATCATTGATCAATGAAATGTGACAGAAATACCCTATGATAACCATGGATTTAAATCAAATTCATATGCCATGCTGAAGGAAGAGGAGGAGGAAGAGGAGAAGGAAGAGAAATATGACGGGATGGAAAGAGAGGAGGAAGAAGAGAAAGAGGAGAAGGAAGAGGAGGAAGAAGAAAAGAAAAAGGAGGAAGAGGAGGAGGAAGAGGAGAAAGAAGAGAAAGAAGAGGAGAAAGGAAGAAGAGAAAGAAGAGGAGGAAGGAAGAGGAGAAAGAGGAAGAGGAGAAAAAGGAGGAGAAAGAAGAGAAAGAAGAGGAGGAAGGGAGGAAGAAGAAAAAGAGGAAGAAGAGAAGGAGGAGGAGGAGGAGGAAGAGGAGGAGGAGGAAGAGGAGGAGGAGGAGGAGGAGGAGGAGGAGGAGGAGGAGGAGGAAGAGGAGGTTTGATCTGCTACTTTGAGAGTTTGCTTTCCTGGGCAGAACAAGAGAATGCTCAGGCCAGCTTTTAGAATCTGGAGGACATGAAGAGGCAATTTACTTTAGCTCTGTGGTATGAGTCATACTCAATAAATTGTAATGACTACACACAGAAAGGGTCTGGTCCAACAGTGGTGGGACTGTTCATGATCCTGGGTACTCAGTCAACTTCCAGCCAAATACAGCCATGTGGGTGGCCTCTATCTGGTTGCTCACTCACTCCATAGAATCTGAGAGACAGATCTTTCTTATTAGAAGCCACTAAGTATAGGGGTAGTTTTTAGGGCACCATAGACACAGGGAATGGGGCCTTGTGGCCTTCTGTATCTCTCCTCCAGATCAGGCAGGGTGCATAGGCCTTGTCCTCACAGAACCTTGACTAATGGTCCGGCCTGCCCATTCTCAATGTGCAGGTGAGAAAAGAGCTTCACAGCATCCTAGCAACCCTGAGCAACTGGGGTCTCTCACCACCAGTGCTCATGCTACTTCTACTCCTAACTTGTAATGATGAAACTAAACAGAAAGCTCCGATTTTTACAAAACCATTTCCAAATTTGTGGCCTGAAATGAAATCTAGAAGGTACTGATTTGGGCTGAGCTTCTGCCGGGTTGGGAGGGGAATGTCACCGCTTCCACATGTCCCCAAAAGCACTGACCTTGCCAAGGAAGCGGCTGGGGGAAGCTGCCCTACAGCGAAGTGAGGACCCACCCACCACTCACCATATGTCAAGCCTTATATCCAAGGGTAAGCATTCGCAGAATTGTCACCTGTGAGCATATGGTCATCGGGATGGAGGAAAACAGCTCACAATGTGTCAAATGTTAAATATCATCCACTAAAAATATATTCCGTTCATGTCAGCTTCTAGTTTCTGGAAGAAAGCAGAGGCCCTTTCTACTGGACAGCTTTTTTAGTACAGCTCTGTGAACTATATACAGAAAAGCACTTGACCCAGCAATGGTGGAATCATTCATGTACCCAAAATTATAACCAAAATGACTGAATATTGCCATCAAGACATCTCACAAGAAAAAGTATCTAAGTGGATAGCAAACACAAGAAAAGATGTTCAACTTCACTAGTCATCAGGGGAGAACACACTGACACCCTCCTAAGGTATCACTGTTACCCACCAAGAAAAGTAAAGTCATCAAGAATTCACAGGGAAGGCCCTGGAACTGCCACAGGCCTCCATGCAAAGGCACCACAGACCAGAACTCTCGGGACCTGCCCTGCTCTGACACACTAGGGAATGCAGTGGACAGAAAGTCCCAGATAACAGTCAAGGACATTGGTTAGGGGACTCACCTTAAGCATGGATTTTCCTGTCTAAAATGGAGATCATACCATTTTATGGCCTACTTCATGGACATGAGAATGCACTAGGGTACACATACAACTTGATGCTGGGATCAAACCCAGGGATCCGTGTCTTACCATTAACCATGCCTTCACCCTTTACTGACTTCTTCAAGGAACAAAAAGAAAACAAACCTGGGCTTTAAAGATGGAATTGGCCCTCGTTAGTGGCTGATGAACCAGAGAGCATCCCAAAGTATCTGCTATAAGCAGAGGTGCCTTGTAGCAGAAAGAACAGGAGAAACAGACCTGACAAACAGCCAGCAGACTATTCCTTTCCTCCAGTGGCCAAAGTGAAAAGCCTTTTTGCCATGGCATCTTGGGCTGATGGGGCTCTGACTGGTCAGCTGTTGGGAGCCCCATGTTTATTTAAACACTGGCCTCCTTGAGGGTGTTACAAGTGAGCAAGCTAGGCTTTGCCATGGTGAATTGGAGTGCTGCCATACTGGTTTGTTCTGTTGGGTTCAGGCTGATGCAGCAGCTGCCTATGAAGTCCATTCAGCAAGTGAACCAAGTGAAACAGAGCACAAGCAGCGTCAGTGCTCCACGGTGGAGGGGCCACCAAGCCCTTTCTCCCTCCATATTCGGGTACCTCTGGTGCTAGACACCAAGTAGACTCATCCCAGGGTGGTTTCTATATGAGCATCTTAAGTCAATGGACAGGTGGGTACCCAGTGATGCTGCAAAATCAAATCCACTGACTACAGATGCCAGCACTAACAGGTGACAGGGTGCCTCAGACCTTTCCTAGGCTTTCACCAGGCACCGTAAGTTATTATCCTGAAGACTGGCTACTACTATGTCTCAGTGAAGAAAAGACACCCTAAAAGATGGCATAAAAGATGAATAATGGCACCCCTGGAGGGGCCTTGCTCACTTGGGAGCTGCAGGCCTTGGGGCCTGGGGGTCGGGTGCAATGATTGGGAATCCTCAGACATTGCTGCAGCTGGCTACTCACTTGTAATATTCCTCACCTAGGCTGTGCAAAACCTAGAAGACAACACTTTTATTTCTGAAGTAATAAACCTTACTGCATGTTAACCTTTTTACTTTATAAATCTTTACTTTGGCTTTTTGACTTTTTGTAATAACACAACATAACACACAGTTGCTTCCTAGGACTATACAAAATATATTGTCTTTGCTTATGTATTTTTCTGTAAGCTTTTTCCTGTTTTGTTTTGCTTTTAAACATTTTTTTTAGAGACTGCATCACACACACAAGCACTGACCACAGCTATGCAGCACAGGAAGTCAGTATCTCTGACCTCTACCTCTGCTTCTCCTTTTCTAGAACCCTGCAGGGGCTCAATCAGACATGGAGTGGCACTGTGATGATAGGTCCTCTGGATCCCTCCCTAGGGACCTGACTGAGCTGTCACTGGGAAGGGCCAGTCTTTCAGAAGTATGTCCCAGGTCCCTCCTGGTTTGTCTCTTTGTTCACCCTAGATTATCGGGGCAGATAATCCACCTGAACATGCCTCTGTATGGCCAGGTGTCTGTGTGCTGGGCCCATGCTCTCAGCCTTTGAGGACTCCTCTGAGGTCAGCACTCCTGTTGAACCTTCACTGTGGTTTTTACTGGAGGTTTTTCTTCTTCTGTGGTTTGTTTTCTCTTGCTTCTTCTTCAGCTGAACATTTCTGTCCCCATTCTACCCTTAATGGTCATTTCTGTGAGTTCCTCAGTGCCCTCATCCTTACCCAGACCTTGAACGTAAAGTCATTTCCATCTCAACCACACGTTGGTGAGTTTTGCAGCCTCCTTGTCAAATCATCTAAGTCATGGATGAACCTCCCAAGTGTCTTTGTCCAGATACGGTGGATAAATTCCTTGAAGACATCATGCTAAGAACAAACATGGGTCATGCTGCAGCCACAGGGAGTATAATCCTCCCATACCTCCCCTGTGCCATCCTCAGCTCCAGAAAGAGCCCAGGCAAAGGCTACGTGGGTAAAGGCCTTAAACATTGCTGTTATCCTGGATTAAAGACATGGTGCTTGGAGCCAGGCCACAACCTGGATAGACGGCTAAGTATCATGGAAGGAGGAGAGTGTGATCCATCCACAGTAAACAAAGTGTGATTATGTAGATAGCCCCATTCCCTGGCCCAGTAGTTCACAGCACTTGGAAGCCCCTGATGTTTTATTGTCCCCACAGTGCCTGAGTGTCTGCTGACTGGCATGTGGGTGAAGGCTCTGCAGAGCTCACCATGCCAAGGCTCAAAGGGTTTCAGTGTGTAACCTGCAACCTTGCCTTTAATATAATCCAGAACAGACTGTTGCTCAGGCCACGCCCACCCATAGCAGCCTCTTTCTTCTCTACAGTAAATGGCAAGTCCCCTGGGGAGAATTAGTCTGTGAATCTCTAACCCTCCCCTCTGAACAGACTCTCTGATGCCCAGGATGCAGGAGAATGGTGGAAACCATCCCCACTTCCCTGAGGATGTTTACAGACCTCAAACTGCCAAACTCTGGAACATCAGAGGGTTGTTGTGGACACCTCCACCTCTATACTGGGTACACATCAACAGATGTGCCCCTTCTCCTCACGCCCCCCTCCCCCACAAACTAAGAGTCAACCTGCCTCCTGCCAGGGAACCCGAGACAACCGACCTGCAGGAAACTCTTCCCTTCCTTGAGACCTCTTAGAAGCCCCTTCTACTCTGCCTCTTGAGGCAGCCCCTACCACACTGCTCTCAGAAATGGCCTAGCGGTTAAGAGCGCCGACCGCTCTTACAGAGGACCCGGGTTCGATCCCCAGCACCCACATGGCGGCTGAAAACCGTCTGAAACTCCAAATCCAGGAGAACTCCAGTTCCAGGGGAATCTGAGACCCTCTTCTGACCTCCGCGGCGTTGCACGACACGGGTGCACAGACCTGCATGCAGACAGTACATTTATACACATACAGAAATAAATAAAAAAAAAATTAAAAAAAAAAATAAATCTCTCACTCCAAAGGGCAGTCTATCTCAAAGGACACCTTGAACCTCGATTCCAGGCCCAAACCTTTCAACTTCCAGGCAAGACTACAACCACGTGGAAAACTTGAATCCCGGCATTGACTTGCCTCTAGGCTTAGCTGTCCTTTTAGGCATTCTTCTCTAGGAGAAGGACCTTCCATCCACCTTAAGGGTTGTCCTGGAAGGAGTCTTCCTCACAGTCAGCTGCTTTTGAGTATCTGGCTGTCTCAATTCGCTCCTTACAGACTTACCAAACAGTCTCACTGTGTACTGAGCAGTGGTTGTTGAGCTGTAAGATCAACAATTTCCTCATGCCCGGCTTTGCCTTAGCTGTGACCACCAAGGTTCTGAGCAGAATTTGTTCATGTCTGGTCGGTGGGAGTTCCTCCAAACCAGGCAGCAGCCTTCTTCAAATGCTGTTTTGTCCTTTTGCTTCATGTAGATCCCTACAGCACCCAACACTTTGCTCACATTCAAGATCATGGCTGTGGTGCAGTGTGACGGGCCTGCCTAGCAAGCAGTGATCATCACTCACTTCCCATCTTCACAGTTGTAACCTCTTAATTTTCCAAGTCAGTTACTCCACTGTAGCCTGTTGTTTTTGAGGCAGGGTCTTACTCTTTAACCCAGGCTGGTCTGCAACTTAACTGTGTAGCCCAGGTTGGCCTTCGAATCATGGCAATTCTCCTCCCTCAGTTTCTGCAGAACTGAGATCAGATGTGACCCACCACAGGAAGCAACATGGCCACTTACTAGCAAATATTAGCATGAAGAAACCGAGCTCAAAACTGATGGAAACAAAGGCAAAATAAACAGGAAACTGTAGCTGCTGTGGCCTGACACCACATGCTGTCTCGCTGTAAAGTCTTTAACAAGAAGGAGCTCCCCTAAGATAATGTTTATAAACACAGAAGCCAGCAGCAGAGTCATTCACCATCATCATCCAGTATGAGTGCTGTTCTGAGTGCTGTTCATAATCACACACACTGCCGTTCCATGGGAATAGAGGGCAGCAGGCTCATTTACCCAGCATCACCAGAAACACAGGAATAACACCTTGGTCCACAGTGTCCTCACGGCCATTCTGTCATAAGGCAATGGGAACTTATCAGGGCTGCATGGTCCTAGGGACCACTGTGGCATATGCAGTCTGATTCAGAGAATAAATGAATATATTTCTGAGTACTTATCCTTCTAACTTCCTTAAATTAAATGTGGAATGTTGATAATGTGCTCTGTTAAGCAAATGGTATTTTGAATTCAATATAGTACATAAATTATTTAGATTGATTGCATACCTGAAAATTTGTTTAATCAAGCTTTTCTTTTCTTTTTTTTTTTTTTTGGAGCTTTGCTAATTTAGTTAAGGGTTAGGAAGTTAGAAAGTGTGTAGAAGAGACCACTAACTTTCTGTTAAAGGGGGAAAGTCCTGCATTTTTCATGCATATCCCAAGATTCATGGCTGAAGTTTCTGTTACAAAAGGAAGAGCACAAGCCGAGTGTGGTGGCACACGCCTTTAATCCCAGCATTTGGGAGGCAGAGGCAGGCGGATCTTTGTGAGTTCAAGGCCAGCCTGGTCTACAGAGTGAGTTCCAGAACAGCTGTGGCTACAGGGAGACCCTGTTGGAAAAAAAAAAAAAAAAAAAAAAAAGGAAGACCACAAAAATGTATTTGCCTGAAGTTTTATATCACATGGAGCATTCAGAAGTGTGAATTTTCATGCTGTGTCTGAGGAAGCAGACAGCTGTGGAGACACAGCTGGACAATAGTGCCATGAGATTCCAGGGATGACTGTGTAGGGTTTAGCAAGGCTGCACCCATGTGCGCCCTGCATCTCTGTGCAGTCCTGTCTCTGTACCTGGGACAGAGCACCTGTCACTCAAGAATCTTCAGGGTGTAAAGAGGGAAATCAGGCAGTGACTGTCCTAGGGTTTTATGGATTCATTTAGGAAGAGAGATTCTTTGAATTTTTGTGAGCTGAGAGCTGAACTCAGGACTTTGCACATGCTATCAACTGCTCTACCATTGAGCTACAACCTGAACCCAAACTCTACCTTTCTCTGAATTCCTTTGGGGAAGGAAGGTCAGAGAGACTTCCTCTGTGACCCTCTCCATCCTTCAGCTCTAAAGGACCAGCAGTCCCTGGGATAATTTTTGAAGACACAACATTCTTGTCCTTAGCACAGTAGCCTTGAGTAGAGAGGAAAAGTGCATTGTGTGAAAGCCTCATCCCCCCTCCACCCCCGTTAAACAAGCTTTTAATAGCCAACTTCTAGGTCTCCACCCTTTCCAATGAGCATCTCAATGAGGATCACAGACAGAAGCCTTTTGTACTTTCAAGGTAACATTAAATTTTTGCCCTCTCAGGAGCCCCAGCATTGGAGAAAGGATATCCTGTACCACTACTGTGCAGCAGTATCCAGAATGTCTCTGTTCTGCACGAAGAGGTACTAGAAATGTATCTGGGGTCTCAAGAAAGCAACCACAGAAACCAACATATGTTGGCAAGGCAAAAATTTCTGCAGAAGTGTGCAGAGCTGCTCTGGGTCCAGTAAGCATACCCAGTAGACATCTCATTAATCTTTATTTCTAATTTGAAGGGATCTTGTGCCTCACACTGAGTGATCAGAACTGGGCGTCACATTCTTATGAAGTTGGCTAACTTAAACTGGCACTGTTGCTACTCAGAATGAGATTTTTAGCATCAAGCGTAACACTGATTATTTATTCTGATGATTTCAAGAGATGCTGGCCCTGGAGGGATTTGAATTTTGCTAAGCAGCCTCTTTGCAAATTTTTACATGAAATTTTGTCTTATTTGACAGTTTGATGGAAAAGATAGTACATTGCTTTCACATTTCCCACAGCAGGGAGGACTTTCCCAGGAAAGGTAGAGCTAATGGCTGCAGTGTGCTGGGCTCTGTAGAGAAGAGCTTGTCATCCCAGGTGGAGAACTGGGGCTAGGCAAAGCAAAATCAGAGGCAGCTGGAGAGAAAGCAAGTGTTATGAAGGATGGAGCAATTATTAAACCTGCAGGGGAAGACAACAGAGGCTACGCAGAGCTCAGCTCTGCTGAAAACTGTTTCCAGTGCTGTCTATGGTTATGAACACATAGCACTGATGTGACAGGACACAGTGACAGAGTCACACTGTAAGGGGAGAAGTGAACAGGGAACAAGAAAGAACAGATGTACACATGCTTTTATCTAGTTGAGGAAACTGGGCAGTAAAACCAAACATTCCCTTAGTAAAAAAATTTTAAGTAGTGATATAATCCCATTAGCTATGGAGAGTAAAAACTCAGCAAGAATCTAAAGAAGTTACAAGTTAATAGTAGCTAGAATTAGAAACAGGAATGGAACAGGAGGGTTTGGAGGTGTTGCTTTCTCATGATTAGATTTGCAATATAATTTTATTTTAAGCTATGCACATGCATTATTCTGATAAAAATATTAAATTAAAATGAGTTCATGGTTGGCCTATTGAGTCTTGAAACTGGAAAGAGCAAGGCAGCTGGTAGCATTTATATAAATTAAATATGTTGACATTCTATGAATAATTATTTGGCTCTATTGGATAGCTTATATTCTGCCCTAAAAAGCAGAATCACAAAACCCATTCCCCAAAATGGTGATGCCCACCAGACTTAAGACGCCAGAAGAGGGGTGCAATATCTTGTGATGCTGTGGTTTTCTTTTCAGAACAGATGTTATATTCAAATATTCAAATTCTAAGAATATAATTGACAGTAATATAATTTGATGGAATTGTTCCATTGTGTCTGTTTTCCCAGAGTAGCCCCTGAGTTCTTGGCCAGTCTTAACTGTTTTACTTGACTTCCATTGCATGTTCTATGAAAGGCAAGGCAGTACCTCCCCCAGGCACCCTGAGCCTCTAGTCTTTCTATTGCACTTGCAGGCCTTTGGCCCTATTAATGAAATGTCCCTAGATAGGACAGACAAAGCAGGTCCTTAAGGAGTGCAGACTGCTAGGATCTGCACATCGCACTTCTGCCCTGTATTCCTGTGTGGGGAACAAGAGAGAGAGAGAGTTTCTTGCTGCTCCATTTGCACGCTCACCTGATGGAAGAAATGAGCTGCTTTCAGTAAAAACCAATGAGAGTGGAAAGGCCATGCTCAGAGCAGCAGATCACGAAAACAGATCACACTAATCCAAGCCAGGATTATCTCCAGCCTTCTAAGATTGCAGAGCAAGAAACTTAATGCAGGAAAATTGGTGAGAAGTTTAAGGGGTTAATTGAGGGGGGATATCAGGGGAAATTGCTGCTTCTAAGAACAGAAACATAACAAGAGAATCTTTGAGAGAAGCTCGGAGGGTGTGTCGTGGTTGACACCAGAACATCTGTCTTCTCTCTCAGCTGCAGCTCCATCACAGGATTTGACCAGGCAAAACAGCCATAGAAATTCTAGTCCCTTTGTCAAAGCTAGTTTTCCAGGTACACCAAGAGGGTGTCTCATTACTTTCTAACCAAGAGCCACTTTGTGATAGGTGAGCAGACCTGGTACTCCAAAAATTTGCCCTATAATTTTGGGAAACTGTGTGCTTATAGTTGCTGCCCTGGGCCAAGGAGGACTCAAAAGCTGACTTGGAAGTAAGACAGAAATGACCACAAAGAAGGAAGCCAGAGTCCAGAATGAAGTGCCCAGAATGAAGTGTGTAAACCACCAGGAGACCTGCCCTGTTCTGGACTTTTCTATAGGAGTCAATAACTCCCCGTTGATAAAGCCATTGGACTCTCATTCATTTGATTGATAATGAAAAGTCCCTGGCACCATACCTGAATAGACAGAAAGCATGAGGAAGTCAAAAGGTGATAGAACGGGAGCAGCCGGGTGCAGGGCTGACTGTGTCTGAAAGTAATCTTCAGGCAGAGTCCAGAAGACAGCACAGAAAACATCCTGCTCCAGAAATGAGAGGAAAATTGTCTAATCATAGTCTGGGCACAGCATGTGGGACAGGGGATGTTTCATGCCCACAGGACCGTGTAGAAGAAAATCATTCATTGTCCTCAAGTCAGTAGAAGCTGAAATCCCTCATCTTTGTGTTATTGTTCTCTGTGATGACTCCATAGTGCTGCGTTAATTAGTTTATATTTAAAAAAATAAAAAAAAAAAAACACTTGTTTTCCCTCCCAGCCTCGAGGAGATGAATTAAGACAGCAAGGAGATAAAGAACTGGCAACTTAATAAAAAACTGCCAAATGTGTATATTTATAAAGGAGTTCAATGTAGCAGAGTATGGTATTTTCCAGCCATTTTACTTTTTGTATTTATTCATTTTTGTGTGTGTGCACATGTATATGTGTGCACAAAGACAGAGTGCACACGCCACAACATGCATGTGGCTGTCAGAGGACATCTTGTAGGAGCCCATTCTTTCCTTCTCACATGTGGGACCTGAAGATCAAACTCAGGTTGTCAAGCTTAATGGCAAGCACCTTACCCCACTGAGCTGTCCCATCTGTCCTTTCACCATCATTTTAACTGCTGTGTGGACCTTTGGATAAAGTACCAGATTGCAAGCTGCTGCTGTGAACTGCTAAGCAGAAATCCCCTCTCGTCCTCTTTCTGTTGAATCAGACCCCAGTCCCCAGCCTGGCCTTTTGCCCTTTATTTCTTCTTTCAGCCATGGTTGGCACTGTAAGAATCCATCTGATCACAGACTAATTTAGTCTATGGCAAAAGACTCTTGATTTGTATGTCAAAATTGTAACTACTTGCAGGTTACTTTTACTTTACAATTCAATACCAAATTACCTGATGGGGCCCACCGGGCCAGCCAGGTCAAGATGGCGTTGAGGGGAGGTAGAGGAGGAGGGACCCGTGTTGTTTGCCAAAACCTCTGGTTGTGGAGAGATAAGGACAAGCGGCGTTAGTTACAATTGTCAGCCGTGTACGCCAATCTGCCTGAAAGGGTCAGCAGGGCTGCAGGAGCATTGGTCATTTGCTTTCGCTCCTAAATGCCTTTTGTGGCTGTTTTGTATATAAGTCACTGCCCTGCTTGCAATAAAGTGAGCCCTTGCTTGAAATAAAGTGAGCCCTTGCTTGACAAGCTCCCAGTCTGGTGTGTTCTCTTGCGGACCCGCGACACTAATCATCCAGCTCAGCCCCATCCACCGAGGAGGCCGGCTGGTTCGAGCCTCCCCTCCCCCATCCCTCTTCGGGTGACGCCACAATTACCCATTTTCTTCAATTTGGTTTCCTGGGTCAATGTTTCGTATAGAATGTGGGTTCACCAGGCTGCCAAGTGATTCTCTCTCGTGCCTGTGGTTCCAGAAAGATGGAGCTGGAGGTAGGAGTCGGGAGTTCAAGGTCAGCTTTGGCTACACAGGAATTCAAGGCAAGCCTGGGCTACAATGAGACCTGTCTCAAAAAAAATTTTAAGTAGGCTTCAAATTTGTACAATCATATGTGTTTATAAGTCATACATATGTCTACAAATAAAGACCCAAATCTATAGAAATATAAAGTTGACAAGGAATTGTGGCACACTAAGGAAAAAAGCAAAGGAATGGTTGTTTTTCATTAAGGATAAGATGCACAACTTTTCTTCCCATTTTAGATTCAAGACCTAGGGGAATCCACGCTGGGGTTTCCATGCATCCTGATAGAGGTGTGTCATTCCCATAAATTTTCCAACTGCTGGCCTTTCAGGGAGCCCCTTGAATTGCCGTGCCTTCCTGCTTTGGGTTAAAATGCCTTTAGAAAGGTGTACCATGCTGGTTTCCCAGAGCCACTGTAACAAAACACCACAGGCTGAATTGAGTTGAACAACAGAATTTTTTTCCTCACAATTCTAAGTACCAAATGTTGGAGATCCAGAAGCTGGCAGGCCTGTGCCTCCTGCTTATCCTGTATCTCCTGTCTGACTTTCTCTTTACTACATCCATCTTCTAAGGTCTCCAGTCAGATTGGAACAGGCAGTTTCATTCCCAGTCATCCCTGTAAAGTTCATCTCCAAACACAGATACATTGGGTAATGCTGGGAATTAAGACTTCAACATATTGATTAGGAGGGTACAACTCAGATCTTCAGATTGGCTGTTGTCTGAAAACCATCATCCAGTATCTGGGGAAATGATAAACGTAGTAGGACCAACTTGAAGAATCAGGAAAGTTCAAGAGATGAAGAAAAGTACGGCAAGAAACGCTGCTTAGCAATCCTAGGCAGAAGGAGCAACATGGGAGGTCTCCCCAAACCTGACCTCAAATTATACTTTACAGCCACAGTAACAACAGCAGCCCTGCCAGCTCAGAAACAGACTGCAGACCAACCTTGCAGGACAGAGGACCCCATAACTATAGTCACCTGATTTCCAGCAAAGTTCCCAACATTAGAGAAAGAACAGCATCTTCAGCAAATGGTGTTGAGAAATTGGAATCTTCTCATGTAGAAGAATAAACTAGTCTCTCTCTCTCTCTCTCTCTCTCTCTCTCTCTCTCTCTCTCTCTCCAAAATTCATTTCAAAATGGATCAAACACCTAAATGTAAGTCCTGAAACCGTGAAACTGGAAGGGAAAAATAAAAGACGCCTTAGCACTGGATATAATTACAAGAATTGACCAATGGGAATATAACAGAGTAAAAAAAAAAAAAAACCATGTACAGAATAAGAGAAAATCTTTGTCAACCATACATCTGTCAGTTCATGTTAAGCAAATTAAGTCAGGCCCAAAAAGAGAAATATCCCAGTCTTATCTTATATGTGGTGTCTGAATTTACATATAAATAAGTGCATATATTTATGTCTATTACATAAAAACAGAGAGGAGACTGTGGAGGTGGGGGAGGAAATCTAAACAGAGATGAGATGTGAGCTGCCTGGACACATTCTGTGATGCCAGAGGTAGGGAGTGTAAACGAGGCACCCCCATTTCCTGGTTGGTACCCCACCAGCTCTCCTCACTAGATACCTGACAGAGAGCCTGGAAAGCAGAAGGAGAAGGAGGTAGTTTTGCCTTGGGCTTCCTTGTCCTGTCAGCACAGTGCTCAGAAAAGAGGGCAGCTGTGGCTCCAGGCTCCAGTCTTTAGGTAGTTCCTCCCCTTGTTCCTTACTGGGGAAGGGGGGGGGGTGCAGAGGCACAAGCCAGGACCACAAGCAGGCTGCCTCAGCCTCCACTCCTCTATTTCTAGGTTTGCACCATCTCCTTAACCAGTTCTCTGTATTCGATTGACTCAATTTGAAATGCCTGACATAGCTTGTGTGTTCCCCATATGGATCTTCTAGCTAGTGCATAAAATAGCTGAAGCCTTGATATTAAAAATCTTTGCATGATCTCTCTACCTTTAATTAAGGCCTTTGCCCCTCAGGTAGACACTTTACCTCAATTTTCTGCTTCTTTAGCTGGGAGTTTTAGAGTTTATTTTCTGAGCATGCTTTTCAGTCTTCCCAGTTAACACGTATATTTTCTTTGTCTTGTCTACCTTATTCCCAGAAAGCAAGATTTATAAGAAGTAATCACAAAAGAATCTACATACACATTTCCTAGCTGTTCGATGTTCCTATATCAATAACTCTCTATTGAAGAGAAGTCTTTGTAATAATAGGAGGGATAGTTTTGGAAATGCATATATCAAAACAGTCTCATCCATATAAATTATCTTTGATAAATTCTAATGTCAGTGAGGAGGAGAGAGTTCCTGGATTTGATTTTTTTTTTCACAGAGTTGTCATAGGTGAGTTCTGGACTTTGTTTTCCAGAAATCTCTATTCTATTTTTTAAATTTTTATTTATTATTTTTATTTTATGTGTATGAGTATAGTGCCTGTATTATGTAAGTGCACCTGTCACCTGTCTTGTGCCATACCCATGGAGGACAGAAGAGGGTGTCATATTCCCTGGAACTAAAGTTATGGATGGTTGTTAGCTGCCATGTGGGTGCTGGGATTTGAACTTGGGTCTTCTATAAGAGTAGCCAGTGGTCCTAACTACTGAGCCATCTCTCCAGGCCCATCTCTGTTCTTCATCTCTAATAACATCTCTCCGACCTTAGGTCATCCAGTTGACCACTGGGAACTCTTTAGAGCTCTGTAAAGTTTTGTCAGCTAGTTTACACTCTGACCCCTTGTGTTCTTTGTTGTTTTTGTTGTTGTCTCCTTGCGACAGGGTCTCACTATGCAGCCCTGCCTGGTCTAGAACTTACTATATGGACCAGACTGTCCTCAGACTCACAGAGAGCTACCTGCCTCTGTCTCCCAAATCCTGGGATTAAAGTCATACACTACCATGCCTGGCACACTGTGACCTACCGAAGTCTCTGTGACTTCAGGTCAGCTGACATCTTTTTCTGCTCTACTTTTTTTTTTTTCTAATTTTTGGTCTTTTCGAGACAGGGTCTTCCTGTAGCCCCAGCTGTCCTGGAACTCGCTCTGTAGACCAGGCTGGCTTGAACTCACAAAGATCCGTCTGCCTCTGCCTCCCAAGTGCTAGGATTAAAGGCATGCACCACCACGCGCCCGGCTTCAGCTCTACTCTTAAAAGTCCTTTAATGTTACACTTAAGTTTGGGTTTTTCCACATTTATTAATTATAGAAATATATAACTTTCAATGGAAAATTTGCTTTTTAGATTTTATTTTTCACATTTTTTGTTATTTCTTTTTATATGTATGGTTGATATGCCTGCATATCTGTAAGGAAACCCATGTCATACAGTGCCCAAGGAGGGCAGAGGAAGGGTTCAGATCCCCTGTTAATGGAGTTACAGACAGTTGTTCCACCATGTGGGTGCTGGGATGTGAACCCAGGTCTTCTGCAAGAGCAGCCAGTGCTATTAACTGTTGAGCCACCTCTCTAGCCCTCTGTTTTATTTTAAAACATACTTCAATTTCCTCATCATTATGCGTCCGAACCTCTTAAAGTCTTCTCAGGTTGGAAACGCTGGCTGGGAAATCCATTTTCCTTCTCAGCTCAGTCTGTACTCCATGCAAATCCTGTACTTTATGTCAGAGAAATTTTGGCTTTCACCAGAATTGTCATTAAATTACACAGATCATGCTCCAACACAGGGTGGAACCAAATGAACAAATCTTCTGTTTCCTTCAGGATTAGCTTGCTGAGCCCCCTCAGAGAATATAAAGCCATCAAGTGACTGCATTTAATCCCACGCAGTCAATGTTTAGAAAGATAGAGTCTGATGTTTTTCCTTTTCTTAATCAGTATGCAAAGTATTCTGTTTCATTATGGCATTTCAAACACATTTTGATTTAGTTTCTTCTCCTCCCCTCTCCCCCTCTATTTGAGCTCCCTTGTTCCTCCCCAGTCTCCTTTCTGTGTTTATGCACTAAAATCTAGGATCTATATTAGAGAGAACATATGATTTGTGTTTTTCTGAGTCTGGGTCACCTCATTTAATATACTACTTCCCAGATCTGGCCATTTTCCTGCAAATTACATAATTTCATTTTTATTTACAGCTAAGTAAAATACCACTGTGTAGATATACTACATTTTCCTGTATTCAACTGTGGATGGTCATCTAAACGGTCCCATTTTTACTTTACTTGTGAATAGAATAGCAATAAATACAGGTGTACGTGGACCTCTGTGGCAGGAGCTGAAGTTCCTTGGGGACAGGGCCAGGAATGCTATACCCGGGTTACCTGGCAGTTCTTGTCTCAGCATTTTCAGAGCCTTCACAATGATTTCCACAATAGCTGTACTAATTCGAATCTCATCATCCCCACCTCCTCCTCAGCATTTTTTCTTGATAATAGTCATTCTCATTGGGGCAAGATGCAAAGTAGCTTTAATTCGCATTTCCCAGTTGGGTAGGGATGCTGATAACTTTTAAAAATACTGTTTGGGTTATGGAGAGCCTCGGGAGGCAGATTGAGGCTAGCCTGGTCTACATAGTGATTTCCAGATCTGCTTTGTGCTGTGTCTACAGGGAGACCTTGTCTCAAAAAAAAAAAAAAAAAAAAAGACAGAAAATAAATAAAAATAAATTTAAAAATAAATAACAAAAAGCGACCATGGCCTTAAACGCGCAGGCACCTGTTGTAGCAGTTCCACTTCTCTGACCCACTCTGTAATTTTTTTTCATTGGTCAAGCTCTTGTTGGAGCCACACACTTGAGAAGTTCACTTCTAAAGACAACAGATGTGGTATGAGGGTTGAGGTGAGGTGAGCTGATCCCAGCTAAGGTCAAGGTGACATTGGTGGCTTCAGGAGCAGCAGCAATCCCTCAGGTGGCTTTGGCACAGTGCACAGATGCAGGGGTGATGGCTGCTTCTTCTGTGGTCAAAGGTCACTGGTGATGTACCTCTGTAGGGAGGTCACTGGAGGACACATCTGGGGCTAATCTGCGGAATGCCTAGGCCCTTCTATTTCAGTAACCATCACCCTCCACTCCCTCCTCCACCATCTTACCCACACTTTAACCTGTCTTGTCCAATCACGTGGAATTTCCAGTTTCTTGCCTTTTGTTCCCTCCACGTGCACTTCTCAATCTGAGTACTAGGGTCCACAAGTGATCTCATTGCTGCATGGGCTGTGGAGTTTCTGATGGAGCTGGGGCATCCTGGTGTGTGTCAAGATAAAGTTTTTAGATTTCATAATTTATACAGTCACGCTATGGAAAAGAACTTCAATTAATTAATCCCACTGGATCCTTAATAGCTGGTCTTTGCTTTGCACGCCTCTGGCTAACAATTTCTCACACTACGCTTGAATAAATTAACAGTGGTGTTCATCATTCAAGTTATAAAGACAACTTTAGGCAAAACATTTCCACTGCCTGAGACCCAGGGTGGGTGTCCACCTCATAGTCCATTACTGGTACGGAGAAGGTAGCCATTAAACATTATCTACTGCTTCAGCAGGTGCAGATCTGCACAGACACCTACTGCAGAGTTCTGCACCCACTCGCCTGCAGGAGACGGAGATCATACACCCTCTGTTTATTGGCAAAGGCCCAGGAAATAAGACAGAGCAACTGCCTGGTTAATCCAGGTCAACGGGAAATTGCGACTGTTGAAGTGAAAGAAGTGAAAGGGAATCCAGGGTTCTCAGCCACCCAGACCAGCATTAGCTTGTGCTAAATTCAAATGACTACCCACTCTGCGGACTGTAATCTCAGCCTCACTCATCACAAAGAACATTTTGCTTCCTCATTTTTCCAGCTGGTTTTTCTTCTTTTGCAAGTTACATTTTTAGAAGGGTTTTATCACCCATTATTCAAGTAATTATCAGTTTCTAGCAGACTTCTTGATTTTCTTAATTAAACATAGCTAACAAATCATTAAAAAATAATGCAACTATTTGTCCTCATTCAGCTAACTAACATTTCTTATTTTATTCTGAACCCCACCTCCAGCCTGAAAATGAAGTGCGCATACACTTCTAATTTTGCTACTGTCATCTTGCGCTCCAAGCTGTCAGGAACACTCTTTGGGTGTGCTGTTATTTACTGGGGAGGGCAGAGCCAGTTCACATCTTACAGGGCTGATAAAAGGAGAACCATAAAGCAAGGCAACTTCAAAAGTTCCACAGAAGGAAAATGCAGACTTAGGAGACATCTTAAATTATTTTCTGGAAGTCACATTTGTCATAATGAATTTGGGAAATTTTTTAATCTCATCATGGTGCAGCATGTGTTTTCTGACTTGAAACTGAATACTGTTGCAGTTAAAATAAATCGTCTCTCTCTTTTCAAATATTTTTATATGACCCAAAGCAATCTTGATTCTCATTCTGTTGAGCAAATAATTCTGTCCTCATATAACATTTCCCAAAGAAATCTATATGGCTTGATTTCACAAATGACATGTAATGATGTTCCCACTTCCTGCCCTGTGCTGACCTAGGACTGCACTGTGCTACCTCAACCTCTGGATCTCAAAAGGCCGAGCTCTGTGTGGTGGAGAACACGCAGGTCAGGGCTGCACTGCCCCATTCAGATCGCAGCCTCCCTTGAGTAACCCCAGGAAAGTTGGTTTACTCTTCAGTTCCTTGGTTTTTTTCCCTCTCAAAAATGGGGCAATCGTAGTACAGGCCCTAACTGATGCAGGAGCTCTCTGTGCTCTTTAGTGCTGAGCATCACAAGGATGTGTCCCCTCTGCCTGTTCCCCGGGACTCCACATCAATTAACTGTCACTGGGGGTCAGCAGTGGGTGGCACTGATAGGACAGGGGAGGACTGAATGATGGAAAAGGTGGGTATCTCAGTCCACCGCAGAGGGGTTCCCCTGCAGGGACTCTGGGGACAGGCCTGGCCTGATCCCAGCCTTGATCCTGCCTGCAATCTGCACTGCCTCCTCCTTGCTTTTCCAGAGGAGTGGTGGCTGCTTCTCAGAGCTGCTGCTTTGAGGGGCATCAACCTCCCATGAGTCCCATCACCCAGCTAAGTAGTTCTTTGCACCGAAGCTTCTGTGACTGATTGACTGACTGATTGATTGATTGATTGTGTCCGTGTGTGTGTGTGTGTGTGTGTGTGTGTGTGTACAGAGCCAGAGGTTAACCTTTGATGTGCTCTGGCCAGAGCCCCAAGAGTTCACCTGGATCTGCCTTCCCATGCTTGCACACCAAGTATTTACCAGCTAAGCACTCCCCACCAACCCTTCCTTTCTATTTAAACATTCAACATTAAGTTTTCTTGGTCAGATCTAGTCAGAGCATGAGTAATTGAGTTTCTCATCATGTAACCAGGAGATTTAAATGGGTGAGGCTGTAAAACCTCCAAGGACAGCACTTGCAACTGGATGAATATTAATAACTGTCAAATGTTCTTTGTAGGAATGACTTTACCTAGACCATGTTAATAATATGCTTTGAGATCATTTAGAATTATGTATTCAATCAGTTTTCCTGCCATACACGAGCTTGTTTATATTTAACTAGCCTTTAAGAAAACAATGTGATCAATCGCACTCTCCTTTGGACTCCAGATACAAGTCACCTTTACAAGTTAAGCTGAAATGGAAATTTAAATCTCATACCAAGTTCTCTAGGTTGACTGTAATGCTCCTGAGTCAGCACAATATCTGTGTGTGAGATGTGGCAGTTAGAGCCAACACACCATGGAAAGCAGGGATAGTGTTAAAAGCATTGCATCCCACACAGCTGCCCAAAGCAACACGTGGCCACAGGCTGATGATGCCTGTTTGTGGTTTTGTGTTCTGTTCTGGATCAGTTGGATCAGAAAATAACTCTTTTCTTGTAAACTCTGGTTAAAAATTCATGAATACCAAGTTCTGCATTCCTTCCTCACACCCTGACTGATGAGTTGTTGCTCAATAAACATAAGAGGAGGCCTTTTGTCCAGGACAGAATGGCTCAGAGAGAAATCAGAACTGATCGAGCTCCCTCTTGGTTGACCAACTCCAAGAGGAAGTTTATTTTTTATGTGACACCACTTCCATTTTTACATATTTTTGTTCCTTTAAATAACCAGAAATTAATTCAAGTGTGGTGGCCCCACGACTTTAATCCTAGTATTTGGGAGGCAGGTGGATCTCTGTTCTACATATGGAGTTCTAAGCCAACTGGGATTATAGGGCCACCATCTCAAAAAAAAAAAAAAACCCACAAAATATAAATAACAAATAAATAATAAAATTAAATTACCTTCATTTTTCCAGAGATATAGTTGAACTCACGATCATCCTCAAATTCCACAATTTTAATTATTTCACCTGCAATGACTCAGAGTCTCAATATCTGAAGCTTCCCAAGTGACTCACATATACCAACACATCTTGTCTGTGAATCCATAGCTTAACATGACAGCTGACAAGGAGATGGCACTGCCTTCAGGCTGGAATCACAATGTCTGTCACTGCACAGGTGGAACGGCTTCAAGAGAACAGTCTTCGTTCACAGTTCTAGAAGCTAGGAATCTGACATGCCAGTGTGCACAGCGGCTCGCTATGAAGACTGAAGGAAGAGTCTCCTCTGGCCTCCTCCGGCTTCCTGTAGCTACAGACACCCCTGAGCAGCACTTACCATGCAACTGCATTCTATTTTGGTATGTTTTGCATGTGCGTGAGTGCCCCTATGCATGCAACGCCTGCAGAGGCCTTGTATCCCTGGAACTGGAGTATGTGGTCCTGGGACTGAAACTGGGTCCCTGCAAGAGCAGCCAGCACTCTTAACCACTGAGACATCTCTCTAGCCTCTGCAACCAGAACTTGAAGTAGGTTTTTTGGATCCTGGTCCAATGCCTCTCAAATTCTATTACTTGATTTCACTGAAAACAACTAAGCTTAGGAAGCTGGTATTTGAGGTTAAAGTTACTAAGTATTTCCATCACACAGGATTCTGCATTCTAAAGTGATTCTGGTGGCAAAGTGATGGTCCAGAAGAGACTCAGAACCTGTGTGAATCAGCTGTGGCTGTGTAACATCTACACATCTCTAGGGCATTTGGCAATAGACATGTAGTGCTCACATGCCTGGTGCAAGCTGGCAGATCACGGTGGCTGGAACCACTCTCTTTTCTGGATTTGCGGTCTATACTCTGGCCTTAGCTACACTCAACTGACTCGGCTCACCCCTCATCTACACGTCCTTCCCACTTCCTCTGGGAACTCAGTAAGCTAGCTCCACTTGTGTTGAAGATGATGGTAGAGGTTCAAGAGAGGCCTCTGGATGCAATGTGAAAGTTCAACACACCCCGGCTGCTTGCATTAGTTACAAACAGCCCGTGGACCAAAGAACTTCCACTGTGACCTCAGCATCAAGGGCAGGCCAGGCCCTGCTCCCCATACTGAGAGCCAACTGCAGACGAATGTGATATACATATGAAGGGAAGGCTGAGGAGCAGGCACTCCTGCAACTTACTGTGCTGCCTTGATGGGGTTTCCTACTCCCATTAAGTAGTGGTGGTGGTGGTGGTGTGTGTGTGTATGTATGTGTGTGGTGTGGGTGTCTTTGCATGTGATATGTCTGTGTATATGAGGTGTCTGTGTTTGTGCAGTGTCTGTATATATAGTGTGTATTAGTGTATGTGTCTGTGTGCATGTGGTATGTCTGTGTGTAGTGCGTGTGGTGTTTGTGTATGTATCTATGTGTAGTGTGTGTCTTTACCTATGTCTCTGTGTGTCTGAATTTCTACATGGCTATGTTTTTCTGGGATCTCACTGTGGGCTTGGCATACACTGGGCAAAGTGCTCTATTCCTGAACTATGTCCTGAGCCTCCCAGGCAGCTTCAAGTTTCCGAAGTTCTGGGGACATCAGTAGAAGGACCACACTCAACACTGACGCTCATTCCTTCCCCTTCACCAATAAACCAGCTCTCTGCAGTCTCCCAAAACTTTGAAGCATCTTGTAATTCAGCTGCTGGCTTTCACATATGGCTAAAGTCTGTTCAAAATGCAAGGGCCATCATTTTAGAAATACAGTGGTGCTTGTGGAATGGAAGTATGGATAAATTTCTACTACAGCAGCCAGAGTCATTTCCATTGAACCATATTTCTCAGGCTTCCCCCAAGTTCCAATGCCATTCTTCATATGTCAGTGGGTTTTAATTTTGTAACTATGAGTCAATGTCCATTTCAATAGCTGATACCTAAAAAGCCTATTTTAGAAAACTTAGTAAGGAGCTCTTTTTTTAAATTTAAAGATTTTAACTATACTCCAAGAAATATATTCATATGCTGAGTTTTTTCAGTAACTTTTTTCAAGATTTCACTTATAATTATATAGATTCATGATTAAACTTCAAACATTTTGGTACATATCATGGGTTCTCAATAAACATTTGTTTATTTGTTTACTGAGAAATAAGTTTGTAGGGATATCCATTGATTTCAATCAATAGACACAGACATTATGGAAGTTGGTAATCCTCTCCCATGCTGACCCTGGGCTTGGTCATGTGACTTGCTCATGGTGGAAGTACCAGTTCCAAGCACAGGCTCCAGGTCATCCAGTTACTGTTGGAAGGCACTGAGTGTGATTTGCTGTGGTAGCTATCTCCTACAAGAACCTGTGTGTTAGCTGGGCATGGTGGCACATGCCTTTAATCCTAGCACTTGGGAGGCAGAGGCAGGCAGATCTTTGTGAGTTCAAAGCCAGCCTGGTCTACAGAGTGAGTTCCAGGACAGCTGGGGCTACAGGGAGACCCTGTCTCAAAAAGACCAAAAAAAAAAAAAAAAGAACCTGTGAGGCTGGATTATAGAGAGCAAGTGGAAATGTTGCTCCTAGATAAAGAAGGAGCTACAGAACTCAGCAGGACCACAGCAGTGAGTATCTGACATTCCTGCCTCACAGGATATATGGATTCTTCTTAAAGTAGAACCCTCAGTTTTCCTGCTGGAATCTGTGCTGCCCAGTTATGCTTAGAACCTGACTGTCCTGCACAGGCTACTGTCCTGCACAGGCTTCTGTCCTGTGTGCTGAGTCCCCAGCACAGGCCTGAGTAGGGGCCTTTGAGGCGCTCAGGAGCTGGGACAAGCTGAAGGAAGAGGGATTCTAGGGTGGGCTTTGAAGGCTGCAGCCCAGCTTCTGCTTCCAGCCTCAGTCTGTTTCCTGGTTGCTCTATGTGAGGGGGTCTCTACCAAGAGCGCTCCCCACCGTGAACACCACCACAACTTCTTCTCCACGATAAACTGAACTCCTCTGAAACTGTGAGGCAAACTATGCCTGCCTCTTTTATGTTGCTTCTTCCTGTACTTTGGTCACAGCTGTTCTTGTGGTTTGTGTGAGAGAGGTCCCTAGGTCACAGGGAGAGATCTCTTCTGAGAAAAGATCAAGTGGATGAGAGAGCCAGCAGACATGTGCTAAATCTTCTGCAGTCCTGATCATTAAGGTTTCGTCTTTTATTGAAGTCAGCTAGCATTAAATTGCATGTTTCTTACAATCAAAACACTCCAAATTGATCCACATTAAATATTTTTGTCTCTATCTAAGGGGCACAGGAAAACTCTAATAGGTAAAAGCAAGAGATGGGTGAGTAAATTTTGCCCCTGGAGATCCTCGCCCTCCTGTGTGGGAAATGGGATGCAGAAACATAGGGTGAATCCTGAACCATTAGGAAGGTGTCCAGGTGTGACCACAGGGAAACAGAGTGGTCATGGGGACACAGCCAACTCTGAGCAGTCACTCAACGGAAGAAAAGGCTCTTTCAGTGCCAAGGAATATTCCAGGCCCATTTGCCTGTGGCCCTGGACTGTGGGCTGTGCTGCCGTCACAAGACCCATCCTCTCTGTCCCACAGACATGTGGATTGCTGCCTGTGGCCCTGGACTGTGGGCTGTGCTGCCGTCACAAGGCCCATCCTCTCTGTCCCACAGACATGTGGATTGCTGCCTGTGGCCCTGTGCACCCTTCATTTCTCAAGCTGCAGCTCTCCTCAGGTCAATTTCTTCTCGCACTTAAAACTGGGATAATTCATAGACACTTCTTCAGAATTTGAAAACCTTCAGTATGGCATACACCTCCCACCCCATCTTCTAGTTTGAGTCCATGATGTTTATGCTTTTGTAGAAAAATTTTACATAATCATGCTAAGATGAATCCTAATGGAAAATGGGCTTGATTAGAGCATTTTGGTAACAGTGAAGATTTCCACTGACAGGAGAATTGTTACTGGAACATGCTGATATGGAATGATAAATTTTAAATGACCACATGGAAGACACTACAGAACAATGAAAATCTTAAAACAGAAGCAAGAGTTGACATTAGACCACTGATATATTTATTTTTAGATAAAATTACATGAATCTATAAATGAACAAATAAATAAATACACTAAAAAGAGAACAGTAAATCACACTGGCTCACACTTGTACTACCAAGAATCCCAGCATTTGGGAAATTGCAGCAGGAAGATTCAGACCAGCCTGGGGTATGTGAAATGCTGTCATATATAAGTGTGTGTGTGTGTGTGTGTGTGTGTGTGTGTGTGTGTGTGTGGTGTATGTGTGTGGTGTGTATGTGAGTTCTATTTAGGGTGCTTGTGTAATAAGGATAATGTTTCTCTCAGATCACTAATTTTCTCCCATTTCACTTCCCTTTTTATAATTTGCTAAAACCTAGGGAAAATAACTGATGTGCATTAACACACCTCTGCCACTTCCTGCTGAGTGGTCTTGGGTGGGTTAACTCACCTCTCAGTGTTTTGGGTCCCCACCTATAAAATGGACATATAAATTAATATGTGCAAGGGACTTGCTATAGCAAAGACCAAGTTTGTGGTGGTATCAGCTGTCACACTGTCCACACTTTTACATTTGTGGAAATTGTGTTTAATTCACTGCAAATGATACATAGTAAAGTATTGCCTTGGTATACTTTGCTTCAAAAGATTCCCCCTGAAGTTGTAAATTTATAGCTGCAGATTACATGCTAAATGAGTCTTCTTTATTTAGACGTCCTAAAATAATTCAAACCATTTTTCTACAACTCTGTCCCCTTCATAAAAATTTCTGACATGCAGTATACACAACATAAACACAGCTATTTCAGCAATATCACAGAGAAAATGTGAAAATTACCTTATTTGGTCAAGGCTTTTGTATCAAAGACAGTCTGCAGCACTTTGAAGGTCCAACTGTGACTTTGGCCTGTTAAAACTTCCTGGCCTGTGGGGATTGTACCTCAAGCAAAGGTTCTCAAGGCTTAACCTGTGTCTGATAAACAGGGAAGGCTGCAAGGCACATGGTCTTTCCAGAGGGCAATGCTGTACCTGGTCTGATCCATCTCACACAACCTGGGGCTTCCCTGCTCTGTGCACTTGAAAGGGGACTCGGCAAATGGAGCAGACATCTGGGGCATCAGCAGGGCCCTGGGGGAGGCGGGGAGGAGAAGCTGTCTGCAGTGGTCCAGGCCTGCCCCAGCCCCTCTTCCTTAACTCAGGGATAGCAGCCCCATTTTGAGTTACAGTTCCACAAACACTCCAGGATCTTCCCCATCCTTTGTAGTAATGCACTTCTTCTAAGAGAGATGCAACCCTGTCCTGCTAAGGGAGAGGCGGGAGAAGTAGCCACCCGTAACCACCTGAGGAGCTGGCACCTTGGTGCAGGCTGCCAGCAGGCTGCTGTCTGCAGCCCAGCGTGAGTGGCTATTGCCTCTCTCAGGTTCTTAGCCGGGGATGGCAGACCACCACCCTGTCTGGCCATGCCAATTCTACCCGCCTGGGGGTTGATGACTTCCCAGATAGGAATTTCAGACTGGTGGCTGATGGCCCATCTCCAGTCCACACCACTGGCAATTCACTCTCCAGGCTGGTGACCTGCTAGGTCTCCATCCAGCCAAACCGCTAGCACACCAGGCTGGTGGTCTGAGAGACCTCGCTAGCACTGGAGACTCAGGCCTACTTTGGCCTACACACACATAAAGTAATGGACCTGGATCTTGTCAGGTGGTAAAGAAGATTCATTTATTGTATGTTGCACGTCACTTTCATAGGCTGAATGACATCATCACTTAGGGCCAATCCCAGACCCCTCTATCACATGCTGCTGGGTCCAAGCAGCTGCCCTTCATGGGGCAGGATCAGTAAAGTCTGATGATTCCCACCTGTCCCCCTGGGAGATGCTGGCTGGAAAACTAGTCCATTCATCCCTAACCCAAACTGGATTTTCCCACAATCCTTCCCTCCTTTCCTCCGACATTAGCCAGTGTCCACTTCTGTTGATGGCAGCAAATGTGATGGTAGCAAGTAGGTACATCCACTGGGCTCCTGAAAGCTTTGGGCTGTGCCAAGCCTTTGATCTCTTAAGGCTTCACAAGGCAGAACCATCACCAGCCTATTTTACACGTGAATTAACTGCCAACTGAGGCCAAAGGAGAGCACACCGAGAACCCCACACCTTCTGCTGTCAGCTTCCTCACTGCCCTGAAGCTTCAAACTGTTTCTACTCTTCCCATTCTGAGTATGACTTTCCTTAATCCAGACTTCCAGGAATCTCCCAAGGAAAGCAGTCACACATGGGGACTCCCAATGGGTCATCCACCCCAAGGATCAGCATTTAAAGAACAAGCTTAGAAAAGGTTTATGGTCATGCTGGTAACAGCCATGAACTGTGTGCTCTTATGTGCAAGCACTGTGCCAAACTCAAGCTCTCTATTACCCCAGCCCATTTGATCTGCATGGCAACTGTCGGGTAGGTGGTTGTTTCTCCAAGTTCAGAAGTATGAAAACTGAAATTATCATGTGCTTCTTTGAATGCAGGCCACCAAAACCAACTCTGCAAGTTTTAGCCTAAAGGTGAGCTGGCGTGCAGAGTATAATGAATGGCTCCTTGCATGCACAGAGCTCAGGAAAGCCAGGGGCCAGGAAGACCCCAGTAGCAGCAAATACCCAGAAGCCTGCAGAGAGAAACACAAGCCTCAGTTTTTTCCTTGCTCGAGATTAAGATCAGACCCTTGTCCTGGCTAAGAAAGGGAGAACCCTTAGACTCCTGTCCCACCAAAACAGGCCACCAACATCCCAGACTGTCCCCAACGGTGCTTTAAGCTGACAGGGGGGCAACTGTGCCATCAGCAACCCGGGAATCCACAGGGTAGAGCACAGAACAGCTCCTTCGGACAGCAACAGAGGCACTTTCTCCCTGTTTGTGAAGAGCAGAAGAGGAGAGGGCCAAGGAAGCCTTGTAGAGTTCCAGGGCCGAAGGTCTCTAACCACAGGGACAAGCACCACCCTGCTAGACTAAGCACTGGAGTGCATTGCATTTTATATGAACATGTCAGAAGGACTCACATGAGGGTCAAGAAGTTACCTCTTCTGACCCCCCAACCTTCCTCCTCTCCTTGGGGACCAAGTATCTCTTTGACATCCTTGGAACTTATGTTGGAACCACACAGGGCTTGAGGTCTTGAGTGGAATTTGGAGAAGGGGTGCTCTTTTCCTCCAGAACTCCAACATGCCAGCATGGTGGCAGACTGGTCCTGTGGGTTCAGGTGGATATGCACAGAGGAGCACTCCTTTTGTGAGGGACAGAAGGTAAGTCTCAGGGACCTATAGAAAGTCACCTGCTTTCAGAGACAGCTGGGTGACTTTGAAGAACATGTCATGGGCATGGAGTCCTGAGAGCTCTTTACACAGCTCTTAAAGAACATACTCTTGTGAGGGAGGGAGAAAATGCGTAATTGGGGATTTGATGGAAACTGCCGATACCAAGTGTTTTGGTTTGAGTAAGACTGTCCCCCATAGGTTCCATGTATTTGGACATTTTGTCCCCAGTTGGTGGTGCTGTTCTGAAAGGTCTTAGGAGATGTGACCCTACCGAAGGAAGTGCATCACTGGGGGTGGGCTTAGAGAATTCTTAAGCCTCGATGGAACTCCATTCACTCTCTGCTTCCTGAGCTGAATGATCTTCTTTTGTGTCCTCATCACAGGGCTTCACAGAAACAATCTAGATTTCCTCTTGATTTTGAATTAAAATGTGTATTATGACTCCTCGTGGGAGAGGAGGAAGCAGGGTTCTGTAACCTTGAACATGAGTTTTCTTAAACTTCAGAGATAGCACAAGTTCTACTATTCTCTTTAATAGTGAAAGCCAATCAAGAGGATTATATAGGGTAGACTGATCAAAGACCTTCCTATTATGTAGCAATACACTCTAAAGGTCTGAGCACAGATTCATGCCCAACCTCCCACTTGCTTTGGACATAATCATTAAGCTCCATTATCAACATCCAATTACATAAAATTGGAGAATTCTGTGCTGTGTAATTCATGAGATGTTTAAACTTTTATCCCTTCTTGCTGATACAGAATGGACATTAGGGTTAAAACAATGAGGTCGGGGATGGGTGTGGTGGCTCTACCTTTAATCCCAGCACTCTGGAGGCAGAGGCAGGTAGATCTCTGTGAGATCAAGGCCAGCCTGATCTACATAGCAGTTCCAGGCAAGCTGGGGCACAGGAAAACCACATCAGCAGACACAAGAGAGGAAGATACACAGTTTACAGTCCACTGTGATGCTCCCCAGGAAAAGGTGTGAAGACAGGATCACCCTCAGTTGGGAAACCTGAATATGGAACTTTCATAGTGGAGTTACGCAGTCACCATCTTCCTGGGTGTCAGCCAGCAGCACAGTTATGAAATAGTTTGCCCTTGGTTTTGAGAGTTTTTGCCAAGATACCTCAGGGGAAGGTAAGGGACTAAATCCTGATAAGCAGGCAGGGTCACTGAGAAGTAATAAAGATCACACACTCCTTGCTGCCTCCTGCTGGTGGGAAGTCCTTGTTGTTTTCTCTAACAGGCCCCTTCGACTGACCTGCTTAGAGCCACATGGTCCTGGATATCTCAGTTTGGAAATGTGACCTATCAGCCTTACTGTCTTTTTTAAGTCGACCAATCCAAAATTAGGGGAATTTTAAAACTCGGGTCCTTCCTGGAGAATGTTGGATTTGGTTTCTGAGTGCCTTCTCCACCTGTGGAGAGCTTTATCTTTCTCTGGGATTCTTTGTGTATGGATGTGATTCTTCCTCTTTAAGTAAAAGTCTGCTGCCTGTTGCTCTTTGCTAATCTAAGATTTTTCCTGCATTTTAATTATTTAATTGGCTGAGGAAATAAATCCAACTATAAACTCTAGCCAGACAATGTGCCAGCCACAACAAACAGGTCATGATATCTCATATATTTAAATGACTCACTCAAGGACTCTACATCTATCCACTTAAATAAAATACAAGAGCATACAACTTCAAATGAAAAAATGGAGTCTGGGTCTACCTTCCTTTTGTTTCTTCTATATCTGTATATATATTAAAGCTTTTCAAGCTAGAAAAATGAAAAAAAATACAATAGAAAAATATTTTGTTCCCCAATAAAATGGGATGTACAAATCTACTTATAAAATAAGATAGAGGGGCTAGAGATAGTTCAGTGGTTAAGAGCACAGACTTGTCTTGCAGAGGACCTGGGCTCAATTCCCAGCACCCACATGGTGGCTAGAACTGTCTTTAAGTCAAGTGTGGTGGCACACACCTTTAATCCTAGCACTCAGGAAGCAGAGGCAGGTGGATCTTTGTGAGTTCAAGGCCAGCCTGGTCTTCAGAGTGAGTTCCAGGCCAGCTGGGGCAACAGGGAGACCCTGTCTCAAAAAAGAAAAGAAAAAAGAAAGAAAGAAGGAAAGAAAGAAAGAAAGAAAGAAAGAAAGAAAGAAAGAAAGAAAGAGAGAAAGGAAAGGAAAGAAAAGAAAAAATAAAATTAGATCAAGGTATAAAGTGGCAGAGCATAACTTGCATGTTTTTTAAATGCTGTGACACCAAACAAGATAGCAGCTAATTCTGACTTAAGAGGACTTCTCCAGGAAAGTAACAGTTAAATCCTTAAAAATGAAACGCTTCCAACAGGCAGAGCAGCACAGCTCCCTCCCATCCATTCCCAAGACAGAGCAAGCAGGAAGCTGAGGGTGCAAATCTTGGTGCAAACATGTCCTATGCCCTCAGTGAGACAAGACTATGGCACATCACAGAAGCAAAAACACTGCTGTTTACTCGGTGGGTGGAATGATTGCTCTCGGGCACATATAGGTGCACACACAGGTGCACACACACATACACACATGTGCACACACATACACGCGAATGCACATGCACACACACACAAACATACACGTATGTGCACACACACATGCACACACACACACAAACATACACGTACATGCGCACACACACATGCACACACTATAAGGTCCAGTCACTCTGGTACCATGCAGCCTGTGTCCTGTTCTGCCCTGCCTCTCATTTATGGTCCCTTGGACTTTTCGAAGGAGAAAAAGAGAGGGGAACAGAAGTCCCAAAGTGAGATGGGCACAGGGTGGGAACCCTGATAGGGGGGAGGGGAATGGCAGGTGTTAGAACCTTAGGGTGACAGCCACAGCCTAAGTTGTGGGATGTTCAGAACAGTCACAAACTCCACTGTCCCAAATGTAGGTGGTATTGGAGCAACCAGACATCACAGGATCTTAGCATGTGAGATGACGAATCTTTTCTGTGGTGGGAGAGGTCAATGCTTCAGTCCAACCCTAACAGCAGGAGTCTCGGAAAGAACTTCCTCAGTCAGGAAGATGGAGACTCACAGTCTCGATGGGCTGAGTGACATGAAGAAAGTGTGGAATTTCTTGTCCATGTGAATTTATGGATCAAATACCTGTAATCTGTTTTTGAAAAAAATAGTTCCAAAGCCTCATACCATTTGATGAGAAAAAGTATTGCCAGGAAGGCCGGTAGAGTGTTTGTTGTTTGTTTGTTTGTTTGTTTGTTTGTTTGTTTGCTCTTCCCATTGTACTTAGGTGAGGTAAGGAGGAAGAACATAGAAAAGAAGAATAAAAAACCTGGGGAGGGGAGCAGCGCCAGCTGACTCAGCTCTCCATCATTCATGACTGAGCGGGACAGTGACCCACAGATGGCTTTGTTAATGCTGGAGATCACATTTCTAGCCCAGTCTGAGGATCACCTAATTCATACTCCTATGCTACTAAGGACAGTGGAGAATCTCTGCATCCTCCACTCTGTGTGGCAAAGGGGCTTCACTGCTTGAAATAAAAGATCTAGAAGTTGAGGCTGACATGACTCAAGAGCAAAGGTGTTGGCTGGGCATGTTGCGCAGTGGGAAAGGGCTTACTTGATATGCAACAGTCCTGGGACAAACCTCAGCAGGCCAAGGAAAGCTATGCTGTTCTGCGATGTCTCACCAAGACTAAGTGGCCTTTCCCTGCTGAATGCCAATGGCTCATAAGAGCAGTGATGAGGGCAGCTGACCTTCCCAAACAGGAGAACACCAGAATACCAGTCTGTATATTTGAAGGCAGCTTATGGAGCTCTGTTCCGCAAGGTCCCTGCAACACAGTCTTTGATCCCACTTAAGTGGCCTTCCGAATATTTTATTGCCAATAATTTAGAGAAGATATTAAGATTAAGAAAAATATGGACAGAAGAGTATCCTATTAAAAGCTAAGCAATATCTCTACTGATGAACTGAATCAGGAGAGCATGGCAATGCTTCTTTAAGCTATTTCCGTGAGTCACCACTCATCAAAGAAGCTTCTTTTGCATCAGGCAGACACTATTACAGAGTTCCATACCTGCTCACACACAGAGAATGAGTGTCTGTGAGATGGGCTGGGCCTAAGTGACACATCTACAATGGAACCTCTACACCTAAGACTCATGGAACATAGTAGAACAAGGGGCAGAGGGAATACTAATGAATCTCTCAATTCTCATCAGTGAATCTCCCTCATGCAATGGAGGGCAATGAGCACAAAAGACAGCGAATGGCCAAAGCATAGAGAATAACAGTCTGCAGAGTATGGGTCCCTGGATAGGACTCCTATGTTAAACCTTACCCACCCAGGGCTCAGGAACAATTTCAGAACAGGGAGTGGAAAGATCATAAAAGCCAGTAGAGGAGGTGCATGACCACAGGGAAACAGAGTTGTACAGGCTCCTGGGACTTTGCTCATAGCAACTTACAGCAATGGTGACAACACATACAAGATCCACACAAATGCAATAAGACAAAAACCAGCATAGAACTGGGGATGAAGTAACAGTGGTTAGCATGGAGGCCTTGGTGTACCTCGGTGCTACAGGGCTTGCCTGGTGTGAACAAGGCCTGGGTTTGATCTCCACCTTCCAAAATTCATAAATACAGCTGGGTGCCTACTGCTCCTGTGTCATGTAGTTCCAAGCTCTGCCCCTGGTCTAGAGCCTTACCAGAGTTCAGTCTCATAACCAGATGAAGCTCTGAGGGTTTGGAGAGGAAGACAGCTTTGTGAAAGTGATGTTCATTGTTGCCACCCTGCTGCCCATGACAAATTATATTTCCACAAACAGCTGCATTACTCTTTCAGATTTTGGACTTTGAGGATTCTTCCATTTCTTGACCACTTACATCCCTATCAGAAGGTAAAGCAATCTGCTCACCTTGAAATCAAGTGAGTCTCTGTCACAACCTCAGAGGATAATGTGTTTTGGAAGTGGTACCTGTATAGTAAGGGGGTGGTTTGAAAAGACAAGACAGCTTGCCTCTGCCTCCTATGGAATCCCAGCCACCACGCAGAATGTGAGTCTCACCTCATGTCCAGAGAGTAATGTGTAGATGCTCCAGCCAACAAACCCAAGGGAAAGTCTCAGCAATCAACCAACACTAACCACCAACCACGTGAGCAAATGATTCCAGCTCCCAGCTGTTGATCTGCCATTTTGTGTGTCTTCCATATGAGTATCTAGAAGAGAAGAAAACCATCCCTGATGCTCATACAGGGCAGAGTACAAGCAGTTGCTCTATAAGTCATTAAGTCCTGGGGTAACAGACTATGCAGTAATAGATAGTAATAAATAAGCAAACACCCAGAAATGAGGGGTGTGTCCACCACATAGCCCTCCTTATAATCCCAGCATCACTTTGTAAATACGAGCTGAAGTGACTGCCAAGAACAACCTTGAAAGGAGAAAGCTGCATCCGGTGGGCATCCAGATGGCCTGGGTGCATCTCTAACAGCTGCTGCAGCATAATTCTGAGCCTCTCCTTCTGCAACATCTGCTGTGCTCAACAGAACAGCAACTTTATTCCCTGTCCAAAGACAGACTATGAAACTCCCGGATGCTGAGAAGCTCCAGACAACTATGCAGGCTACAAAACTGGCTTCAACCTCTTTTCTCCCATAACCTAACCCATTAGGGTTTTCACAAGTAGTTGAGAGAAATGCTAAACGGTACCACCATGCCACTGATGACATGTTTGCTTCCATTACACCCATTCCTTTTGTAGATCTTGCTGTAGCTTAGAAAACCATACAGATTTGTGGAAAGGACCTGAGGCAAAATTACCCTTCGGATGAGCTTTCTTGGGAGAGAGAACCTATCAACCACAGGCACCCATGATTGGGCTTAAAGTGGTAGAGCAATTAGGAGAGAGAGCATCTTACCACAGGCCACATGCCAGGCTTTGAGGGGAGAGAGCAAGCGTGGACAGACACTAAGCTGGGAGCTGAAGAGACAGAGCTTTCAGTTCCCAAAATGTCAGGAGAAGGAGAGCATCACAGCCCTAGGCAGGCTCAATAAGATCTTCAGTGGAGAGCTTTCCTTTCACAAGTTCACAAGAACAAAGGTGGTTTCTGATGCTTACGGGTTTGGGAGAAGGGCCAAGCTCTCTATCATATGGCGCCCGGCCTAGCTTTGCATGCCAGAGTCAGGAAGGCAGTTACCATGACCAGGGGTATTCAAGGTTGTCTTAGGCATGCTCATAGTTGGGGGCGAGTGGGGAGTTCTAGCAAATGTAGACTGAGTTCACAGACAGCTATGGCCTAGTGTACCCAATACTTTCCTGTTGCTGTTATGAAATGCCATGACCAAGGCAAATTAGGGCAGGAAGAGGTTACTGGGCTTAGAGTTCCAGAAGGAGAGGAGCCCATCATGGTCAAGGAGACATGGTGGGAAGCGGTGTTTGCAAGACAGGCAAGCACTCATGTCGTCCAGCAGGCACAGGAAGCAGAGAGAGATTGGAAGTGGGTTGTGAACTCTCGAAGCTGGCCCTGTCCTGAGCTTCCTCCAGCATGGCCATGCTTCATACAGCTCCATGACCTCCCTAAGCAGCACTGTGAACTGGGAACAAAGTGTCCAAAACCTGGAGCCTGTGGGGACCACTTATTCATTCAAACCAGCACACCCGAGCCCCCGGGCTCCTCTTCCAGATCTCTGTCATATTTGCACCCACACAAGGCTTTCTGCATGCTGTAGAATCTTTTTTGGTTTTTTTGGTCTTTTTTTTTGAGACAGGGTCTCCCTGTAGCCCCAGCTGGCCTGGAGCTCACTGTGTAGACCAGGCTGGCCTTGAACCCACAGAGACCTGCCTGTCTCTGCCTCCCTAGTGCTGGGATTAAACACATGTGCCACCACACCCGGCATGTTGTAGAATCTTTCTACCCTGTTGTATGTTATGTTATTGTATGCTGCCCTGTTGTATGTTATGTTATGTTATGTTATGTTATGTTATTGTATGCTGCCCTCTTGTATGTTATGTTATTGTATGCTGCCCTGTTGTATGTTATGTTATGTTATGTTATTGTATGCTGCCCTGTTGTATGTTATGTTATTGTATGCTGCCCTGCTGTATGTTATGTTATTGTATGCTGCCCTGTTGTATGTTATGTTATGTTATTGTATGCTGCCCTGCTGTATGTTATGTTATTGTATGCTGCCCTGTTTTATGTTATGTTATGTTATTTTATGCTGTGTTTCCTGGTGTCATCAATTACATCTCGTTGTTTTCCAGTCCCTCTGGGTTACGCCTCCAGCATCCACGAAGCATGTGGCATCTCACAGCCCAAGTGCCCACTGTCCACTTGGCATGATCACCTCAGTCTCAGCAGACTGTGGAACAGGCTCAGCAGCCATGTTCAGTCACCCATCTTTGAGGAAGAGCATTCTTCTCTGCTCTTTGCCTAAAGAAATCCTTTTTATTTTTCTGTACTCTGTAGGGCACAAAATTTCACTGAATTTTAATTTTGATACTAAGCATTGAACTTTGACTTTATATTCTCATTTCTCATTTATGAAAAGAGAGCAAAGGAGGCAGAAAATTGATTCTTATTATGTTCGCCTCAAAATACCTCTATATCTGAGTTTTAGTATTCTAAAATATGTGAAATAGCCAAAGCTACCAAAGGGAAAAAAAAACCTAAAGGCTGTAACAGAAGTTGCTCTTGGAGACATTATACAAAAATACCTCCCCTGCCCCCAATGCACAGACACATAATGCATACATATAAAAACACGTATACATAGACATGCACACTCAGAGACATGTAGACACACATACACACATACATACAAACTACATGCACACATATACACAAATATACACACATGTACCCATGCTTTGTCCCAGGCCAAATTCCTACACCACTTTGTGGTGAACAGCAGAAATGATCATCCTGGCAAGAGCAGATACTGCCTGCTCTGGTGGCACTGGGCAGAGCCCAGGGTTTCCATGGACTTTACTGCCATTTGTGTTTGCTCTTTAGAGAACTTTAAAGAATTCTCCTTACCCCAATTTTTAAGTGGGTTGTTGTTTAATTTAGGTTCTTTTTTTAGTTCTTTGTATATTCTGGATACTAACCCTCTGTCAGAGGTATAGCTGGCAAAGATTTTTTTTTCTAATTCTGTAGGTTGCATCTTCACTCAACTGACAGTGTCCTTTAGTTTCATGAGGTCCCATTTGTCAATTACAGACTTAATGCTTGCATGATAGGAGTCCTGTTTAGAAAGACCTTTCCTGTGCCTATAAGTTCCAATGTACTTATTGGAATTTCCTCCTCTGTCTGAGTCGGGGTATCAGGTCTTACGTTGAGGTTCTCGATCCATTTGGAGCTGAGTTTTGTGCATGACAAGAGATAAGGATCTAGTTTCATTCTTCTACGTGCTGATATGCAGTTTTAATCAGCATCATTTGTTGAATATGCTGTCTTTTCTCCAGTGTGCATTTCTGGTTCCTTTGTCAAAAATCAAGTGACTACAAATTTATAGGTTTAAATCTGGGTCCTCAATTCTATTCCACCGATCGATTTGTCTGCTTTAATGCCACTATCATGTTATTTTCATTCGTATAATTTGAGATCAAGGATGGTAATGCCTCAGTAGTTCTTTTAGTGTTCAGGATTATTTAGACAATCCTAGTTTATTCGTGTTTCCATATTTTTTCCAATTTCTGTAAAGAATTATGTTGAAATTTTAATGGGTATTGCATTGGGATTGCTTTTGGTAGGATGTCTATTTTCACAATACTAATTCTACTGGTCCATGAGCATGGAAGTTCCTTCCATTTTCTGGTATCTTATTCAATTTCTTTCTTCAATGACCACAAAAGAATAAAACTAGATATTGACAATTAATATTGTCATAGTTTTTATGGCATGAGTCCTTAACTTCATTGGTTAGATTTATTCCAAGATATTTGATGTCTGTCGAGGCTATTGTAATGAGATTGTTTTCTTGATTTCTTTCTCTGTATTTTTGTGGTTGGTGTGTAGGAGGGCTACTGATTTGGGGTGTTAATTTTCTATCCTGCTACTGATTTAAGGGTGTTAATTTTATATCCTGCTACTTTGCTGAATGTATTTATCAGATGTAGGAGTTTTCTGGTGGAGTCTGTAGAATATTTTATGTATAGAATCACATTATCCATACCATACCACCAAGGACACAAGTCTAAGTGCCTAGTTCTCATAGGAAAACACAAACAACAGAAGCAACCAAGATCATATGTCTATACCAGAAATTAGCAGTCCCATTGTAGTGTTTCCTGAAAATGACAACCTAGCTGAGGTAAAAGACAACTGCTTTAAAATAGCAATTATAAATATAATTTATATTTAAGGATAATATAAAGGATAGGATTGATTTATTCCTTTCCAATTGGTGTTTCTTTATCCCTTCATTTGTCTTACTACTCTATCTACAATTTGAAGTACTATATTGAACAGGGACAGAGAGGATGAACATCCTTGTCTTGTTCTTGGAATTTTTCTTGTCCATTTAGTATGTCGTTGGCTCTGGGCTTGTTGTATATTACCTTTAGTATATTGAGATATGTCCCCTGTATCCCTAGGTTCTCAATGACATTTACCATGAAAGGATGTTAGATTTTGTCAAAGGTTTTTCTGCATCTAATGAGATCATGTGGTTTCTGTCTTCGTTGTGTTTATGTGGTGGATTGCATTTATTGATTTACATATGTTAAATCATTCCTGCATCTCTGGAATGAAGTTAACTTGATCACGCTGGATAATCTTTTTGGTGCATTCTTGCATTCAGTTTGCTAGTATTTTATTAAGAATTATTGCAGCTATGTTGATCTGAGATTTGTCTATAAGTTTTGGGTTAGTGTATGTCTAGTTTGGGGTATTAGAGTAATGCTGACTTCACAGAAAGAATTTGGGAATGTTCTTTACTTTTCTATTTTATGGAATATTTTGAAGAATGTTGGTATTAGTTCTTTGAAAATTTGGTAGAAATCTGTGTGGTATCCATCTGGTCCTGGTTTTTAGTTGGGAGATTTTTAATTACTGGATCTATCTCATTGGTTGTTATGGGTCTATAAATTATATCATTTGGATTTAACCTTGGTAGGTTGTAAATGCATAGAAATTTATTCATTTCTTTTAGATTTTCTAGTTTAGTGGAATATAGATTTTTCAAATATAGATTTTTTAAGTATGTACTCACAGTTTTCTGGATTTCCATTTTTGTCAGAAATTCTCTCTTTACTGAATTCTAACTTCATTTATTTATTTATTTATTTAATTCCTGTGTTTTCAGAGTCTTCATTTAGTCTTTTGTTCATATCCTCTTTGAGTTCCTTGAACATATTTATAATTGCTATTTTAAAGCAGTTGTCTTTTACCTCAGCTAGGTTGTCATTTTCAGGAAACACTACAATGGGACTGCTAATTTCTGGTATAGACATATGATCTTGGTTGCTTCTGTTGTTTGTGTTTTCCTATGAGAACTAGGCACTTAGACTTGTGTCCTTGGTGGTATGGTATTTCTTTGTGTGGGTAAGTGATCTCATCTTTGTTGAGTGGTTATTTGTATCTTTGTTTCTCTAGCTTATCAGGTTATAGCTTAGTACTACTTGGTGTTCAGTTTGGGGGCCACTTTATGTTCACGTGCATTAAGAAATGACTTTGAGGCAGGTTCCAGGACCTTCCTGGCCCCAGCATCTCACCTCTGGCACAAGGTCCCAAGACCATCGGAGCCCTGTAAGCCCAGGGTCCCAGGACCATCCTAGCCCAGTCGCTTCCAGCGCAGGGTAAGTGACAGGTCAGGCTTCTTGGCAGGCAGGTTCCAGGACCATCCCAGCTTCCTCACTTCCAGCCCAAGTTTCCAAGGCCCTCCAAGCCCAGTCACTTTCAGTGCATGTTTCCAGGACCATCCTAGGATCTTTGCTTCCAGATTAGGAAGAGTGACAGAGTGGGCGTCTCAGCAGGTGGGTTCCAGGACCTTCCTGCCCCTGCACCTCTAGCACAGGATTCCAGGACCATCAGAGCCCTGTTGCTTCCAGCCCAGGGTTCCAGGACCATTGCTGCCTAGTCTCTTCCAGTGCATGGCAGGTTCCAGGACCATCCAAGCCCCATCGCTTCAGGTGCAGGGTCTCTGGAATTGCTCCAACTTCCAGACCAGACCGGTAAGGCCCTTGGCAGTGACAAGACTGGGTGTGCAAAAACCAGTGCCACCCTCCCTCCTTTTGGCCATCCTGGTGGGAACAGAGAAGGTTATTTGGTACACAAAATAACAGAAGAGACAGCAAACTTTCCAACCTAGAGGAACAGGTCTTCAACCAAACCAAGAAGCATTTGAATTTCACATCAGACTATAAACAGCAAATCAAATCCACATGCCAAGAGCACAAAGGAAAATCAACAACATGGGAAAAGCAAATAATAAATCCCCAACAAAATCTAGCAGTCCTATAGAACAACAATGAGTTCTCCCTGGAGATAACCCAGGACACAGATCTTAAAAGAACAGTAATAGACATACTCAAAGAAATGAAGAGAGAGAATGACAAACTCAAGAATGAAGTTGAAGCACCGAAAAGAACCTATGCTGAAATGAAACAGGAAACTGACCAGCAAATCAAGTATCTAAAAGGAGAGAGTGACAAACTCCAAAGGGAACTGGAAATACTAAAGAAATAACAGGATGCAGTGGAAAAAGGAAATTGCACACTCATCCAATCAGCAGGAAAAGATGGGAGAAAGCCTCAATAACAGATTGGATGAAGCACAAAGTAGAATATAAACATTGGAAGACAAGGTGGAAGAACTGTAATGCTCAAACAAAGAGTATGAAAAAATTTTAAATCACAAGAGTGGAACAATCAGGAAATATAGGACACTATGAAAAGATCAAACCTCCACATCATAAGGATAGCGGAAGGAGAAGAATCCCATAACAAAGATATTGATCAGATCTTCAACAGAATAATAGAAGAAAATTTCCCCAATCTGAAAAATGACAAACCCATACAAATACAAGAAACACATATAACACCAAATAGACAAGATCAAAAAAGGAATACCCCATGCCATATCATAGTTAAAACACTAGACACTCAAAACAAAGACAAATTATTGAAGACTCCAAGGAAAAAAGAGAAAACAAATTACATATTGAAAAAAATCAGAATTACAGCCTACTTTTCAGTGAAAATGATGAAAGACAGAAGAACTTGGACCAAAGTATTCCCAGGACTAATTGAGTATAGATGCCAACTCAGATTACTATAGCCAGCAAAAATGTCAATTATAGTTGAAGAAGAAAGAAAAATATTTCATGACATAAACAAGATGAAAGAATTCATGTCCAGAAAACCAACCCTTCAGAAAATACTCGAAGCAATTCAAAGAACAGAGGAAAGGAGCAACTATCCCCAAGAACCTAGAGAGACTAATGAATAAAAGTATATATGAAGAAATACAAACCTAGACCAAGAATGCAAACAGAAAATAAGGCAAAAGGAAACAGCACACATCTCTCAATGATAACTTTAAATATTAATGGGCTGAACTCCCCAATCAAAAGACATAAACTGGGAGAATGGATTAGGAAACAGAACCCATCTATATGCTGTCTACAAGAAACCCATCATACCCTCAAGGCTAGGCATCAACTTAAAGTGAAAGATGGAAAAAATATTCCAAGCAAATGGTACCAATAAGCAAGCAGGAGTTGCTATTCTAATATCAGAAAAATAGACTTCAAAGTAAAACTAATCAGAAGATACAGAGAGGGCCACTTCACCCTTATCAAAAGATCAATTAACCATGAAGATTTCACAACCTTGAATATGTACACATCAAACTCCAGTGCACCAAACTTTATAAACACAATTCTATAGGACCTCAAGGCATAAATTGATCCCAGCACACTAATAGTGGGGGATACCAATACCCCACTGAGCCCATTAGATAGGTCATCTGCACAAAGACTAAACAGAGAAACATTTGAACTGGATCTCACAGACACCTACACCATATTCCACCCAAACACCAGAGAATATACTTTCTACTCAGCACCCCATGGAACATTCTCCAAAATTGACCACATACTGGGACACAGAAAAAACTCTACAAATATGAAAGCACTGAAATAATTTCATGCATGTGAGCAGACCTCAGTACAATAAAGCTCAATATCAACACCAGAATAAGCCCAAGTACCTACAAGAACACATGGAGACTAAATAACACACTCCTGAGTAATGAATGGGTCAAGAAAGAACTAAAACATTTCTGGAACTAAACAAAAAATACAACACAGTAAAACCTATGGCATACTTTACAAGGAGTCCTAAGAGGGAAGTTTATAGCCCTCAGTTCCTACATTAAAAAAGCAGAAAGAGGACAAATAAACTAACACTACAGCTAAAACACTTGAGAGACAACAACAAATGAACCTTAAACCCAACAGACAGGAAGAAATCACAAAAATCAGAGAAGAAATCAATGAAATAGAAACAAAGAAAACAATACAAAGAATCAATCAATCCAAAAGCTGGTTCTTTGAAAGGATAAACAAAACAGATAGACCCCTAGCCCAGTTAACCAAAAGAAAGAGCAACTCCAAATGAATAGTATTTGTGATGAAAAGGGAAACATCACAACAGACAGAGAAATGATCCAGACAATCAAATGAGAATACTTCAAAAAACCTATACTCTACTAAATTTGAAAACCTAAGAGAAATGGATGAATATTTAAAATCCTGGAATTCACCAAAGCTTAACCAATAAGAGATTGACAGCTTAAACAGATCCATAATATATGAGGAAGTTAAAAATATAATGGTAAACCTCCCAACTAAAACAACCCCAGGCCCAGATGGTTCCACGGCAGAATTCTATAAAAGATTTGAAGAGGACTTGCAACCATTATTACTAAAACTGGTCAGAAGGATACAAGCAGAGGAAAACCTCCCAAATTCCTTCTACAAAGCCAGCATCACTCTAATACCAAAACCAGGAAAAGATAAAACCGAAAAACAAAACTATAGACCTATCTCATTAATGAACACAGATGCAAAAATTCTCAACAAAATACCTGCAAACTGCATGCAGACCCACATCAAAAAGATCATCCATCAATACCAAGTTGGATTCCCACCAGAGTTGCAGGGATGGTTCAACATACATAAATCAATAAACATCATAAAACACATAAATGGACTGAAAGACAAAAACCACATGATCATCACCTCAATTAATGCAGAAAAAGTCTTCGACAAAATTCAGCATCTCTTCATGCTTAAAGTCCAAGAGGGAATTAGAATAGATGGAACATTCCTCAATGTAATCAAAGCCATATACAACAAACCCACAGCCAACATCATCCTAAATGGAGAAAAGTTAGAAAGATTCCCCTTAAGGGCAGGAACATAGCAAGGCTGCCCCCTATCACCACTCCTCTTAAATAGAGTACTTGAACCACTTGCCAGGGTAATAAGGCAAGAAAAGGAAATTAAAGGAGTACTAATTGGAAAACAGGAAGTCAAACTATCCCTCTTTGCAGATGATATGATAGTTTACCTAAAGGATGCTAAAAACTCCACCAGAAAACTCCTAGAAATGATTAAGAGTTTCAGTAAAGTGGCAGGATACAAAATTAACCTAGAAAAATCAGTAGCCTTTCTTTACACCAACAACAAGCAACTGAAGAAGAAATAGAAGAAGACATTCCCACTCACAATAGCCATAAAACCAATAAAATACCTAGGAACTAACCAAAGACACCAAAGATCTCTACAACAAAAATTTTAAACCCCTGAAGAAGGAGATTGAAGAAGATATCAGGAGATGGAGAAACCTTCCATGCTCGTGGATTGGAAAAATGAATATAGTAAAAATGTCCATTCTGCCCAAATTAATACACAGATTCAATGCAATCTCAATTAAAATCCCCAAGAGTTTCTTCACAGACTTGGAAAAAATCCTTAAATTCATATGGAAAAACAAAAGACCCTAAATATCCAAAGCAACCATGAGTGAAAAGTGCAATACAGGGGGGATCTCTATACCAGACTTCAAACTATATTAGAGGGCTATAGTCATAAAAACGGCCTGGTACTGGCACAAAAACAGGCCCATAGACCAATGGAATAAAATTGAAGATCCAAACTTGAGCACATATGATTTCAGTCACCTCATATTTGACAAAGGGGCCAAAAGACTCAATGGAGAAAAGACAGCATCTTCAGCAAATGGTGCTGCCAAAACTGAACCACCATTTGTAGAATGAAATTAAACCCTTACCTCTCACTCTGTACAAAAATCAACTCCAAATGGATCAAAGACCTTAACATGAAGCCCGAAACTCTGAAGGTGATACGAGAAAACGTTGGCAGCAGACTACAAGACAAAGGCAGAGGAAAAGACTTTCTAAATCAAACAGCAGCTACACAGGAAATAAGGTCAATAATTGAAAATTGTGATCTCATTAAACTCAAAAGCTTCTGTACAGTGAAAGAAACAATCAGGGAAGTGAAGAGAAAACCCACAGAGTGGGAGGAAACCTTCACCAGTGATACATCTGACAAAGCATTTATAACCAGAATATATAAACTACTCAGAAAACAAGGACATAAGAAAACAAATGTCCCACTCAAGAGATGGAGTAAAGAGGTGAACAGAGACTTCACAAGTGAGGAAATAAAGATGGCTGAGAAACATCTTAAAAAGTGTTCCACATCATTAATAATTAAGGAAATGCAAATTAGAACCACTTTAAGATATCATCTCACTCCGATAAGACTGGCTAAAATCATGAAAAAAAAAAAAAAAAGAAAAGGAAATGGCTTCAGTTAAGCTAAGGATAGATGCATATTTTGAGCTGAGGTTCCAGAGTCAATTCCTCAGAATTCGGGAATGGAAGAGTGGGATGTGTGGATACTAGTGGGAAACACTGGCTGACAGGCCAGGCGGGGAGAGCTCATAGGTCTTGGGGAACAAGGATCCGAGTGACTCAAGCAAGTCTGAGTGCAAGGCAGGTCTGTGAGAGCCCAAGGGAGCATAAAAGGGTCCTGGCAGAGCTGAGATCCCAGAGGGAGGTGGGGGAAAGGAGACTTTACCAAGGCAGGTCTGGGAAAACTACAGAGCTGGGAGTCTATAAGGGTCCTAACAGATCAGGGCCAGTGGGCACAGGGTACGGGAGAGGGCTTTTGTATTTTTTGAGAATTTCATGCATGAGTATTGTATTCACCTAATTCCCAGCCCTCCCAGCCCCCCAGACTCTACCTTGTCCTCCCACTCACTCAGCATTTCTTGTCTTCTTTATTACTGTTATATAGAGATGTACACATTTATCAATATACACATATAATGTGTTGATTCTAATAGTGATGCTCTGTGTATCTGTGTTTGGGGCTGTCCACTTTGGATTAGATAACCTCTCAGGGAGTTTGTTACCAGAGAAAATAGATTCTCCCTCATTCAGCATCCAGTGATTGCCTACAGCTCTTCATCTTGAGGTAGGTCCCTGTGAAAATTCCCCGTCCTCATTGACATGATAACTGGTTTTGTCATTATGCAGGCAGACATTGTTATCATACTCTAGACATTTCTTGGCTGTAGTTAAGCAAATGTCTTTTCCCTCTGATTCGAACAATCTTTCTACCCTGTCTTCACAATGTTCCCTGACCCTTAGGTGTGGAAGCTGCATTGTAGATGTATCACTTAGGGATGAGGGTCCACTTTTTTTTCAGTATGCATATGTTCTAGTTTGTCTTCCATTGCTGTGACAAAACACTCTGACTGACATCAACTTGGGGAGGAAAGGATTTATTCAGCTCACATCTCCTGGGTCACAGTTCACCACTGAGGGAACCCAAGGCAGGAACTCAGGGCAGGAACCTAGAGGCAGGAGCTGAAGCACAGCCCATGGAGGAGTGCTGTTTATTGGCTTGCTCCTCTGGCTCATGCCCAGCCTGCCTTCTTATACAGTACACAAAAACCTGCCCAGGGTGGCACCACTCATTGTGGGCTGGGCCCTCCCACACTGCTCGACCATTAAGACAGTACTCCACAGATATGGCCACAGGCCAATCCAATGGAGCCGATTCCCCAATTGAGGCTCCCTCAACCCAGGTGTGTCAACTTGACACTAAAACTATCCAGCACAGCATATAAATAGTCAAGTCTGTACACAGTTTTAAAACATTTTCTCCAGGGCTGGAGAGATGGCTCAGCAGTTAAGAGCACCAATTGTTCTTGCCGAGGGCCTGGGTTTGATTCTCAGCACCCACATGGTGGCTAAGAACAGTCTTTATCTCCAGTTCCAGGGGAATCTGATGCCCTCTTCTGACCTCCCCAGCATTGCATGACACGGGTGCACCTACCTACGTGCAGACACTACACTCATACACATTTAAAAAAAATTCTCCATCTGAAACCCAGTGGCCTCCTTAGAGATTAAGGAAGACTTACCAGGAAAGGGACAAATGATCTTTCCTAAAATAAACTGTGTTAAATGAGGGCCAGAGAACTGAAGTTACATAGCAGGCTTTTTTGGTAGAAATGTGTTTGTTGTTTGTTTAGAGGTTCACTCTGCAAACTTGTTCAAAGTGAGAAGAGTCATGCTGCTGGCAAAACTGAGAACCTTGTTAGAATCCTGTCGTGTTTGCCTGCTTTGATTTTCACACCAGGGAGCCAACGTGAATAAAAGAGAGGACTGCACACACAATTCCCAGCTGGAGGTTGTGCTGTCTAGGCTGAGGAACCCTGTCCAGCCCAGCGGCCTCCTCCAGCACAGGGGATGGTGGGCCCCTCCTTGTCTGTACTTATGCAACAGGAGTGGGGACTACACTGTAAACAAAACTGTGGAAAAGGCCAGATGTATGGGATCTTCTCTTGCTTTGAGCTGGTACAGTGCAGTCCTGCTAAGGGAAGTGGAGCACAGTGCCTGCCTACAGCCACTGTAGGGAACTGACCACTCTGGGCAGAGGTCAGATGGTTACTTTCATAACCCGACCTGAGAGGTACTTCCAACACGGGTCCTTAGCCTGGGAAAACAGAACATTTCCTGTCTTGGCCGTGCTTTCCCACCTGCCCAAAGACTGCTGGTCTCTGGACAGGAATTTCAGGCTGATGGCTGATGGCCTATCTTCAGCCTACACCCACTCACAGTTCACTCCACAGCAGGTGACCTGATAGATCGCCGTCCAGCCCTAAACCAGATTACCAGGTTGGTGGTCTGAAGGACCACCATCCAACCCACTGGCCACGACACTAGAAATTCAGGCCTGCTTCAGGCTGTATGCATGCAGGAATTCTGTGTAATGATGGTAATGGAGAATTCACTTTATTGCCTGCTACAACTCGCTTTTATAAGCAAAATGACGACAGCTCCCAGAGCCAATCACAGATCCCCAGTTCCGTGCCACTGCACACTGCTGCTCTGCCTAGCATCATGTGCCTGTGCCTCTGCTTGCTCCTTCTTGGAGTGGGAGTCAGAGAAACCCCACATGGTGCCCTGAGGGGTGCTAGCTGAGAACTAGTCCCTAATTCAAACTGGATCTTCCCATGCAGATGTTTACATTTGTTTAAATGATTCCTCTTCCTTTGAATCCACTTTCACTTTGAAAGCAGCTTTCTTTGACTGATCAGGAAACAACCTGAAACGAAAAAAAGCCAAACTAACTCAATAGGTGTGTTTATTTGATTTTTATTCATTTTTTTAGTATTTCATTTTATTTCTACTTACTTATTTGTGAGTGTGTGTGTGAGTGTGTGTGTGTGTGTGTGTGTGTAGATGTGTGTTTGTGTGGATACACTCATGTCACAGGACACTCATTTCACAGGGCAGATATGGAAGTCAGAAGACAACTTGCAAAGTTTCCAGCATGAGAATCTTGGGTTTGAAAATCATATCATCAGGTTTGGCAGTGAATCCATCTCAAATATAAAGTTGTACATATTTATAGGGTCACATGATGTTTCATGCATATATACATTGTTTGAAACTTAAAACTGCGGGCTGGAGAGATGGCCTAGTGGTTAAGAGCGCCGACCGCTCTTACAGAGGACCCGGGTTCGATCCCCAGCACCCACATGGCGGCCAAGAACCATCTGAGACTCCAATTCCAGGAGAACTCCAGTTCCAGGGGAATCCGACACCCTCTTCTGACCTCTGCAGCATTGCACAACACGGGTCACAAACTTGCATGCAGACAGTACATTCATACACATACAGAAATAAATAAAAAATAAAAAAAGAAACTTAAAACTGCTGAGCATGTCTAGGTTGTTAAACATGTATAATTTCTTGGTGGTTAAAAATTCCACAGTTCTGAACAAAATTACACAGTTTTTTCTTTGAAGCTTTTGAAATGCATGCAATATCACATCTATATTGATCCTACTGTAAAATCATACACCAAAGCATCATGCTGTGTGTAACCAACTTGGTATTCATTGATCAATTTCATCCACACATCCCTTCTTTTTTTATTATTATGTTCAGGGTTCAGATTTTCTTTTACTTTTATAATACTCTAAAATATGAATATATACCTTCCACCCACGTACATTAATTACCATGCCTGAAAGTAGGTGGTAAGTCAATTCTAGGGCTCATTAAGATATTCACATTATAACATCACAGGTGCTTTCAGATAGAAAGAAATACAACAATAACATTCCTCACCTTTTCTTTCAATAGGGGGGATTCAGTACTAGCATCCACAAATGAAGGAAACCATTCCCCATTTGTTTTTTGGGGGACTGTTTTACTTCACTTAGCATAATGGCTTCAAGTTCCATCCACTGACCTGCAAATCTCATGTCATCTTTCTTTATCGCTGCATAGAATTCCATTGTGTAGATGTACCCAGTCATCAGTTGAAGGGCGTGTAGACTGGATCCAACCCTTGTCTGATTAAGTTAGCATTGGTCCTGTGCCCAATGGCAACATCACCAAAGGTCACATGTGCAAGCTTCCAGTGGCCTGAAATCCTCTGCTCCCCTGTGTTCATGAACCAGCCCTGGCTCTTATGGCCTTTCTGCCTCAATGTCATCTTCTGGCCTCCATGGGAACTCCACTCACATGCATATACCCACACACAAACACACCTCTGTATACATAAATTAAAAATATGGGCACTAACACACACTGGCAGAGTAGACCAAGCCAGCCCACCCACCCACAGGCCCTGGTGACACTCATGGTCAGCCAACCATCATCATCGCCCTGTGGCTGTGGAGACCTGGCTGTAGTATTCAACATTAGGAATCTGAGAAGTCTACAGATTTCAGAAAATAAAGGACACTGATGTAAATCTGCCCTGTGAAGCTGTGAAACTTTCCAACTGCCACTCACAGAATCTTGGGTTGGAGGCCTGTGAGCTAATTGCTGCCTGCTGTGAGGATCTAGCTTCTGCTTTTATCCAGAGTAAAACCCTGTGGGGAATCAGCCTGTTGGAGAATGCCTTGGTCCACAGTAGAGTCATTCCTTGTGCTGAGACCTGGAAAAAGTCAAAGTGTAACCTGTGTGCGTACAAGGGCTGCAAGCAACTAACTTTGATGAAGAAAACCAAACATTTTCAACTACTGAGAAAAAAAAAAAAAAAAAGAAATCCCTACTTGACATTCTAAGCAGTGTGCAAGAGAAACAGAAATTAAGAGGGAAAATCCCATGCTAAGAAACCTGGGTCTACTCTGACCCAAACCATGTACAAACAAAAGGGAGTAGACTCTAGCTTTGGCACATCTGAGTCCAAGAGTTACAGATCGCTGACACGACTGAGATATGATTCTATGGCACCCAGCTCAGGTGGATTATGTAAGATAGATGGGGATTTTCACTTGCTGACAGAAGACATGACTTTGGGGGAGGGGGACATGGGGAGTGTAGAGTGAAGATGGAGAAGGGGAAGGAGGTCTGAATGTAATCAAAGTTCATTGCATGAAATTCTTGAATCAAAAAATGTCTCTTAAACTTAAAAAAAATAAGTGACTGCTGTATATAGCAATTACCTTGAAAATAAATATTTTTTAAAAATTGGAGCTGATAATGTGAATCCCTTAATGGGCTCTAGAATTAACTTACCACTTATTTTCAGACTTTGTAATTGTGGTATATGGATGGAGGTTATGTATTCATATTTTAGAGTAATATAAAATTAAAGGGAAAATGTGAATTCCTAAACATATTTTGAAATTATCATACAGTTTATGTTCAGATGTCATAATTTTGGGATATATGTGACATATAGGCATATTTTGGAGCAATACAAATGGGAGGGAATAACAACGACAAAAGGACTGGCTCAAAGAACTGACTGAAATAATTAACTTCTGCCTGAATAATAAACTGCTGCTGAGAAAAACTGTAAGAAGACTGAGCAAAAGATATAAGACATATATGGCAGAATGCATGAATTGGGGTGGGGTGGGGGACATGGAAAAGGGAATGTGTCTAAATTGGACTGAGAAATGATGTGTGAAATACACAAAACATCAATAAAAATATTTTATGAAAAAATTTTGAGCTGGATAGATGGTTCAGCAGTTAAGAGCACTGGCTGCTCTTACAAAAGACCTGAATTCAAATCCCAGCACCCACATCATGGCTAACAACCACCTGTAACTCCAGTTCCAGGGGATGAGACCCGCTCTTCTGACCTCCATGGGCACTGTATGACATGGGTGCACTTACATACATTCAGCCAATATATTCTACACAAAAAATAAAAATATATACTAAAATTCAAGTCCTAGGGCTGGAGATATGTCTCAGAGTTTAAGAGCACTGACTGCTCTTGCAGAGGACCAGAGTTTGATTCCCAGCACCCACATGAAGGCTAAGAACCATCCTTAACTTCAGTTCCAGGGGAATCCAGTGCCCTCTTCTGACCTCTGCAGCACTGCACAACAAAGGTACACTCACAGACATGCAGGCAATGCACTCACATAAATAAATAAATAAATAAATAAATAAATAAATAAATAAATAAATTCTTAATACAGCCCGAATACAGAGTGCATGCCTAGTAAATTACCATTCTGGATGTCTTCTGAGATGCTTCAGAATCTTCAGCCACACAAGCCCATTTGTTCATTTGACAGTCACATATTAAGCATCTGTTACAAGTGGGATTTTATGCTACAGAGTTGAGGAGAACACAGATGAGTGAAGCTGTGTCCTCAAGGAGTTTGGGAAGAATATAAAACCTGTCTAGAAAATCCTCTGAGAGGAAAATCCATGTCTATGAATCACAGAGAAGGCCAGCACAGACAGTGCCTTCCCAGGACTCTCCCTACCTCAGAGTAGAGAGTCCGCATTCTTTGAAAATGCTCCTGAGATCCTAGCACTGAAGAATGGGCAGTGACTTAGAAAAACCACCACCCTGGGGGCCAAAGCCGTAGGTAAGAAATGTTTGGGTGACTTAGTGGCATGGCTCAAGCCAGGCCAATCAGAAGACTTTTTGCAGTCACTGTGTGTGGGGCGGGAGTTCTCTGGTGGCAGAGGTACATCCCAGAGCTATGTGGCCACATAGCATGTTCCCATCATGCAATGGAATGAAGATGCACAAGCACAGAGGAGCGGGTAGATTTGAGGCCTGAATTCAGGATTCCAGGCTTATCCATCCCCTTGAGGAATGACACAGGCTTTCACACACACACACACACACACACACACACACACACATACACACACTCATAAAATGGAAGCAATAAATGTTTTTAAGTGCCTGACATTTAATAACTCAAGGAACATATCACAGAGTCACCTCCTGTGATATGTTCCTCGGTATTATAAGTATGTCGAAATTAATTCTTTCCTCTTAATCAAATCTAGAGTTATTCTTGGTAAAGTGGAATTTTTCACAATGATGCTTTTATGGAAAGAAAATCAAGGAGGCAAGAAATCAGGGGTCTGGGCCCCGCTCTGGGCCTCGCAGAGGCTCCTTACACCCCGTGGTACTCCTGGGACACTGTCCATGTTGTTCATCATAAGTCTAGAGATTTACTGGGTGGGTGGATTACAGGGATCAAATCCTGGGCCTTCTGCAGGCTAGGCAAGCACTCTTCTAAGTCCCCAGCCCCTTAGAGATTATTTTAGTATTTCTCATAAAATTTCTTATGTAGGGTTCAGTCTAGTTTAGAGCCAGACTACTCTACTTTCCAAACCTGCACACTAGAAGCTAGAACTAAATCATCTGTTAAATGCCTGGCTCTACCCTTCTGATGTGCATTTTTCCCTTCCATGTCCAACAGGTTCAAGTATAAATGAATGCTCAGAGTAAAGGGCTGACAAAAACTGAGGCTTGCACAGAGCTCAGTACAAGTGGAAAAGTCACAGCACTGAGCACAGGCTGGCCGTGGCTGGATGTGGCAACTGGGAATTCAAAGGCTAGCAAATACTACAGCAGATGGGGAACACACACCTGACTGAAAATCATATCACTACTGAAAATCTTCCAAATGTTCATGATGGGTTGTGACACCAGTAAATTGAAATAAAAACCTGTCTTTCTCTGGATATTGGAACTGTGTCCGTTTATCCAACTGGCTTAAGACAGTTTCCTAAATGGCATTGTGTACATTTTATTTTTTAATATTTATTGTGTCCCTTTTTTCATTTTTTTGTCCATTTGGGATTTTGAGACAAGGTCTCACAATGCATCATACACTGGTCTGGAACTCAGCACGTAGCCCAGGCTGGACTCTAGCTTGTGGTCCTCCTGTCATGGCGTTCTGAGTGCTGCCATTACCTGCATCCCACTCTACACCCAGCTTTTAATATGGATGGACTACCTTCCACCTACTGCTACCCTTAACAGAAGTGTTTCCAGAGAGTGAAAAGCCATGTTCAGGTCTCAGTCTGCAGACTTGGACTCCACAGAGTGGCTCAGTTACCAGGAGCCCATGAGGAATCAAGCCACAGTTAGGAGCGTCAGGGGAGCAAGGTTCCGTACACAGCTGACGTCCACAGTTCAGGGACAGCCACTTCCTCACTTCCTGCTATCTTAACAGAACCATGGCCTCCTGTTCCTGGTCTCTGTGCCACTTCATTAATGTCATGCTTAATTCGAGGCACTGACTCAGGATGTCCTCAAGCAATGTTTGCTGCCCACCCTGTGGCCCCCTGGCTCTCAACAAGGCATCCATCCCTGTGTGCTCTGCAGTATACATATCCTGACAACCCATCCTGGCCACAAGCATCACTGCCTTTTACCTCACCAAAAAGCCAGGCAACACAAGGAAGGAGTCCCCATTTAAAACACCCTGTTGTTGTTTGTAAGGAGTTCTAAAATAATAGTATACTGTTGGTGATGGGGTGCAAGTCTGACTCAGGATCTAAGCATTCACTTGGCACTCACTCAGGATAACTGTCATCCCTTTCACAGCTGTCTGTGAATGTGAGAAAACCCCAGAGATGTGAGCAGTAGACAAGCCTGAAGGGAACACAGCAGGGAGGAAACCACAGAAAGGCAGGCTCATAGAGGCAGGGAAGAGTCTGGAGTGTAGAGACAATGTGGGAGTGTCCTCCTTACCCTCTACTAATGTGATGAAAACACTGAACAAAAAAGCAACTTGGAGAGGTTCACAGTCCATCGTCAAGGGAAGCTAAGGCAGGAACTCCGTCCAGGAACCTGGGGCAGAGGTACACTGCTTACTTGCTTGCTCCTCTGGCCTGGGTTCAGCCTGCTATTCAATACATTTCCTGAAGTCCCTAGAAAAGGGACAGAACAGAAAAGGAAGAATCTTAAATATCTTTATTTACAGGTGGTGTGACCCCAGAGATGCCACCAGAAAACTTCTAGAGCTAATAAACTTTTAGCAAAGTGGCAAGTTACAAATTAATGTGTCCAAAACAAAATTACTATGATCCAAAGACAGAAAGACTGAGGAAGAAATCAGAGAAGTAATCCCATTCACAATACCCTCAAAAATAAAGTAAATTAGAATGCTTTGGAGTAATTCTAACCAAAGAAGTGAGTTACTATACAATAAAAACTTTAAATCAGAGACAAAGGAAATTGAACAAGACACCAGAATTTTTGAGACAGAGTCAGGATCACAGATCAAGAGGCCGCCTTTTGAATTAAGGTGTCCTGGCAAGACAAATTTTACTTCTGCAGAGAAGAGTGCCTAGCCAGCAAAGGCTGGGAGTAAGCACACACAGACAAAATGGTATGCAGCTTTTATCCCTAATGTAATGACCCTGCCTGCAGGGACATGTAACGACAGGTACCCGAAGGAGACCCCAAAACCTGTAAGATAAGCGAGAGAGAGAAACGAGACCAGGCAAGCTCTTTGTCGAGGTCTGTTTTATTGTAGGGTAAACATACAATTTATAGGGCAATGAGGCGGGAAGAAGGGAGGAGGTAGGGGGTAACTCTTGTAAAAGTTAAAAGTTTATCAAGCGGGCTGCTGCACCAGCAGAAACTGTTTGCTTGCGATAAGCTTCCTCTGGAACATCAGGTGTGCAGGCAGGAGGTTTCTCTGCACGCCTACACTTTTAGGGAACAGCTCTGAAGCTATTTCATAGTTAACCCTTTATGAGCAGGCTTACAGCTCCTCACAATGTAAGAGACACTCTGATGTTTCTCATTGCCTGACGTTCAACCTTGCAATCTACTCCCATTCAGTTAGTTTGAAAAATCAACACGGCCGTAATGTTTAAACATCCAATTAAACATGTAAACATTCCAAGAAATGGTGGCAATAGGTAGGATGGTTACTTCCCAAGAAGTTGATGGCATCTGGTTAGACAAACACACACATATTTTTTTTTATTTTGGTCTTTCTAAGACAAGGTCTTCCTGTAGCCCCAGTTGGCCTGGAACTCACTATATAGACCAGGCTGGCCTTGAACTCACAGAGATCCTCCTACCTCTGCCTCCTGAGTGCTGGGATTAAAGGCATGTGCCACCATGCCTGACAGACAAACACATATTTCTTAACAAGGAAGCCAAGAGAGAAGGAATAGGAAAAGTAAGCATACAGCTATAAGCCTGTTTGACAGAAAAGACTAGATTTCTCACAAGAAGATAGACTGCCCATATGCATGAATCATTAGTATTAACAGTATGAAAATAGCCAACAGATAATAGCGATCTACATATTCAATGCAATCCCATCAAAATATAATTTTTCCCATCTCACATAATTCTTCACAGAAATTACAAAGCAATCTTAAAATTTATATAGTGTTTTGTTTTTTAGTTCTTTGTATATTCTAGGTACTAACCCTTTCTCAGATATCTGTTAAAGACTTTCTTTTTAGTTCTGTAAGCTGAACCCTTACTTGAATGGTGCTGTGCTTTGCTGTACAGATCTTTTTATTTTCATGAGGTCCCATTTGTCATTTGTTGTTTTTACTGCCTACAGAATCAAGGGCATATTCAGAAAGCCCTTTCCTGGGCCTCTAAATTAGTGCATATTCCCTACCTTCTCCTTAAACAGATTTAAAGCATCAGTTCTTACATTGAGGTTCTTGCTCCATTTGAGTCAAGTTTTGTGCAGGGTAAAGGATAATGATCATTTCAGTCTTCTACATGGAGCCACCCACTTTGACCAGCACCATTTGTTGGAGATGTTGGCCTTTTTCTAATATGTAATTTTGACCTTTGGCCAAAAATCCACCTGGTGTAAGAGCATGGGCTTTTGTGTGAATGCTCAATCCTATTCCATTGGTCAAAGTACCTGTTTTGTGTCACTACGTGCTGCTTTTGTTACTGTAGCTCTGTAGTATAATTTGAAATCAAGTGCAGTGATACTTGCAATAGTGCTTTTATTGGTCAGGCTTATTTGGGCTATTGTGGTCTTTTGTGTTTCTCTATGAATTTTATTTTTTTCGAGGTAATGCTTTTTTACATTTTTATTTTTTATTTAATTTTTATTTACTTAATTTTTAAGGGGTTCACAATATAAGAGCACAGCTGTTTTCAGATCACATTAACGTTGCTCAGTTTGCCATACCATTAGGTAATTGGCGCTAGCATCCACAGATGAAGGATACCATTCCTCATTTGTTTTTCTGGGACTGTGTTACTTCACTCAGCATGATATCTTCTAGCTCCAGCCATTTTCCTGCAAAGCTCATGATGTCATCTTTCTTTACCACTGCATAGAACTCCATTGTGTAGATGTACCACATTTTCTCTATCCACCTATCAGTTGAGGGACACTTGGGTTGATTCCAGCTCCTTGCTATTGTGAAGAGAGCTGCAATAAACATGGCTGTGCATGTATCTCTGCAGTAAGATGAGTCTTGTGGGTATATACCCAGGAGTGGTATGGCTGGGTCAGGTGGCAAGTTCATTCTGAGTCTTCCAAGGGTTCTCTATGAATTTTAAAATTAAGATGTAGAAATTTCTGGATCCTTGTGGGCCCAAACCAGAGTCAAATCTGGTCCCTACCCTAGGCCCCTTGCTTCTGCTGAAGCTGGCGTGAGCTCTGCGACACCCCAAGCACTAACAGACTCTGGTTCAGGACTGGCCTCCACACATTGTCCACTGCTTCTGCTGAAGCTGGTGTGAGATGTGGAATTATCTAAGTCCCTTTGGGCCTATACCAAAGTCAAATCCAGTCTCTTTCCTTTCTTCTTTTAAAGTATTTTATTTTCATTTTACTTTATATGTATGAGTGTATTGCCTATGTGTATGTAAGTGCACCCATATCATGCAACGCCTGAAGAGGTCAAAAGAGGGCATTGGATTCCCTAGAACCAGAGTTATGGATGGTTGTTAGCCACCATGTGGATGCTAGGAACTAAACTCAGGTCCTCTGCAAGAGCAGCCAGTGCTCTAACCACTAAGCCAGCTCTCCTGTTTCTCCTCTCTTCTTTTAGAGACAGGCTCTTGCTCTGTAAGTAACCCGGACTGACTTTGAAGTCACTCTACCCTTCAAGCTGGCCTCAAATTTGTGATCCTCTTTCCTCATCTGCTCAATTAATGGGATTACAGATGTGTACCACCAGGCCTAGCAAATAGTGTACAAACGAAAACATTTGGACAGTAAGGCCACAAAACGAAGCCACAGAATGTGAAGCCACCTTAGGATAAGTCTGCCTCTAGATGTCTGCTCCTAAAATTCCACTTCCTTAACTGGAGTCAGAGATGGAAATATGGCCTACACGGGGGACCCAAGGGCTCTGAAGTGAGGGCTTTGCAAACACACAGGACAACGATGATGTTAACATTCCTTCCTCGGGGAGATGTTAACGGCTTCTACCCTGTCATCTTAAGATCCAAGGACAAACCAAAGTTCAACTCCACTTAAGCTTCCCTTTAAGAACCACCAAGCTTTCTGGGTTTTCTTACAAAACATTGGTGGAGGGTACTGATACGAGTGTGAATGACCCCCAGAAAAGATGCACTGGAAAGTCTGTGCTCAGAGTGGACAAGAGCATCCGTGTAGTCACATGGACAGAGCCTCTCCTTCTCTAGTCTTCCCCAGGCTACACCCCAGCCTCTCCCCAAGGCCACGTGCTATTGGGGCACCATTGCATACAATGTCTGAGAAGAATGGCAGACACTGAGGTGAGGGTCTAATGATTATCCCCAATGCCTCCTTCTAGGAGGGAATATCAACAGTCCACAGGACCAACTCCCTCACTGGACAGAATAGCTTTGAGATTACAGAAAATATCTCTTGTTTGAAATAAACAGGAGAGCTAACACAGGTTCATCATCTAAGCCAAAAGCACTAGTAGCTTATGGATGCCAGAGAAACATCAAGCCAAGGCATGTGTGATAACACCTGTGTTTGAAAGCAAGGACTCATCTGATGCTCCTGAATTCATCTGTATCATGGGTTTCATGGGGAGGGGGGTCCTTCCCTTCCACCGCAATTTGCTTCGCCTAAAGGCAAATGCATCTGGTAGTGAGGCCTTGAAGTGAAAGGTCTCATGCTTCTAACCACTCTGCCTTATTTCCAGGGCATTTTAAACATAATAAGATACATATCTTTGGAAGAAAAGCAGATTAGGGCTTCCAGCAAGTCCATTGCTAAAGACTCTCCATGAAATTTAATACCTTAAAAGCATTTTCTTCTGAAGGCAGGTCATCTTCAGCAGGCTTTCAGGCAAACACTCCCATTGGGACATACACAAAAGGCCTAGCACCAAGGCTAACTCTCACTCCCTGTGCATGGCAGGCATCCAGCAGTCATCCTTTATGTGATGACTGACTCTTAAGTTCAGCAGACAGGAGTGAAGACAAACTCCAAAGTGAATGACTTGGACACTCTATCTCCACAGCTGGACCTGTGGTCAGCTGCAGGGTGTGCTGCTGCTGCTGCTGCTGCTGCTGCTGCTGGAGAAAACATTGTCAGCCTCCAGCTGAAGTGCATTTTATTTTTTCTGATCAGTCCAATTTTCCAGATGTTTCTTCTCTCTTAAAAGTTAGCAGGGAAGAAAAGTGAATAGAACCAGATGCAGAGAAAAGTATTCACCAGATGCAGAGCAGACTCCTGGCCCAGGAGCAGCTTCAGGGGGAGCCTGACTTCTTAGAATATTGATGCTCACCTTTCCTTCTTGCCACATAAATGAGAGCGTGTGCTGTCACTCAAAGGACTGCCCTGCTGTATATTCTAGAATGAACCCTCTGTCACGTGTGCAGCTGATAAAGCTTTTCCCATTCTGCACACTGCATCTTCATTCCCTTGATGGCACTCTTTGCATCACAGAATGATTTTAATTTCATGAGTTCCCATCTGTCAGCTGTTGGTCTGAATAGTGACCTAACTAGCTTTCTTTAATGAGCCTTAGGTAGGACCAGTTCCCTTACAGGACAGAACATCTTTATTACAGAAGATATTGCTTTGCTATGCCCACTACCAGGGGAGAAAATTAATTACTGTTATTACCCAGCTATGAGCTACAATAACATCTTGCCTGGATAAACATACCCACTGGTACAATAGTGGCATTTCCTATTGGATTTAAGACCCAGTCCACAAGATGGAACCCATAACTAGCACCATTATTGGGGCCAAGAACTGTGGCTAGACAGGTCATAGACCCTAGGGGAGAACCTACTATGATTATTCTGCAAAATGGACATAATATTAAACAGACTCCTAATGACATCATTATACCCATAGATTACTGCATCTCTCAACCCTCATAAGAGAAGGTTCTTTCTGCAGTAGATGGTGGTTAACAGAGACCTGCACCTGGTCGAGGTTCAGAGCATAAAAGACTGTGGAATGCTCAGGCTAAACTGGACACTTGTGTTACTCCTCCTCCTCCTCCTTTTCCTCCTCCTCCTCTTCCTCCTCTTCTTCCTCCTCCTCTTCCTCCTCCTTCTCTTCTTCCTCCTCCTCCTCTTTCTCCTCCTTCTCTTCTTCCTCCTCTTCCTCCTCCTCCTCTTCCTCCTCCTCCTCTTCTTCCTCCTTCTCTTCCTCCTCCTCCTCCTCTTCTTCCTTCTCTTCCTCCTCCTCCTCCTCCTCCTCCTCTTCTTCCTCCTCCTCCTCCTCCTCTTCCTCCTCTTCCTCCTCCTCCTCCTTCTCCCAAGGCTCAGGAATCCCTAAGAGAGGTGGGAAGATTATAAGAGCCAGAGGTGGTGGATGACTATAAGGAAACTGTTTTCTAGATATGACAAGGCAGTTGCACATATGAAGTCACAGCTTTTGTGGCAGCAGGCACAGAACAAGCTCGGGCCAGACAGAAATCCCAGTGTTCAGAGGGGAGTGACCATGAATCCCAATCCTAACTGAGTGTTGGCAACTGATAGCTGCTGGGAAGGGGGATTCGGTTTTCCATAAGGGATAGAGAAGGGGGAGCTGATTTGAGAGAAATCCAGGGCATTAATATTCTCAAAACACACTGTATAAAATTCTCAAAGACTTTTTTTAAAGAGAAAAACTAAAGAACAGATGCTAGTGAGGATGCGGGGAATGGCCACATGTATTCACTGAAGATGGGAGTGCAAATTGGTGCACCCACTGTGAATCCCTATGGAGGTCCCTCAAAACCCTAGAAATAGATCTACCATACTACTCCTGGGACGATTCCAAAGGACGCTGCATCCTACTACAGAGACACATGTTCATCCATGTTCATTGCTGCTCTATTCGCAACAGCCAGAAATGGACACAGTTTAGATATCCATCAACTGATGAATGGAAAATGAAACTGTGGTACACACACACAATTGAATATTGTTCAGGTGCAAAGAAAAATGAAATTAATAAATTTGTAGATAAGTGGGTGGAGCTGGAATTAATCATTCTGAGGTAACTCATTTTCACTCATAAGTGCTAGATGCTAACTTTGAATCTTTACATATGTGTGCTTAAATTGGAGAATCTGTAGAATAAAGAGATTAATAAGGGGTTATGGGGACCATATGACCAACATAAGCAAAACTATTTACTATCATCATTTAAGCAAAGTTATCTGACCCTTTCTGTAGATAACCAAGCACCAACCTAGCATTAAATAACAAGCAATGTCATTCTATGTTGGATTAGAAAAACGGGGCTCCTGTAATATTGAGGTATTAAAGAACTTGTCACAGAAATTGAAGCTTGCAGGAAGGTTTAAGGGACTGCGAGTGAAGATTCAGAGGCTGCAGCAAGAAAGACCTGAGTGGGTAGAGGAAGCAGAGCTCACAGGTTATGGGAACTGGCTCCTCACGTTCCCATCCTGTAAAGCTGTGTTGACCAAATCACATGATGTGAAAATTCCTGCCAACCCTAAAAGATTATGAAAGGTAAACCCTTCCTTCATCTGGGGATTGGTCCAAGGCTCCTCAGGAAGATGCTGGGAGGTGCCCTGGAGGAAGCTCTCTGAAGATGCTCTTCAGGCGTCTCCTACATCCCTCTCATGGACTCAGTCAGTCTCCCACCCTCCTCCTCTTCCTGCAGGGAGGGCTCCAGCTGGGACTTCCCAGCTTTTTTTATTTTATTTTTTTTTATTTATTTTATTATGTGTATGAATGTACCGTCTGCATGTAGGTCTGTGCACCCGTGTCGTGCAATGCTGCGGAGGTCAGAAGAGGGTCTCAGATTCCCCTGGAACTGGAGTTCTCCTGGAATTGGAGTTACAGACAGTTCTCAGCCGCCATGTGGGTGCTGGGGATCGAACCCGGGTCCTCTGCAAGAGCAGTCGGCGCTCTTAACCGCTAGGCCATCTCTCCAGCCCATGGGACTTCCCAGCTTTAACCTAAGCTGCCAGCCACCATTTTCTTATACTCTTATATGCAAAGGAGACAGTGGTCAGACCTGACACACCACAGTGGAGTATTCGATACAAGCCATTGGCCATGCTGGGTATTACTGTTGTTTTCATAAAGACACCAGAAAATACTTGCTTTTCAGAATCATGGGAAGTCATCTACCTTTCTCCTTGAGCCAGCCAATTTGAACAATGGTTTTGGTGCAATGAAAGGATTATTCAGTATAATGGTGATAGAAATATGAATACCAGTCTATCAGTATGGTGCCTTCAGATTCTGAAATAACCTTCTCATTAATCATGACCATGCAAGATCATTTTTGTTCATGGCCTAGATCTCCAGTTAATGGATTCTGAACAGAGGTTGTTGTCAGAACAGCCAGAAGGCATGTGGCTTCCCAGAGAAGCCTAAAAAGGCTTGGGAAGCCAGTGCTCAGTGATCTGCATGTTAATTGCCTTGTCAGAAACCCAGTGACTCCTGGCAGACAGAAAGAGTGCCAGGGCTGACTCCCTCTGCCTCCCTCCCCCTTGAGTCTCTCTCTCTCTCTCTCTCTCTCTCTCTCTCTCTCTCTCTCTCTCTCTCTCACACACACACACACACACAAAAGAGAGAAACACTCCACTCTGTCACCCCAAAGAAGCAAGGATTCCAGAAACAGTAAGTCTTTACAAGTATCCCAGACCTTGAAAGAAAGTCTTAATGGCCCTTGGGATCCAGACACACAGAATAGCTTTAAGCATGAGGGTAAGGTCTGAACTACAGAAAGACCCAACTGGAAACAATGAAAGAATTGAAGAACTCAACTTAGACCATGTTTAAGGCATGTTGGTAACCTTAATCAAGAATGATGTTACTGGCCTGAACGAGGTCTTGCAAAATAAAGAGAAAGAGAAGATATGGGGATTTTAGGAACTAGAACTGACAACAGGCTGAACGAGGGGGGGTGGAAAAGTGCTTTAAAAGGGTGATCTACCCCCGTCAAGTTCCCATCTCAGCCAGCTGGGTCCTCCAGGCCCACAGGTAATTAGGAATTCAAATTATCATTTGATTAATTGACCTCACAAGCTTATTAATACAGTATATCAATATGCTCATATTAATGTTAAGACTATCCATCAAACATTCCAATATGAGAGAATCATTATTGGCAGTATTTAGAAAGCAGTGGGTACTGGATGTACACACAGACATACCCACACGGAGATACATACACACAGATTCACATACATAGATGACACATCCACATATGGACACACAGACACATATGTGCCCACACAGGAATGCACAGATATAAACACACACAGTAACTCACACAACCAACAAACACACAGAGATACACAAATACACACATGCCCAAACGCAGTCTCCTGCTCTGTGCAGAGCACCAAGGAAAATGCAGAGATGAATAAAACATGTAACAATATAAAACATGTAACAATAAAACATGTAACAATACAAAACATGTAACAAGTAAACATGTAACGATACAAAACAAAATTGGCAAATACTATAATGAGGTCAATATGTGGAAACAGAAAATTAATTCTTCATCATCAGTATAAATAGCAATCTCAGAAAAAATATGGCATTTAAACAGCCCTTGAAGGAGTAGGATTTCAACAGAGGAAAATCTTAACAGAAAAGATGGTCCATGATCTGAGAACATCATGCGTGTAAATTTGCTTACCATGTTCCAGTAACAATAGTTGACATAAAATGTACACCTAGCGGTTAAGAGTGCTGACCGCTCTTACAGAGGACCCGGGTTCGATCCCCAGCACCCACATGGCGGCTGAGAACCGTCTGAAACTCCAATTCCAGGAGAACTCCAGTTCCAGGGGAATCTGACACCCTCTTCTGACCTCCGCGGCATTGCACGACACGGGTGCACAAACTTGCATGCAGACAGTACATTAATACACATACATAAATAAATGAAATTTTAAAAAATGTACACTTTTTTAAAAAATGTTATGTATATGACTGTTTTGCCTACATGTATATAAGTATACCATGTCTTGCAAAGCCTGTGGAAGCCAGAAGGGGCCATCGGATCCCCTGGAACTGGAGTTACAGATGGTTGTTAGCCACCAAGTGGGTGCTGGGAGCCGAACCCAGGTCCTCTGAAAAACCAGCCAGTGCTCTTAAACACTGAGCCATCTCTCTGGCCCAAGAAGTACTCTTGATAAAACAGGAGTTGGGAGATATTGCAGACAGAAAAAATACTAGATGAAGTAAATTATGAGATAAAGCATTGAGCATCTTGTTTAACTACTGATATTGTACTAAAGACAGAAACAGAATATCTGTTTAAGTGTGGGTTTCTAGCTCTGTAAGACTGAGGAAGTGTTAACACAGAGTGCTGATGTAGGGCCACTCCATCCTGTCAGGATCACCTGTGCACACACACCCATGTGCATTTGATGTATGCATGCATGCATTCATATAAAGGTATCATGTACACACAAAGATACAATACATATGTATATGTCCATACACACACCACCTGCCTGTATTTATGTGTGTGAATCAACATTGGTATCAGCAAGGCCAAAAGAGTAAGTCAGGTCTAATTTCAAACTGCCAATTGGTAAGTCTGCTTCCTATGTTCTACCTAATGCAAACTGACTGTGGAAAAAGGTGATTTTTTTTTGGACTCGTGTGTGTGTGTGTGTGTGTGTGTGTGTGTGTGTGTGTGTGCGCGCGCGTGTGGTGTAGGCATACAGGTGTACATGGATGCGTGCATGGAGACCACAGAAGAACCTTACCTGTTCTGCTCTATCACACACTGCCTTAGTTTTTAAAGAGATGGTCACAACCTGGAGCTGAGCGGATGGCCAGCAAGCTGGGAATGTTCCCATCCCTGCCCTCCCCTCCACAGCTCTGGGCTACTTTTCACACAGGTGTCAAGGATCTGAACTTAAGGCCTCAGGCTTGTACAGGAAGTCCTTTCACCTGCTGAGCACCACAAAAGTGAAATTTTAATTCATTGAAAACACAACTACCTGAGGGAAGTCATTTTTAAATCAGAATATGCTTCCCATAAAAAATCCACTAAATTGATCAGAAGATTGGTTTTATGACAATTTCTCCTTTGTGGGAAATGGAAATGAGAGGACGTCCTAATGGGCTCGAGGCCCTTGGCCTTCGGTGAAATTTCGTCATACATGATACAAAGAATTTATGCTCAATTATAGCTGGACTCTGAGGCTCCATCCAGGACCTGCAACATGCATGCTCCATAGCCTGCCTGAGAGTCAGATGTTTGCGAAACCATCCATCATTGCTAAGTGTCCCACCTTCACAATGACTCCAAAGACACAGTTATTCAGGTGATATCTGAAAATCACAAATGGAAATTAATGTAGCTTCTTTAGAGTAGATCCAAAAACTTGTTTTAAGGAGAAAAAAAGTCTTCATTTTTCTAGCACATCACTTGAAAAAGTAGGTGAGATCTAAGAGCAAGAATGCATGTGTGTGCCTTCAATTCCAGCACTTGGGAGGCAGAGGCAGGCAGATACCTAGAAGATTGTGGCCAGCCTAGTCTAAATAATGGGTTCCAGGGCAGCTGGGCCTACAGGAAGACCCTGTCTCAAAAAGCCAAAAAAAAACAACCACTGAGTATAGTCTTACATGAGTAGGTCAGAAAAGAAAAGGTAAGATGAGGGGGAAGAGGAGGTGGAAGAAGAAGAGGAGAAGGAAGAGGAGGAAGAAGGGGAAGAGGAGGAAAAGGAAAAATAGGAGGAAGGGGAAGAGGAGGAAAAGAAGGAGGAAGAGGAGGAAGAGGAGGAAGAGGAGGAAGAGGAGGAGGAAGAGGAGGAAGAAGAGAGGAGAGGAGGAAGATGAGGAGACTGCTCAGTGTTTAACTTGAAGTTGTTTTGTTGAAGAAATAAACCCCAATTCTGAACTGGGCTGCTTACACATCTTAATCTTTAAAGAAATCCCCTGAATTCAGAAACTGTCTCATGGGCAGAAGCTTTTGTGGATATAAAGAAAAGCACAGCATTTCCAGAAACAGAAAGCCAAGGACATGCCCCACTCCCAGCCCCACCTCTGCAGGGATCTGCAAGCAGCTGTAGCAGGAGAGTAAGAGAAAGTGAGGTCAGGTAAAGGAAGAGAGAGAACTGCAAAGGGGCCTAGGGGTAGCACTCTCCATCACACCCCCAGAAAAAGAAAGTACCTACCGGGCAAGTGGCAGGTAAAGGGAACAGGGCCTTGGAGCTTCTGACCTTCCCAGCTCCGCGCACTTCCTTCTTTGGAAGTTCTCTCTCTGAATGCTGTCTCTACTCCTACCATCGTCCATATATCCCTGCTTAATTCTTCTGACCTTCCCAGCTCTGCGCACTTCCTTCTTTGGAACTTCTCTCTCTGAATGCTGTCTCTACTCCTACCATCGTCCACATATCCCTGCTTAATTCTTCTGACCTTCCCAGCTCTGCACACTTCCTTCTTTGGATCTTCTCTCTCTGAATGCTGTCTCTACTCCTACCATCGTCCACATATCCCTACTTAATTCTTCTGACCTTCCCAGCTCTGCGCACTTCCTTCTTTGGAAGTTCTCTCTCTCTGAATGTTGTCTCTACTCCTAACGTCGTCCATATATCCCTGCTTAATTCTTTGTTCCAGAACATAAGAACCTAGAAATCCCAGTGAGTGCCCACCAGGCCACACTACCTCCCTCTAACAGTTCACAGTCCAGCAGAAAAGATTCGTGTCAATAAGGAGCCCAGGATGCTCTCCTCCCTCGCTTCCTTCTTTCGCCTCTTCCTTTTATCTCCCCCCAAGTGCATGGACCCTGCAGACCCTGGTGCTGCAGACCCTGGTGCACAGTGAGGGCACATGCTGAAGCTGGCTTCTTGATGCCCTGATAGCAGCCCAGGGGCACTGAATCCAATCCCCTTCTTTCCCTTTTCCCTTATACAGCTCACCAGGACCCGTGGCCGGGAGTCAAGTATACCCAGGCACAAAAGCACAGACCTGCAGCTGCTGAACAGAGTGCATTCCCAGACTGCAGGTGGGCAGAACCATGGCCCTGTGAGTGGACATGCCCCAGGGGTAGCTAGGCTAGCCCAGAGGCAGTCAATATGGTGGTACCCACAGCTGGCAGCCGTAATGACAATGTGGTGGCACATGTGGTGTGTCAGTAGTGTGGTAGTCCAGGTCCAGGGAAGCCCTGCCATTGGCTGCCCCCTGCACCCTCCTTTCCCAGATTTCCCTTTCTGCTCTTCCTTTGTCTCCTACCTTCACCGTAAGTAGCTATGACAGCTCATACCTGCACCCTCTTTGCACCGGAGACTATCCCCCAGAGACACAATTCTGCCCTGGGACAAAAACCTCCCAGGTAGGAGACAGGGTGAGGGATGAGGCACTGAGGTGGGGGTGCAAAGGGATGAAGAGCCCTACTTAGTTGCCAGCAGGAGCCCAATACCTGGTGATTTCACAAATTACTCCTCTCAGGGCCCTGAGCACATTTCCATCCTTTGGGGCTAAACTGTAGCAGGGACAGTGGATCGGAGGCTAGGATTCCATCTCTGTGGTGCAGAGGCCAAGGGGCTAGGGCAAAATCTGCTGGGAAGAAGTGCTGGCTGAGTGCTGTGCACCGAGCCAGCCTAGCACTTGGAAACTAGAGGCAAAGTCAGGCCCTAGCACAGGCTCCGACCCTCCCCAGAACTCTGATAAGATAACCTTGCTCCTTTGCTCCCTGTAGGCATCTGTATCACTGCACTTTGTTTAACACTGCCAGTTCATCACATTGCTCCTGTCAACTATAATCTGTCCCATCCATGATGGTGTGGATTTAGTTGTCTATGTCATAAGGCCTTTTCCTAAGCCTGGGCTCACTAAATATACAAATTAAATAAAGCTGTCCATTTGCATTCTTTTTTTTTTTTGGTCTTTTTGAGATAGGGTCTCCCTGTAGCTCTGGCTGTCCTGGAACTCACTCTGTAGACCAGGCTGGCCTCAAACTCTCAGAGATCCACGTGCCTCTACCTCCCAAGTGCTAGGATTAAAGGCATGCACCACCACACCTAGCATTTATTTATTTCTATATGTGTATCAATGTACTGTCTGCATGCAAGTTTGTGCACCCGCGTCATGCAATGCCGCGGAGGTCAGAAGAGGGTTTCGGATTCCCCTGGAACTGGAGTTCTCCTGGAATTGGAGTTTCAGACGGTTCTTGGCCGCCATGTGGGTGATTTGCATTCTTAAAATGGATGGAAATCTGGATGAAAAGGAAAGACCTTTGTCCACTGAGGTAAAAGAAATAACCTTAGAGCTGCTGGTCATGAGGATTTGCATCCCAACATTGCAGGACATGGTCCATGGGGAAACCACACAAATGTAAGGATCAGGGACTCAAGCCAGTGTTTCTAAATTTTGTGGCTATGATAAAACACCCTGGGGAAAAGCAGCTGAAGAGAGAAGGCTCATTTGGCTGACAATTCCAAGTTATAGCTCATCACAGTGGGAGGCAGGGTGGCAGGTGCTTGAAGTGGGATGTCACACCCACAGGCAAGAGCAGAAAGAAATGTGTGCTGCATGCATGCTGGCTTGCTTGTGATCAGAGTTCAGGACCCCCTGCCTAGAGAACTGTGCCACCTGCAGTGGTCTGAGCCCTCCCACATCAAGTAACTTACTTAAGACAATCCCCCATCAATTAACTTACTTAAGACAATCCCCCATAGACCTTGAAAAGTCTACAAGCAGATAGGTAGAGGCCTTCTCCACCCCATGTTTCATGTTCCTCCCCTTAGAAAATTCAGTTCCCTCTAATTCTCTACTACTATACATTTTCAAGGCTTGGAATAAGCTTAACCCTGATGTAAAACAGGCTAATTGAGACTTTTTGGAAAATCATCAACCTGGCTCTCTCACCAGCCACATAGCACAAACTTTCCCAGGCCAACATTTCATTGGCCAGGCAGCCTCTGTAGAAAGATTTAGAAGCTGCAGCTGGAATCTCAGAGCCCCACAGACCTAGCTACCAGGTGTCTCAGCGTTCAACAACTGAGATTTGGAAGATGATAAACAGAAGCAGAGGAAGAGAGATAGCAGGGCCAAAGAGATTGTGCTCGTCCTCATCAGAGCCACTGGCCAAGCTCAGTCACCAGGGGACCCCTATAACACACCTCTGTGTTACAAGAGGGGAGGCCAGATCTGCTTCAAGTAGGAAGAGCAAGGTCACTGGGCGTGGGAATGCATTGACCCCTCCCCCATGGCCATATCCCCTATGTAAGGACCAGGAGATTCACATGGGGAGTGTAGTGTCCCAATCCTCAGAGAAGGGCCAGATCCCTGACATCTTTTCTCTTAATTTCTAACAGTTATTTTTCTCTTATGTGTATGTATCTTGTGTTTTGGATGCCTGTATGTAAGTATGCACATGTGTGCAATGCCTGCAGAAGCCAGAAGAGGGCATGGTTCCCCTGAGACTAGAGTTATAGATGGTTATGAGCCACCATGTGGGTGTTGGGAACTGAACCTGGATCCTCTGCAAGAATAGCCAGTGCCCTTAACTGCTGAGCCATTTCTCCAGCCCCTTAAATTACGTTTGTTTGGTTTTTTTTTTAGGTTTTACCTTTTGTTTTTTTTTTTTTTTTTTTTGTATGTTTGAGACAGGGTCTCCCTTTTAGTATCAGGTGTCCTGGAGCTCACTCTGTAGACCAGGCTGGCCTTGAACCCACAGAGATCCACCTACCTCTGCCTCCCGAGTGCTGGGATTAAAGGCATGTGCTACCACGGCTGGCTTAAATTACCTTTTTAAGGACATGGAAAACTACTAGCATGAAATATATTTCTAGTAAAGGAAAACAGGAAGTGCTTTCAAATGATAATCGTTGATGAATCGTTTTGTCCTAACATAAAGGCTTGTTCCAAAATGGAAACAGAAAGAAATGAAGACAAAATCAGAAAGTGTATGCATATTACAGAAGTCTTAGTAAGTCACAAAAAGATTTATGAGATGAAACTTCTTGATGACATGTATATGAACAAATTTACTATAATTAAGTTAATATATTTTTTCAAATATAATATTTGGGCTTTGATGAATAATGATGTCATCTACCAACTTGCTCCAGACATGAGAAAGTTGCACAAAGAAATAATAGAAGCCCAGATGCTCCAAGTTAAATTTAAATTTGGCTTTTGAGGTACTCACCAAGGAAGATAAAATAAAGGCAGTCCAAAACACCCAAAGGAAATGATGTCAGACACAGGAACAAACACAACTGATAACGCTCCCTGGGAATATTTTTCCCAGGCAGATAACAATCTCCACCTGAGGAAAAGCCCAGGCTCAAGAAACGTCAGGGTCCAAGAATCCACACTAGATACACCAAAGGATGGAAAACCAAGACTTTATTTCAGGAAAAAGTAAAACAGCATGCTGTGATGGGAGGAAAAAGGCTCTGGCCCTGATAACTTGGCTCGCAGGCCTTTTATACAGGGTCTAGGGGAAGTTTAGCCAGGTTTGGGTAACTTCTAGCCTCATTGGATAATAGCAGTATTACAGCTCATGGTTAGGTCAGCCCAACAGCACCCCACATACCAACAGTTATCTTTAGACACAATCCTGTGACTGGAACGAGGAAATGTTGGGTCAGTCCACCTGCCCTCACATACCAACAGTTATCTTTAACAAGTTTAAATTTTATTAGCTGTTCTTGAGGCCTGGAGCAACTGACCTCCTTCCGGAAAAGATCAGTTGCCAATAAACCTTGAGCAATTGACCTTTTCCCTGAATTGGGCAGGTTCCAGTAACTGCTTAAAATGGTGGCTATACTTAAAATGGAGTCAGTGTGGGCCTCTCTTACAGAAAGAGGATTCTAAAGGGCCATGCTTGCCAAGCATAGGGAGACCAGGACACTGAAAAGAACTGCCCTCAGCAGGATTCTAAGAAACAGAGCTTTGCCCCTCTAGGAAGAGGAAAACCAGTGTCAGCAGGGCTGTACCTTTCTCTAAAGAAAGGGAGAGCCTTCAGCTCCAGTGAGGCTGGCCTAACATTCCCTGAGAAAGGCCCCACTCGAGTAGCTATGGAAAAGGGACCTCCAATGTTAACGCTTTATCTCATATGTAACAATGTTAACTTTCTTTCTAAAAAGGAGCTTTTATCAGCAGCTCAGGAGCCCTCAGGAAATGAACTTGGGCAGTGACCAGCATTGATTAGAATTCTCAGAAGCTACAGGAGCCAATGCTATCAGCCTTGGTCTTGGGAATTTCCCTGTAGGTGTGCCAACAACAAGGTATAACTTTGAGAGTCCTCTCCTAGAAGTTGGAGGCATTCCTGGGTACACAGTTTACTTCTCCATCTAGTAGACTCTACCTATAATGTCTGCAATTAATGCTGGTACAAGAAACTGAGCCACTGCCCCTCTACGATAAAGGCCAGGCACATTCTAAAGAGATTAGATTTAGCATGCTTCTTTATGTAAATATCATCTGCTGTTTGCTGACACTTTCTCAGAATGGATTGAGACTTAGCCAATCTGAACCAAAAAAACTTCAAAAACTTATTCTCTAGAATAAAAAATTTAAGCAAAAAAATTAAAATTAAATAAAAGGGGAGTGGAGAGATGGCTCAGCAGTTAAGAGCACTGGCTGTTCTAGCAGAAGACCTGGGTTTGAATCCTAGCACCCACATGGTGGCTAACGACTATAACTCCAGTTCCAGGAGATCCAATGCCTTCTTCTGTCCTCCAAGAGCATTGTATAACACAGGTGCATTTACATACCTGCAGGCAGTACACTCATACACATAAAATAATAAACCAAAAAATTAGAATAAAACTTTTACCTCTGAGTCTCCACAGCCTCAGGAGCAACTTGAAGATAAGGTCACTTATATCTACAAACTGCTAGGACTTAAACATTCTCTTCAAACAAGAAAGGATGTCTTAACTCCCTAAGTAAACAGATGAGTCCTATTTGTAAATGCTGCAGTAGCTATTCCTTCCTTAATGCTTTGGTTCCTCCTATGGCACTATCGATAACCATGGTTACCAGCTCACACTGGATTCCCCTTAATCTGTTCTCCCCTTGGATTCCTTCTTAGGGTTGTCTGTGTTTGCTCTGTGATTACTACGTAGCTTATTTGCTGCTCATTTGTTTCTCTGAAGTCTGGGGGTCTCAGCCTCCCTCCAGAACAGGCTTTATCAGGATGGCTCTCCTGGAACAATCATGGTCCAGACTGCCCTTACTCTTCCTCTTTTTGAGGCCACTGGTTGGCGTAATCCTGTGGCTTTTGCTTAGACCATATATATCAGTGTCCTAAATGTTGTGTCTTCTAGGACACAGCCAATCCAACCCAAACTCCTTGTGATAGACAAGAGATGCAAAGCCCTGCCTCCAACTGACCAGTAAAACAAGGAGATAGCATTTTGGTCCCTTTTAGGTAGGGACCATGCTCCTTGTCATCACAGAAGACATCATAGAAAATGCCACCATCTTTTACCTCCACCCCACCCCCAAATGTCTGGGAACAAAGTTCTCAGAAGGGTACTGTGGACTGAGAGGAAGGTAGAAAGTGAGCTGTAAAAAGAGCATGTAAAAGAAGAAACCAGTGAGGGAGAGTGGGAAAGAGAGAGAGAGAGAGAGAGAGAGAGAGAGAGAGAGAGAGAGAGAGAGAGAGAGAGAGAGAGAGAGAGAGAGAGAGACTCATTAAGGCTTCAGTGTATCTAGGCCACTGAACCTCTGACCTTCCTCCCAACTGTGTCCCACTTTTGTTGTAAAAATGTTCTTTCTTGGCAAATTCTCTGCTTCTACCACCATCCATGTGTCCAATTCTTTCTTTTAAGACACAATAACTTGTAAACCCATGGGGACTGGGGGTCCATTTGGCCCAGATATCCACTTATAACCCTGCCGTGGAGCGAGATACTCTGCACCTGAAACGGCCTCTCCTGACTTGGAAGGAAGCAGCGGACTTCGGTGGCACCTGCAGCCCTGCACATATGCTCCCTCATCAGTAGAAGCCAAGGGACCTGTCGACACAGCACCTTCAGGCAAATGCTGAGAAACTGAATTTTGTTGCAATAAAGTATTGATTGGGGAGAGGGGGTGAGTATAGCACAAAGCACAAAAATACCCATAATAAACATGCTGGCTATGGGACTGCAGACAGGGCTCAGGGGTTCAGAACATTGCTGCTTTTCCGAGGACCTGAGTTCAGTTTCCAGTACCCCTAATGTGTGACTCAAAACCACCAGTAACTCCAGATCTAGGGGATCTAGCATCCTCTTCTGGCCTCTTCAGGCACCATGCACATGTGCAAGTACCCACACACAGACTAGCACATATATATGTATAAATAAAAAAGAAAAAACATTTTTTTAAAAATACGTGGTAGCTACTACTATACACAAAAACCAACTGGATGGCCTTATAGCAGAGGCCATGAAGAGGGATACAGAGAGATAAAGAGATATCCTTAGGGAATCGGATTCTAAAAATAACACATTCCTAAAGACAGGGAATCACCTTACTCTGCACTCCTCTGAAAACTTCCATTCCCCAGGGTATTTATCTTTCTTTTACCTTTTATATATGTCATTTGGACAGCCCCTAGGTGGAGCTATTTTAAACTGACATACAGTAGGTTCCTGGTGTACTTCCTGCCAGAGAGCGTCTGATCTCAAAGAATTCCACTACCACTTTTCACAAAGCGTGCTGTTTTTTCTAAGGGTGACCGATAGTAAGCTCAGTTGAATAATGGTTAGAAAATCAAGCACCCTGATCAATCCACATTAATCAATCTCTTTTGAGCTTCCCCTGTGTTTAATTATGTGAAAGCTGTATAGCATATCCACATTTCTTTGCATGGAATCTAAAGTTGGAAAAGAGGCGGGATAAATCAGTATCAAAAAACGGCCTTAAAAAGTAATTAAGTACTTGAAAAGATTCCTGTAAAGACTTCACCACTCGTATATAAGCTGGTATGATCTCACTATGTCCTTGAGCTGTCCTCCAACTCCAGGACAGGAGAGCCATAAATCCCCTTCCTAGAAAAACCTCTAGAAACCAGAACAGAAGAAAAAGCCTCATCACTGACCTTCAGCAAACACAAAACCACAGTATTGTTTCTCTCTACACAGCTGGAAGTCTTGACTCAAGGTCAAACATCTTGACTCCAGTCAGGAACTTCCTCCTGTTCTTGAGGGATTTCCTGTCATCTCAGTGGAGACCCCAGAGTGCTGATGTTTTTCATTCGAGTGATAGCTTTGGAGTGTGACAGCCTCTGCTTTTAAAATATCTGAAGTTCACCAAAAGTATAAACACACATAAGAGAAATAAAAAGAATACTCTGCCAAAACATGAACGCCATCTGATCCATCATGTGTTGGCCAGTGATAGCGACTTCTGTATACCCTGCATCTGACTTAGAATGGTTCTCTGTCTCTCTGACAGAAGGAGACACTCTGAGAACAATCTGGAAACAGAGGGACAACCAGGAAGCATGGGAGTCTGCCCAGAACTGACCCTCCCTCCAGACCCTGCACTATCTCCTTAATGAGTCTGAATATCTCGTGACAAGAAATCTGCATTACATGAAAATCACATCATTGTGTCATTTCTCACCATACACCATGTGCCATGGTGAGCTGGAGCTTTGATGAGCAGAGGACAATCCCACTGTGTCAATCCCCACACACACACAACTTAAGTTGTAGAATCTTAACCTCAATGTGCTGATAGCAGGAGATGGTGCTTTATGAGGTGATTTAGTTGAGGAAATTGCCCTCAACCAATGGGATTATTGACCTCATAGAAGAAACCCGAAGGGCTGGAGAGAGGCTTCGTGGTTAAGAGCAGTGGTTGTCGTTGCAGAGGACCAGGATTTAGCTCCTAGCACTGACATGTGTCTCACAACTGTCTGTAAGTCCAGCTCCCCAGGACCTGATGCCCTCTTTGGCCTCTGTGAGCACTGCACACATGTGATGTGCTTACATACATGCAAGCAGAATCCTCATATATATAAATAAATTTTAAAACAATTTTAAAGAAGAAACCTCAGCAAACATCCTGGCTTCTGAACCCAGATGGGAATACAAGGGGTTGAGAGTTGTCCAAAGCAGGATTTAGCTTGATTGTTTACATTCAGCCTCCAGACCTGTGAGAAAAGAAGTTCTGTTGCTTACAATCCATCAAGTCTGTGATTATCTGTTTACAGCAGTCTAAACAAGCCAGAATGGGATGATAAAGTCATAACTATTTTTTTCCTTATTTTTGTGTGTTTCTGATATTTCCTAATCTGAGGACACAAATGTTTATGCATGTTTCCTTTAGAGTTCTTGTCGTTCACCTTTTTCCATGTTAAGTCACTGATCAGTTTTTAATTATTTTTTATGTGGTGATGTTTCCAACTTCTTTTTTTCATGCAGTCACACTGTCATTGCAGCCCCATTTACTGAAAAGCATGCTGTAGCTGGGATCCCAGCACCTGGGAGACTGAGGTGGAAGGACTACAAGTTAAGCCAAGCTGGGATACCATGGGCTACATAGCAAGACTCTGTTGTCCCCCCCCCCCAAAAAAAAGCTATTCTTTCTTTCCTTTCAGAATTATTTTAGCTCCCATCTAAACCCAATTAACCAAAAACATAAGGGTATATATAGGACCTCTCAACTCTATTCTAATAACATTTATACTACCAGTCCCTCATTTATCAAATTAAGACATCATTTATTTCTTCATTACTATGATATAAATGAATATTTTATTCTCCTTAACATTCTAAAATGCAGGTGCTTATGTCATTAATGTTAGCTTTTCTGGGGGTTACCTTCCTATATGTTTAGATGACTAGTTCTATCATGTCTCCATCAACTAGAGATTGCTGCCTGCCTCCGTGAGGCCAGGGTCTCAGCAGCTCTGCCATGCCCGAGCATCCCCTCCCTCTTCCTCTTCCTCTATTCCAATTAGCAATAGTTCTGCCTCTCCATCGTCACAGTTAATAAGTTCTACATTGTGTTCAGCTTTCTATATTTGGCAATGTAGACTATGGGTCAACTTTAAATGTTGAAAGCCAGTGCATATTTCCATTGAAATTGCTCTATTGTCCATAGCATAGCTAAGTGGCAAATTACTGTAAAAATGTCCTTCCCTGTGATTGCAGTATAATCATCTGTATGCTGCTGGGCAAGCAGTATCCCTAATAATGACAGGAAATGAGCTTTCTGTTACTACCCTGCCTTCTCCTACCCCTAATGATTGCTCAAACTCTGAGGTATTTCAATTTACTACTTATGTGACCATAACTTTTTGTACTTTTTTAAAAATCAATTTTCCATCTTATTATATCCTCAAACTGTAAGCATCACAGTAAGACCTTAGTAAATATTTATTGAAATTAAATTACTTTAAATTGCTAGCCTATCTAATAAATGAAATATTAACTATTTTTATTTTCTAAGGATTTTGTAAGTGGTTACTGGCAAAAGAAGAAAAAAATTCAATACATACTTTTAGGATAAGTTTCTCAAGTTTTGAAGTACTAAGTTTAAATGGTAATACCACCATCTCATGAAGCACAGCTTCCAGAAACTTCAGTGACTTCAACGCACTAACTAATAACTCTCCAAATGGAAAATGCATAATTTATTTTTCCATAATTGTACTAAAGATTTTCTGTCTCCCAGGTTCTAAGAAAAAAGCATCTGGCTCTGGTTAAAGAGTTGTCCTCGGGTGTTTGTTCCCAAAGACTGTGCACATAATGAAAGATTATCGTAATCAAATCTAGAGAGGGAAAGAAGAGCCCAAGAGCAGATCTCTGACAATGTTAAAAGAAATGGCACTGAGAGGTTTGGAGAGATGGCTCAGCAGTTAACAGGCATACTGCTCTTGCAGAGGACCCAGGTCTGGTTCCCAGCACCCTGTCAGGCAGTTCACAACCACCTGTAACTCCAGCTTCAGGGGATCCAACATCCTCTTCTGGCCTCCTAAGGTACTGCATTCACATGCATAAACCTACACATAGATAGGCACACATACACACACACACACACACACACACACACATAACTAAAAATTAGTAATAAATCTTTGAGAAATGCCATTGAGAGAAATATCTATCATGATGGAAAGCAGTTTCCAGGCCCCTAGACCACACTTCACAAAGCTACTCTCTAGCTTTCCTCTTCAGAGGTCCCCTCATGGGGCCTGTAGAAAATAAGTTCTGTAAACAGTGTTCAGCAGCTTTGGTGAAATCTTTGTCTCTGTGTGAAGAATTTCATGTTTAGGAAACTTCTTCCTAGAGACTGTACAGATATAAATGGATGTATAAAGGTTTCTAAGACACTGAAGAAAGTGAGATCATGATCACAGATTAAGTAAGCTGTTTGCCACTGTGCATTGATAGGCTAAAGGACTTAATGACAACCCTAACAAATAGATTCTTCAAGTCATTGTGGTTTGGAAGAATATCTCCTTGGTTTGTGAAAGGACCCTCTTAGCCTGTCTAGATCTCCTACTCTGTTATTTTTAACATTCCTGCCCTGATCACATTCGATGAGCTTTGGGGTGATACCTTAGCCAAGATAGACTAAACTCTAAAATGACTCCAACTTAACTCAATAAAGCTTCAGTTCACTAGTGCCTTGTTCATCAGTGCTTTGATGTGAGGCCACTCTTTAGTAGTCAGAGAAGGATGCAGGATATGCTTATGTGTGTGAATTTGTGATCAAAATGAGTCATCCATATTCAGTTCAACTAGTGGGAAGGTTCCAAAATGGAGGGAGGGCATAATCTACCTTTGGTACAGTGGAAAAGCACTAGGAATTACTGATGTGTTCGATATTCAGAAAGTACTGTCCTCTTGAATAGCCAGTTCATTCCTAAGTGTGTGCTTGGACTAAGAAGCTGAACCAAACACAGGCTTTCCTTAGGAGATTAAGATTCAGGGATCTGGAGGGAGACAAGGAAATCAATTAACAATGCTGTGCCTTAGAAACAGCACAGAAGTCACTGCTAGAGAGGAGGAAAAAGAGAAGAAACATTTGCAGTAGTCTGTGTTTTGAGCTAAGCTTTTAAAGATCTGGTTCAGAATAATGATAAGAAATAAGGAATGATAAGAAAATAATGGAACATTCTAGATATAGAGATCAGAATGTGATAATATAGTCAGAGACAGCTGGATCAGAGAAGAGTGAATGCTGAGCTGAGGGAACTCTTTCCTGATGGCTACTGATGGCCATCTGGAACGCCCTGTGACAAAAGGGGCAGCAGCTAAACGAGTTATGTATGTGTGAAGCATTACAGAGTAGTTTGAGCTCCAAGCACAGAGAAGGTTCTAAGAAACCCTGCAATAACTAAACCAGCTACAACTTTTGGGCCACCTCTGTCAACTCAATATGAAATCTGATCACCAGCTCATGGAACTGCTGTTCTAGGGATGGAGAGGGAGAAAGTAGAGGATTAGCTGTGTATCCAAAGAGCTGGAATCTTATCCTGAGTGTTATAAGGACAGGAGATGACTACATACAGGTGAAGACGCATGATATGGCTACAGTGTGGTAAGTCAAGCCTGGAGCCCTTAGACCTCTGTGGATGCTTCTGAATTATATCACTGGTCCTGCTGCACTTTTGCTACAGCTGGGGTACAGTCCCTGCCCCTCTGTTCTTCTACAGCAGTGTCTCCATGAACTGAAGGGTAGTCGGATGTGGTAGGCAGCTTCTGAAACACTCCCCATGAGCCCTGCCCTCCTGATGTTATGGAAACGGGATTTTTGAACAGCAAAGAGACCAAGCATTCACCCAGGAGCAGGTCAGAGAGCTGGACTGTTCCTCACTCAAGTCTGTGGGCTCCAGAAGCAGCAAAGTCTTCCTGGATTCTCTATCTGAAGGATGGATGAGGATTTTAGAGTCAATTTTTAGGCTCTCTGTTACTTTTCATGGTGGGTCATGTTATCTCAGGAAACCCCTTCCTGAGTGAACTCAGCCAACATAACTTACAAAGTAGGCACCCCAGGTGCGGGTCAGGGCATCTGCCTTCTTTTGATCTACAACTAGACTAGGTTAATTGGCCTAGGCTATCTGTGGATCAAATGGTCACTTCCATTTACAAAAGCAGATCTTGGCAGGTGTTTACATCTCTGGCTCATTGAATCTCTCTCTCTCTCTCATTTTGCAGAAGTAGGGATTGAACCCAGGTCCTGGAGCACTCTCCCACTGAGCTACCATACCACCCCTCTTTTCATGTTTTAAAAAAGTCTCATTAAGTCACCCAAACTGGCCTTGAACTTACTCTGTAGACCAAGCTGGTCTTGAGCTTGCTCCTGCTACCTCCATCTTCCAAGTAGCTGGACTCAGAGGTCTGCACACTCAGAGCCAGATTCCTGCTGCATTATTTTATGATTGAGTGGTGTGCTGGCTATGTGTTTATGGACCTATGAGCATCTGATCTGTTTCTTGTAATTTCCATTTTTTTATTACTTCTTTATTTTTTTTCATTTTTTAACAATAAGTAATCATTTATGAGTACAAGCATCCTTCATGTAAAACCAATTTGCAAGCAATTGTGCCCAAACCCACACAGACCATGGGTCCCACCATCCAGCTGGGGGGGCTTGTATGTTCAATCAAGTTGATCAGATGAGTGTCCAGACTATATTGCTGTAGTTTCGTCATTCACCCCAATCACAGCCCTTACATTCTACCACGCCCCGTCTTCCACAGATTGTTCCCTAGGCTTAGAAAAGGGGCACAGGTGGACGAGAAGCAAAACAGTCTACTTTCTCTGGAGCTGTTATCTTGGTCTCTGGTCAATTCTGGCTGTTTCCTTTCATGGGCTGACAGTTTGTCCAGGAATAACCTTTCAATCCTACTAATGAAGCACAAATATTAGATATATAGGTATTTAAACAGTAAGGATTTAGGACTGTTTCTAATTTTGTGTCTCCCTTCCCATGTCATTTTGCCATTTCCACATTAAAGAAGTAAAATAGAATTTCCAGTTCCCTTAACACAGTTCCAAGTGCTTTGTCTAATAGAATGAAGCAGTTCTAACAATTTTTCAGGGGACCTGAGTGTTTTTACTCAGTTTTTCTTACAATTCTGCCATATTTGTAAGAAGAAAGTTCTCCAACCAGAGGAGGATGGGAGTCAAATGGCACTGAGCCACTCAGGAAGCCTGTCTCCATCAGCTGACTCCCACACTGTCCACCACATCAGAGTGGCACACAGTCATCACCATGTGCCATTGAGACCTCTGACCTTTCAATACATGTCTGTGCCTCCCCTTGACTAATAAGCACTGTGTCAAGAAAAGGGAGATGGGCAAATAGAAGAACTAGCCTAATTAGAAAATTGTCCAGCTAAATAGTGAATCGAAGGGAAACATATATAGCACATTTTCAGACAATGTGGAGTGCTATGACAGTTTTTCTGAGCCTTGGAATTTCAATATTATTATTTGTGGGTAAGATTCTTAGTAGGGCTAGGGGTGGGGGAATAGATTCTAGTTCACTATTTGTCTTAGTGAGTTATAGAAATACACAAATTGTAAAAGGAAAATTCCCATCTTGGATAAAATACTTTTTCTAGAATTTCTTTTGATCTGGTCAGTACAAAGCCAATAAAGAGAACACTCCACTCACCTCCTCATTTACAGTTATCCTGGCTCACAGATCTGATGCTTTTGATGAATGTTCAACTCTTGGGATCACAGATGGCTGGAGGCTTGGAAGACCAGAGTTTTTATTCCAACAGCTCAGTTCTTCTCCCATTAAACTCATGAGTCTGGGGAGGAGGAAGAAGGGCCAGTTGAAAGGTGATGTAGGTCATGAATAAGTTATACATGCTTTGTGAAAATCAACTTTTAGCCAACTAAATTAGAATGAAAACAAAGGAAATCAAGCATGTCAGTCTTAACCTGAGAGAAACTATTATGCATTGCATGTCACTGCTTTCCCTTCCAATATTTATCTCTTTGTGTGCGTTTTTTCTCATTTGTATAAATATGTACAATAAACTTTTAAATAAATTCTGATTACATTTATTTATTTAGTGCAGGGGCATGCCTGTGCTGCAGCATACATATGCAGGTAAAGGGTTCCTGTTTTGGGGAGTTGGTTCTCTCGTCCTAACATGCGGGTTCCAAGGATCAAACTCTGGTCATTAGGCTTGCTAGCAAATGCCTTTACCCACCTCTTGAGTGTTTACTTAACTGACCTTCTGATAAAGTAACATTTCTCATTGCTCTGCTGAAGACAGACACACATCCTAGAATGCTCTGTACAGCAGACCAGGTCCTTTCCTGATGATGTTCATACTCTGGACAAACGGGTCATCCCAAGCTGTCCACTCTTCAGACTTGTCTGGTGCTGATAGTTGGGTGGCTTAAAATTCACAGTACTGGGTAAATTGTTTGCCACTGAAACTCAACAGCAGATTAAAGCATTTCTAACGGTGATGTCTAAACACTGCTCCGTTGAAATACAAGTCTCAGCTGTAATAGCTATAATTACCCCTCAGCAGGGGGATGGCAAGGATTTCCAAGCTGCACCAGCTGTAAGGCATGCTGAGACCAAGGGGAAGGACAAGCTGAGGACATGTGGGGTTTCTGGAATAAACAAAGATGTGGTGCCTGGAAAGGAGATGATCTAGGAAAGGGGAAAATGTCCAGGTTGGAACAAAGACATAAAAACTCCAGCAAGATTTACCCCTGAGAAACTGAGCCCAGGTAGGAACACTGCATGCCACGTGGAAAGAAGAGACAGAGATCTTGACCATGCAGGTAGCTAGAGGTATCCCAAATATCCCATTAAAACAGGGCACAACAAAGCATGCATGTGTACCTGGCTCACAATGTGATGGAATAATACAAGACTCTGAAGAATCAGTTCATGTGTCTCATGTG